>CM027096.1:1751093-2122015 GCA_015343265.1 Pao palembangensis | reverse complement strand
GACTCACTCACCTTTTCGTCAGAACTGTTGTTGTGTGCTGCTAAGCGGAAGAGAGTGATCAAGGACTTGTTAAGTTCTGTCCACTCCTCTAAAGTCCAGGTGCTGCTGTACTCTGCCCTGCTTGGAGGATGCTGCCCACACAGTCCATCAACTACCCTGTGACACAGCTAAACACAACAGCATGATGTAAATCAGAATTAACTTTCATAAAATAAAACATATTCTTTTCCCCATAAATTGTTTCTTTCTTATTCAGGATATCTATAAAGGCCTAGTCATTTTGATATAAAGGGGAAGATGAAGTTTTTGTTTGTTTATTTGGTTTTGCTTTTCCATTTCTTGGTGTCTTCTTTCCTGTCTTCCCTCTGCCTCTCTCTCCATTCCATTTGGGATTGCCCTAATCAGCAACACCACTGCACAATTTTAGAATGAAAACAGGGCAGCTGCACTCTGCAAAAGAAGGCACTTTAAGTTATGATTGATAACCTAAAGAGGCACAAAATGAAGGTTTTGAGCCTGTCACAGCCTGTCACAGACACCCCAGACATCTCAGGGAGGTGTTCCACAGAATTGCAGGTATCAGTTTAAGCAATAAACAGATTGATATCTGAAAGCAACAGCAGCCAATTACTGCTACTAGAAAAATCAGCGTGTCAAGTTGTGTCTGTGATTAACGGTGGCATTTAGTGAATTAGTGATTAGGTGGCACTAGATCACCCCAGCCTTTTTTCTGTTGGTTATAATGGAGATAAAATGTAAAAATCCAGAAAACACAAGACATTTGGAGACGTGCATGCATGTATAACAGACATTTAGGTGTTCTCTCTCTTTTTTGCCGCAGTCGCAGTATAACTTTTTTCTTGAAAATATGCACGTTTTTGGTGTACGCGGTCATGAAATCTTCCATCGCCAACAGGGAAAGGTGTGATGATCAAGATTTTTTTTCACTTGTTGCCACGGTGAATCACGTTATCTGCGTTCCATTGATAAGGCTTTTTAGATCTCCGTGCACGAGTGTAACCCTGTGTCAGAGTTCATTAAACTAACTCTTAACTCATGTTCTAAAAACCAAAAACCCCGCGTTGGACATTGCAGATTTTGGCAACTCTGCGTTCAGGTTCGAAATCCGAGCCTTGAAAACCCGCTTTCTGAAATGGGCCCCTGCAGTCATTGGGTAAAGTAGAAAGCCCAGCTTAATTAAGGGGTTGCATCCTTCCAAAAACGTGCTATCAAGAAAAAAGTAGACACCCTTAAACAAGAAATTAATTAAGTAAATAAATAAATAAAATTTATTTAAGACTAAACTGTTTGGGATTAAGGATTCAAAATTGGATATGAAGATTGAATCTGACGCATTGTTTTAGTGATGTCTGTGGCTCTATGGCAATAATTTTAAAAATAGCTCACAGCAACATATAGGAAAAAAGAAGGAATTATGAACTGAACTAGTTCATTTTAAAATTTGTGAACAAAACTTTGAAGTAGTTCATGTATAAAATGTACGCTGCGAGTTAGAGCATTAGATAAAGAGATTCAAAATTGCCTTTTAATACTGACAGCAACTGACAACTGACAGCTGAAAAGACGCAACCGATTTAGTTTTGTACGTGCTTTATTAGTTAAACTACATAATCACTAGTTTATTTAGCGATGAAACGTTGCTACAATCAAAAAACGTGTAACAAATATGTGGTGGAACGCGAGTAAATAGGCATCGTCAGTTCCGGTAGACCATCAGGAAAATATCAACATTTTGTTTTGGTATTAAAAACTCCAAAGAAATTCGCTCTTCACTTCATTTTAAAAATTACTCACCCTTGTACAGTCTGGTACAGGTAACCGGCTCAGTAAGTCCACCATGTTTTCATTTACATCCGCGATTCAGTCAGCTGACAATCACGTGATAGACAGAGCCGAATCACATGATTAAAGAAAGGCCGACTGACGCCGAGTACGTGCAGCAGAATTTAGATGAATACCTATCCATGGACATCCCCAAATTGCAAAATGAACCAGGAAGAGCTAGAAACATTTTTGTGAGGTTCTAATATAGAATTGTTAATTATACATAATATGGGAATGAGTGAACTCAAAAACGAGTTATAGTTATATCATTCAACAATTATTTTTTTTTAAAGTTTTTTTTTTTTTTTTTTTTTTTTTTTTTTAAAGGGTCCTTTTCAGATGGGACGTTTTGCTCTTCCACAATGTAGAATTTGTATTTCTATGCAGTACATCCTATGTAATGCGTGTGTCGCTGTCTTGAGGCCAATTCAGTTTATAAAATAAGAGGTAGATAAGAGGGAGGTGTCAGGCGGGCATGGAAGTCAAAACAGTAAGCGAATTTTGGAGGAAAATAGCTCAGATGAAGGTAGTGGCAGAGGTGTGAGGAAAAGGGCATTGATAGGAGAATTCAAGTGATAGTACGGTTCAGTAAAGACGATGAACAGACTATTTTAAGTCCGGTTATGCTGTCGAGGGAACTGAGAAGGAAACTCGGGGAGGTGGAAGTGGCGAGAGATGGAAACCTGTTGATAATATGTATATCGGAGGAACAGAAAAACAAAGCCATGCAGATTGACAGTATTTGCAAGAAAAGAGTGAGGGAGACTGTAACTCTGGGGCAAAGGAAAGTAACACGAGGTGTAATAACTGGTATACCAGTAGATGAAAAGCTGGAAAAACTCAGGGAATAAAGGAAGTAAAAATGAGTGGAAATGTTGAGGTTAACCTGTTGATGTTGATGAATGTTGATGAGGTTAACTTGTCATTTTGTCGTGCTATGTTAGAAGAAGCAGAGCAGTCCATTAAAAAGAAAGGAGGTAAGAACAAAAGGAAGATCGTGCCATTGTGGACAAACGAGTGTGATAAAGTTATTAAGGGCAAAATAAAGCTTTCAGATTGCTTAAAAGGAATCACAATTTCCACAATCTTATAGAATATAAAAGGTTACAGGCAAAGGTACAGAGAACTATAAAAGATGCAGAGAGGGAATACTGGAGGGAATTTTGTAGCTCAGTAAGAAGGGAAATGGAAATTGGCAAAGTTTGGAAGATGATAAAAAGGATGAATGGAGGTAAAAGAGAGTATGGATAGCCAGTCTTAAAAGATGTTGAAACAACGGCAGTGAGAGTTGAGGAGAAGGTAGAGATGTTAGCAAGAGCATTTGTTAAGATTCATAGTTCAAATACTATCAGTGAAGAGGGGAAGAGAGGAAGACAGTCTACTATAGTAGAAAATGAAACAGCCTTACAGGAAGAAGAGGAGCCTGATGACCTACTAAATGTACCATTTACAGAGGCAGAACTTAACCGAGCTTTAAGGAAAGGAAAGATGTCAGCACCAGGCAGGGACCAAATTTGCTATATAATGATGAACAATCTTAGTGAAACATCAAAGGGAAAATTACTAGATATTAGATAGATATTACTAGATAGATAGGTATAATAAAGTATGGGAAGAAGGGAGAATACCAAAAAGCTGGAAAGAAGCTGTAGTAATACCAATACCGAATGTTCAAACCCAGGGGAGCTATAGGCCAGTTGCCCTAACATCTAATATATGTAAAGTTATGGAGTTATGTAATGAGAGATTTACATATTATGTGGAGAAGAGAGGATATATATCAAATCATCAAAGAGGATTTAGAAGAGGATAGAAATACTATGGATCCAGTGTTGTGTCTAGAACATGAAATAAGGAAAGCACAGGCCAATAAAGAAGGTGTGGTGTCAGTTTTTTGATATAGAAAAAGCCTATGATATGATGTGGGGAGAAGAATTACTAATAAAACTTAATAAATTGGGTATAAAAGGTCGCATATATAGATGGATGAGGGATTTTTTAAAGGAAAGGATTATCCAAAATAGGATAGGTAGGACATATTCAAGGAAATTTGTTATTGAAAATGGAACACCTAAAGGTAGCATAATCAGTCCATTGATATTCTCCATACTGATTAATAATGTGTTTACGGAATTAGAGAGTGGGATAGGGTTTTCACTTTTTGCAGATGATGGAGCAATCTGGAAGAGGGGTAGAAATTTGGAGTTCATTGTCAGCAAATTACAAGGGGCTATTAAAAATATTGAAGAGTGGTCATATAAATGGGGATTTAAGTTTTCAGTCGAGAAGACAAAGACAATGTTTTTTACAAGGAAAAGAATTGGAAGTGAAATCAAACTGGAACTGTATAAACAAAAATTGGAAAGGGTAAAAGTAAAATTTTTAGGTTTATGGTTTGATGAAAGATTGACATGGACTGTACATATTCAAAAAATAATAAATAAATATTAAAAAATATAATGAGGTGTCTGGTTGGTAGTGAGTGGGGGGTAGATAGAGTGTCACTTAAATTGATATATTGTGGACTAATACAGTCTGTCCTGGATTATGGAAGTGTGGCATATGGGTCAGCAGCAAACACATCTCTCCAAAATTTAGACAGAATTCAGCATCAGGCGCTGAGACTCTGCACAGGAGCATTCAGAACTACCCCAGTTGCAGAGATGGGGGAGATGCCCCTTCAAATTAGAAGAATGCAACTGCCCATAAATTATCGGGTCAATCTACAGGGGCATGAACAAGATCACCCCACACAGTATGTATTAAAGCCTTCCTGGGAAAAAGGAAAGAAGGAAACAAAAAGCTTTGGATGGACAGCAGCAGAGAGAGCAAAAGAGTTTGGGGTAGACCTACTGAGAGTGAGCCCAATAGTGCCGTTATCAGCAATTACCCCATGGTTATTACCAGATGCAAAAGTGAATTTGACTTTGCTCGGGAAAAACAACAGTAGAAACACTCAACAGCATATAGACAGCTACCACGGTTATCTGCCGATTTATACAGACACATCAAAAAGCTTAGCAAATAGATTAGGGTAGCATGCGTCATTCCGGAATTTAATGTTAAAATAGCAAAGAGGGTCAATGAGGGAATTTCAGTTTATACAGGGGAAATGTTGGCAATACTTTTGGCTTTACAATGGGCAGAGGAAATGAAACCACTGAGAACAATAATCTGCTCGGATTCCAGCTCAGCACTAGTTACATTACAACACAGTAACTCAGAAAGCAGAAAAGACATCCTGATAGAAATACAGCAAACTTTGTTCAGAATTCAGATGATACCTGTATATATATATATATATATATATACTGTCTTATATATATATATACATATATATATATAAAATTTTTTTTGTTTTTTTGTTGTTGTTTTTTGTTTTTTGTTTTAGATTGGAGTACATGTCGTGACCCACACTCCACATCAGTTGGTGGCAGTAATGCACCAAATCGTTGCTTGCCAACCGCCAAAAAAAACCAAAAGAAGAAGAAGAAGAAGAAGAAGAAGAAGAAGAAGAAGAAGAAGAAGAAGAAGAAGAAGACGAACCATACTCCGAAACACTCGGTGGCGCTAATGCACTGAAACTTATCTTACCAATCGAAATAACGATAATAATAATAATAATAAGAAGAAGAAGAAGACACATTTGAGGAAAAAAGACAGTGATGCTTTATCGATGCTTAAAAAAATCAATTTAAAAATTTGAAAAAAGTCTAATACAGTATCGTTTATTCACTGTGAAGCAGTATGGAAGATTTGTTTGTCTTTGTCACGAATGCCTTGTGGCTTACCGTATGGCGGAAAAAGGCATGAACCTGTGACAGAAGACCCGTCAAACCTCCTTTTGTTTTAACAAGTAGATGAAAACAACTCCAATGGCTTTGTAATTTCATTTTTGGATTGACATTAGGATAATAAGGAAAAGAGCGGATGGATACCTGAATTGAACGCATAATGGTGCATTTTTATTTGGATGTCAACAAAGGGCAACAGTTTCACATCCTGCTGCCCGGCGGCGCTGAGATAACTTCTGGATTACAATAGTAATCATACCGAAAGAAAGCGCAGTTGACGCACCAGTCTGTCACAAGGAGACTGAGTGACTGTTCATAAGTCATTAATCTACGCACACGTCGACAACAACGTTACGGTGGGTCTGCTTTCTCATGACAGGCTGGCTGCTCAAACAACCAGGCGGATCTCCGTTGTTAACAGCGTTTGCTATCAACAAAGTCGACTCAAGTTAAAACACTGACAGCTGACAAAAACGACAGTTGTTGAAGCTGAATAAACAGGTATGGTTCTCCGATCCAAAAGCAAGTGTCTGTTTTTGCTGTTTTCTGTGCATTTATGAAGTCTGTCCTAGATGATGTGCTAAGGTCAATATTCAGACAAATAGAATACACAGTCGTGGCCAAAATGATTAGAACACCCGAGAGATTTAAAAATATAGGCTTTGTTTGCCATCAAAAAGTTTTTTTTTTTTCATTCAGATCATGAAATATGCATGATTTCTGCACAGCGAACATAAGATGGAGCGAGTATTGAATGCACTTTAACTTTGGAGGTTATTGGGTTGAGGTGTGGACTTTGAGAGGGCCAGGCCATCATTTTTAGTCTTCCATGTTTTTTACGGCTAAACCAAGAGTTCAATCATGCCACCACTGTATGTATGTGTGTGTGTGTGTGTATATATATATATATATATATATATATATATATATATATATATATATATATATATAAAACGTTTAGCATTATCAGTGAATATGTTTAAACAGTTGAAAGAGGACAGTGGCTATTCCTTGTTTAACATTAATGCAGGTTGCAGTTTTTGGTCCTATTTCTGCAAACCTGAAATCATGAACAAGCTTTAAGGTCTATTAGTATTTCAACACTTTTTAGGTTATGTTGAAACCCAATATTTCGATGAGCTTATTCTTGTAAATAGTACATAGCGTCCAACAAAACTATCAATTTAATATAGGAAGGAATTCGAACTGATATATTAGTGCCTCTAGTTTGTGGTTGTTGTGTTGATGCTCAGTGTTTTTTTTAAATCAGGTTTAAGAATAACTGTGCACCTTTTAACCAAATGCTCAATAGACTGGCAGCCAAGTTTGTAAAGTTGGCTGATAAGTGAAGCAAATTACTTTATTCTATTACACAGTTAAACTAGCACTTACACTGTTGTTTTGTTGAAATAAGCTCAACTACTTTTTTATTTTAGAAAAGCAGTTCATTTTAAGAAAGTGAAGATAATATACAGGAAGGTGGAATCTCCTGCCGAGCATTTCTGCTGGTCGCATCTTCTCCGGTGCTCATGGGCTAGCTTCAGGGTCGTCAGCCAGGAACCACCATTCACCAACGTTTTGCTGCTTTAATCCTGGACCGTCTCCTGGTGGTGGAGCAGTGACAGGGATGTCTCCCTGTCATCCCCTCCAGCTAATGGGTGTCACCCCCTGTGGCTGTTTTAAGGGTTAACTGTATAAGAATGTATAGAATACAAGTCACAATGAGTCCCAAAAAGTTGGGACTTTTACACGTTTTGGAATTTTTTTTCTTTTGCTTTTGACAACTGATTTTATGTCAGTACTAAATATTAAATAAAAAAAAAAAAAAACAATATAAATTTATCAAAAATACATAGTTTAAATAAGTGTTTACATTTAACGCCTTTAATGTGACTGACCTACTTCAATACAGTTCCAGCTAGTTGTCGACAGCAGTGTCACAATTAGTGAAAATCACCTAAGTGCAGCTGATGTGTGTCAAGAGGTTGTACTATAAAAACACCGGTTCCTGGATGGTCCAATCTCTGGGGTATCAGTATTACAACTGCAATTGCAACACAAAGGAAAAGAAAAAAAAAAAACACTCCAAGAAATGCAGGGAAAACATTATTAAAAAGACAGCTACGAAAACATTAAATATTTTGGCTTATCATCAGGTTTTCAAACAATATGTCGATCTGGATCAACTATTATTACTTATAATTAAAATCAGTGAGACAGATATTTGTGTTGTTAATACAAACATAACCATTGTATAGAGTTGTGATGCGATATTTGAATCATTATTGTTGTCGAAGCTTCCAAAATGGAAATTCAGTCTTCATTCACTTCATTCCTTGTTGATGTTCTTGGCCATTCGAAGAAAGCATGTATGTCTGCTCTCATACTGTATTGTTAGCTACTGCATGTCAAGACTTCCTGCAGCTTTATACATTTACATCCTCATGGCAGAATTATTTTTCTCATCTGGCGTCTGAACTGTTCTTATTGGTCATAAAATCTAAGTGAGTGTAGTTATTCAGACATGTTGTCTTTTCTGCTGGTGCAAAGATTGAGGAACAATGATTAGTTTTGAGGAACGGCTTGCTGAGGCAGGAAGAAGCTATAAAAATCGATACACCACATCGCGTTAGGCATGTAAAAACACAAAATTAAATTTAAAAAAAAAAAGTGGAAAGAGGAACCTGGGCATTAGCACATCAACAATAAAGACGATAAAAGTTATAAAGAATAAAATGCAACCTCTCCTACGGGGTTAAAAGCCAAAGAAAAGAAATTCATTTTTCAAAATAGGAAGTGAGTCAGCCTGTCTGAGAAAGCCCCTCTCAGCTTCCTCTTTGATTTGGGGAAAACTAACTGGGTCTTTATAAGAAAATGTAAAAAATGTAAAAAACGCTGCTCCATCTTACAAAGCAAGATTCTAGTCTTCCACACCAGTATCCTCAGGCAAACCCACAAACAGGGATGTCAGACCTTCCAGGGCACCGCTGATTTAACCAGAGGGCTGTGTTATTTGGGAAGGATGTGAGTGTGATTGTGTGGTGAAATCTGCTGTAACGGGTGTTGTGTGCATGTCTACATGTGTGGCAACATGGAACAGTTTCTTACGTCTGCAAGACCACCAGACATCTGTCCAGGTGCCTTGAATGGCTAATGAATCAGTGGGCAGTTGGGAATTAGAAGTCGCAGTATTTACATTCGTCACATTATTTTCACTCTGTGAAGATGATCAGAACCCCCACATGTATAATGTCTATAAGAATATGGAGAAGTTTTTCAACTAACCATTCCTCAAAAAAAGTACTTTTCAGTTTATTGTTTTTGCTAAGAATATTTTTTATTCCAATATTTGAACTTTGGCACATGCTCACATTTAGTAGTAATAACGAACTAAAACGTGTATTTAGTATTCCTGTAGCAGAGACTATATAAGGTACACTTGTACTTGTGCCAGACAGTCCATTTGAATTATTTTAACTTTTGGACAAATATATAACATTGACTTTAATTTTGTGCAGGATGAAGACAGTATGAGAGTTCTCAGCTCAGTTTAAGTGTTTGGCTGAGTCGATGGAGAGGTTCCACTGGGTGCAGCATCGCTGTCGGCAGCTGTTGCAGGGCGATTCAAGGCGCGGCTGGTACTCTGCAGCCGACAGGCTCCCCAGCCAGATCTCTTTAGATGCCCATGGCAGACCTTCAGAGAGGGTCAGTGCTAAACGCAGAACAGTCTACGCCCTCAACAGGCCCCATCTACAGGAGTACAGCGCCATCAGCAAACACTACAAAGGCAATGCTATCCGTACGACCAAGTACAGCTTATTGACTTTCATCCCTATGAACCTGTTTCAACAGTTCCACAGGTCAGTGTTTGTTTATCATATTCAGTTATTTTGGGTTGGTAGTAGGAGCTGGTTTAATGGCGCAGTGGTGAGGACCAGTGACAAGACTGTGTTGGTGACGTCTGTCTGTATGCTTATTCAGTGTTTCTTTGTTTTTGTTTGTTTTAGGGCAGCTAATGTCTACTTTGTCTTCTTGGCTTTACTGAACTGGGTCCCGGCTGTTGAAGCGTTTCAGAAAGAGATCACAATGATCCCTGTACTGGTGGTTCTTCTCGTTATTGCTGTCAAAGATGCCCTGGAAGATTACAGGTGTTACTTGTTCGACAAGAAGGTCAACAACAATAAGGTGCAAGTGTTCTGCGGGTGAGTAAACATTCCCTAACTTACCTGTTAAATGAATGCTTGATGATATTTTATTACCCTAAAACCCATAAAATAATTCAAATATCTTTGAGGGATTAATAGAGGAATTAATTGCTTTCTTGAGATGCACCAGTGGAACTGCAGTCCCAGATATGATGCATAGCAAAATAGCATATTTTTCATTGAGTTGAAAACATATACTAATAATAAAAACTGACACATTCTTAAGAACATTTTTGTCATAAAGATTTGTCAGTTTTATGACTTGATATCTGTGTTAAGGCAGCATATTGTTGATGTCCGATGAAAAACACATATCTCCACTTTTTACGTTTTTATCTTTTTACCGTCAGCGTAATGTCCGCATTCCTTCCTAGCGACTGATGTGGTCGATATTTATTTTGACCAATGAAAAACACTTTTATAGATTAATTATTTAAAATGTATCTCCATTGGCCGTCAGGAGTGTCAGTGTGAAAAACACGTATTCCCGCGTCTGGTCTTACATTTTGGCGTAAAGGAGAGGGAGGAGGTAAGAGTGTACCTGCGGGTCTTTCTACGTTTCCACTTAGCACATTATGCTTACAAAAGCTTTTGGTTAACATTTTATACTGAAATCAGGATCATTCATGGGCATACAGTAATCAATCAATTTCCCTCAACCAAGTCCAACCGATGTGTGCACGTCAACATTAGATTACTATTTGGCCATGAATGATCCTGATTTCAATATAAATTGCTAACCAAAAGCTTTTGTTAGCGTAATGCAGGGGTCAGGAACTTTTTTAGCTGAGGGAGCCAAAAAAGTCACATTTTTTCAAATGTATTTCCATGAGAGCCATACAATATTTTTTTTAACTCTCACTACAAATAAATGTGTGAATTTTTAAACAAGACCAACAATTCAGTTTAAGAGGTCTCTGAATTTATTTTTTTTCGTAATAACATTGTTACACTGAAGCTAATACATAAAATACTTCTTACCATTAATGCCACTTCTGGTGCTGCATGGTTTTGCTGATGGCTTTATATTGTGGTTGATATGTGGTGAGGTTAAGCTTCATGCAGGTGTTGCATGAATGTTTTGGCAACCTCACCAATGGCTGTGAATGACTTTTTGAAGTGCTAAGGTTATTTACGATCCTTCAGTCTCATTTTGTCCCACCAAACTTGATTGCTGGCTATTCTACATTTCTACTTAGCACATTACGCTAATGATTTTGGCTGGCATTATGCAAAAGTTTTTGGTTGGCATTTTATATTGAAATAAGGATCATTTATGGGCAAATAGTAATTTAATGTTGATGCAGACATCAGTTTGACTTTTTTTTATGGAAATCTTTATCTTTGGCTTTAAAAAAAATTATCTCGCCAATTTACATTTCTCTTCTGGACTTTGGGCTCACGCATCCTGGAGCTATGGAGGTCCTACCAGAGTCCTGTAATGATGCTGTGTAGGTACGCTACACGACCATTTCCACGCAAGCATCGACATTTATCAATCTGGACTTGAGCAGATGATACGATCAAATCTCACGTCATGGACTTAAGTTCGAGACAGTGCGGATTTGTGGTGCAGCCCAGCAAAATCTGAAATTAATGATTAAACAAACCTCAAACCAATCATTAAGCACAGGCAGCCATACATATTCATATACATATTCTACATATTCCGTACAGAATAAAAAGTAAACAAATGCAATAAAATAAATATATTTGTTTTTTACAGAAGCGTTTTGCCTTCAGATAAAAAAATAACAACTTTGTTTTTCCTGAGAAATTCATTTTTGGTAACTGATGAACCTGTCACAGAGCAGCAGCGCAGCATCAGGGCAGCAACACATAAGCTCGTCCATGGCAACGCTGTTCTGTGCCGCTGTAATCATTCTAATATTTAATGTTTGAATTATTTTTAACACTATGATTTCTGTAATGTTTTAATATTATTCATTACTTATTGTGTTAAGAAAGATTTATCTGAGAGCCAGATGCAGTCATCAAAAGAGCCACATCTGGCTCGCGAGCCATAGGTTCCCGACCCCTGGCGTAATGTGCTAAGTGAAAATGTAGAATAGCCTGCACATGTTTAGTGGGACATAAAAATGAGACTGAAAATTGGAAATAACCGCACGCCATTGGAGCGCATAGTAAAAAAAAAAAACAAAACGTATGTCCATATACTCGCACACAAGAAAACACTTAAGTCCGTTTAAAATAATTTAAACAGTTTATTGATAAATCTGTCAACATAGTTTTATTTTGGATCCTAAATGTGTTTGTTTAAACAATTTTGGGTTTCCTTTATAAGGTAGTCTTACAGTTTTGTCATGCTGCTGAAAAAAACAAATTTTGGAGATATATGTTTTTCATCGGGCAGCGATGAAAGAGACATTAGCCTTAGAGACTCTTAGAGACATTAGCCGTCTATGCGAGAGTATACTATATAAGTGCAGTCGAGACTTCAGGTTTTGTTGTGTTTGACATCATGACACGTGATCTCATAAGCATGTTTAAAAGGTTACGCAAAGCAACAGCGGCCTGTATCTTGTCTGTGTATTTGAACAAGAAGCTCTCTCACTGAAGTCAATGTTGCATCTTAAAAAGAGAAAAAGTTGCAATGCCAATGACAAAAAAATTAGTGGATCAGAATTAGAATCCAAGAGAAAATAGTGTTTTCTGCTGCCTGGTTTGTTTCTTTTTTCGGTTATTCAACTTCTGGTGCGATTTGATGACATAGGGCTGCAGCCGTTTTTACTGAGCTGACTAAAACCCGATTTAAAAACGTGTCATGTCACCTGTCTTCTCAGGTCTGTCCACAGAATTTGAGGTTGGCAGATCTTGAGGCAGTCCACTGTGGATTTTAGTTGTGTTTAGGATTACTATCCATGTGCAGAAGCTGTTCTTCAGCTTTTACAGAGATGCTCTTATGTTTGCTTCCACAAGTTGTTGGAATTTAATTTAATCTTTTTTTTTTCTCTTCCAATGAAATGTCCTCCCATCTAAGTTCTGTACCCTTGGTTCTCCAAATGTGACCAAAGAGTTCTATTTACCCTCATTGCTCCAGAGGACTTGTTTCTGAAGTGCATCAGGCTTGTCTCAATGTTCTTATGCAGTGCAGTGAGGACACATGAGACCTTTTTCTTCTGATGACTCTTGTGCGGGTGCAGCTGAACAGTTGAACAGTGAAGCACGACTCCAGAGGTCTTCAGGATGTCAGATGGGGATTCTTACTTGCTTTCTAGCAATCCTACAAGCAGATCTCTCTGATATTTTTCTTAGTCCTCCAGATCTCATCTTGACCTCCACTGTTCCTCCTTTTCCTCCATTGTTCCTCCACTTTTTCTCCACTGGCCCTTTCTCAGTTAGATTCAAAACTAAGGAAATGAGCACCTGAAACACTTTCTTATTAAGCATTTTCTTTCAGACGTCTTTTGTTGTGGGACTAACTCTTTTCAAACCAAAATTATAGGAATTATTTACATATATTTCATATGAATATATTTGTTGCACTTTGAGACAGCTTTGAGGAAATTAAATGTGACTCCACTTTGGTTCATCGTCCCTCCTCCTTCCTTTCATATTTTTCAAGCTGCTTGTAAAACTTGAACCTTGATCATGTTTATGACAGTAGAGGAGTGGCAGGCCGGTCACACCATACTGGGCTCCTAACTCATCTCAGCTTCATGTGTTTCTTCCTTTTATCTGAGACGGCAGAAGAGATGTGGAGCGAGATCTATCAATTCCATTTTGAAAAAAAGATCACAAAATTTAATATATGATTGCAGAATGGTTCCATGTAGGTTGGATATTGAAGAGAAGACATCAAGCTGCAGATACATCCACTGGAGGAATACACTCATGACTTGTTTGGAAAGCCTGTTCCGTCTTTGTTTGAGCACTGATCATATTCATAAGAAGAGGACGGTGGTGCCTTCCTTTACAGACAATCAGGAGCTTAGTGAACTTTTGAAGACATACAAAATCAACAAAATCCAAACCACAAAATATTCCTTCCTCTCGTTCCTACCGAAAAATCTGTTTGAACAACTCCACCGCATTGCTAACATCTATTTTATCCTAATTGCTTCGCTCAACTTTGTACCAGCGCTGGAGGCCTTCCAGCCAGAGATCGCCTTAATCCCAATCATATTCGTATTAGCAGTGACTATGATCAAGGATATATGGGAAGATTACAGAAGGTTCAACTCTGACTTTTTTGTCAACAGACTTCCTTGTCATGTCTTCAACAGGTAAGTAAATAAATGTTAGTAAATAAATAAATACTCTTACAACTCCACCAATATTTATTTATTTGTGGAGTTCTTTTATGTATTTACAGTATTAGCCGTTGGTGATAGTCCTCTCTGGAATTAATTAAGCAATAATAAACATTAAAGAAATAAAAATAGTTTTTGTGCACTGATACATGACGTGTGTTATGATTTGTAAAGCTGTTTCTTGACGGCAAAACAGAAGTACCGTTTGTTTGCTGTCTGGAAACTGATTATTAAAAAATGATTATACTATTTTTTTTTTTTTATAAATAAACCCTAACCCTATTTTTTGCACAAACCTAACAATAGCATAAAACATTATGAGCTGATTGTCCTTCCTGTAACTGGTGTCTATTCACTGCCCTGAAATAACGTAGGTTTTTTGTTTAATAATTAACCATAATGTGCATTTAGACTGTGTGTGAGGAAAAGGTGGAGAAGAATCCTGTCATTTTGATAAATGACAGGATTCTTATCCACCTTTTACCATCATTCAGGTTTTTGATGCTACCATCAGGACCATTTTGTTTTCTTTACATTTGCTTCATGTTTTTTACAGTTGATTTTGATTGCGGTTTAAATTTTAGCAGGTAATTCTAATAATTTTTATTTGCAGGCGCCCTTTTCGACACTTAAGGACAACTTACGGGCATATACACACAAGATACACATTCAAAGAAATAAAAATAACAAGACAGTACCAGTTAAAATATTGGCAATGCAAATAGGATGAAAGAGGCGGTTTTAAACAGATCTGTTCTGAGTTGTGATCTGGTGGAATGAGTGGATGTTTCTGAGTCGGACTGGTGACAGATTGGTGGCTGAATGCTTGGCTCCCCACCGTGGTATGACAGGAGGGAGGACAGACGGGTGGATGGAGAATGAAGTTCTAATCTTTTAGTGAAGGGATTATTTTTACTCATAATAAAATGCTTGTAGTGCAAATGTGCAATGGATGTTCAGTTAATCACAGTTGTGGAGTGAGTGTAGGTACAATAGCCCAGAGGTGCATTAATATAATGCATTTCCACAGTTAGTAACACATGAAGTTAAAGTGGGGGAGGACCGCATTAGTCTGGGGCCTGGGCCTTGTTAAGGAGGCCCACTGCAGATAAAAAAGAAAAACGCTATGGCTTCCCTCCATGGCACCATCTTGACAAGGAATCAAGAATTTGGGAAATACTCTAACAGCCAGTGAAGAGCTAAAGCAGCTGCATGCAGGTAGATGATGTCCCCATAGTTCAGAATGCTCATGACCTTTTTCCTCACAGTGGGTTTCAAAATAATTGCTGTCTATGCAAACAGCCAAGTAGAGCTTAAAGCTTGTTTTTTTTTTTTTTTTTTTTTTTTTTTTTTTGACAGACGTGCCACGTAGGGTGTCAACTACAGTGAAATCAAAGCCGGAAGCACAAATATTTGAAGTTTAACGTGACTAATTTTTTCTCTCTCTGACATCCAAATGCGATTCTGTGCTTGTTATTGACAATGATACAGAGCTGAAAACCTAGCCTTATTTAGACAGAAGGTCGATATCCTGTGGCTCTCACAGAGTCAGACTTTTATTAAATCCTGATCCAGCTGTTTCTTTGCGTTTCTTTTGTATCTGCCCATATTCTTCTACAGTAAGGAGAAGGCCTACATCAAACAGTGTTGGAAAGATGTGCGCGTTGGAGACTTTGTCCGATTGTCCTGTAATGAAATCATTCCTGCTGATATGCTGCTGCTTTATTCCTCTGACCCTCGTGGGGTTTGTTACATTGAAACTGTCAACCTGGACGGAGAGACCAACCTGAAACAGAAGCAGGTAGTCTTAGGCCTCCAATTTCAGGTAAAGTCTGCAGCCAGTGTAAGAAACATCCATTTATTCATGTTTTTACTATGACATTTGTGCACTTAAGTGTAACCACATCTGCAACTCTATCCTAGGGCATCTAGAAGATTTTCATATATTTCTTTGTGTTTCCAGGGAGCTGAGGTAGACCATGAGAGGTTCCACAGTAGAATTGAATGTGAAAACCCCAACCATGACCTCAGCAGGTTCAGGGGTTACATGTGAGGATCCTCTTAATTGATGACACAATGCCTACACGAGTGGTTTTCCCATTTGTTTACATTTGTTTATATGCATGAAATTGTGGCCGATATAATTTAGTTTTTTTTTTTGTTTTTTTTTTTTACAGAAATTTGGGGGGGAAAAAGCTTCTTTCGTGTCAAAGTGAAAACACATTAAAAAAAATAATGTCAATGAAATAAAAATATATTATGCAAAAGAATTGCAAACATTAAGCCCTTCAGCTCAGTCTTCAGTTGATGCACTTGGTCTGTCCCAGTCAGACCCCAGAATATTCACCTTGATTGTAGAGCTTTTGATGTGTGCTCAGGATCGTTTTTTTTTGGTAGAAAATACATCTTGGTAGAAGATGTATTTCAGACTGAGTCAGATTATCCCACAGCATTTGGTTTTATCTTTCTGCATTCATCTTCTGGTCTGTCTTTACAAGCCTTAAAGGGCCTTTTGTTGAAAAGCATCCCTGGAGCCTAATGCTGCCTCCAGCTTCAAGGTGGAGAGGGTGTGTTTGTTGTGATCTGCAGTGTTTGGGGTTTGCCAACCATATTGTCTAGTCCCCTTTTGTCTGATTGCCAACACAGGAGCTTTTTGACAATTAGACCAAAAAGTCTTCTTTTAATTGACCTTGGAGTCTGCCACATGCCTTCAGGTGAGATTTCACATGAGTTTGTTTTTTTTTTTTCTCACCTTTCTCTTCACCACTCTGCCATACAGTTTAGACTGGTGAAGAACCCAGACAACAGCTGTTGTATGCAGTCTGATCTAAGGAGGCTTTTAACTCCGTCAGAATGGTCGTCGGCTTTTTGGTGGCCTCCCTCACACAATGTCTTCTTCTTGCCTAGTCCCTCAATTTGTGAGGACAGCAGCTCCAAGCAAATATAAATGATGCAAAGGAAACATACTCCTTCCACTCCACTAAGCAATTTTGTCAATGATGGATTTCACTGATTTTTTCACGGAACTATCGGATGTCTAGGGAGTTGGATAAATGAAAGGAAAACTATTTTGTAGCCATCTCCTGTATTCATTTTCAGTTATTTTTCTGTTTGTGTTGCTGTGTTTTTGTCTTTATGTTAATATTCCAACTGTAGTAGGAATACTGATGAACCAGCCCCTGGACCTATCAGACAGGGGTTTTTATAGTATAACCACATGACACGAATCACTAATTTTTCACTAATTGTGACATTGCTGTCATCTACTGGCTGGACCTGTGTTGCAGTAGGTCAGTTACATTAAAGGGATTGAATATCTATGCAAACACCTACTTTACACTATGTATTTTCCTTAATTGTCATTACTTGGAAATCTTGAAAATCTGTTTTCACTTTGACATGAAAGCAATTAAGCTTTAAATTTTGCAACAAAACCGAATTATATTGACCATGGTTTAATGAATAAAGCCAAAAAAGGAAAACATCCAAGTAGTGAATACTTTTTAATGAATATAAGACAGTGCTGAGGAATCACTAATGCTATTAATATCTTTCTTCATTGTTAATATTATAATGAATATGAGTTGCGTGTCACGCCACAGAGAGCACCCAGATGGGGGTCGTGTTGCCCTAAATAATGGCAATCTCTTACTGAGGAGCTGCACTATCCGCAACACTGAAAATGTTGTGGGCATTGTGATCTATGCTGGTAAGTGCCCTGAATCATTTCCAATTTTTATCATCTGTTTGACATTAGGCAACTTACTACACTCTTAGACAAAGAATCACAAGTATGAAAATGTATTCCTATATATAAATCCTAATACTTAACTACATACTCTGTAATTTATCATTTCAGTCTAAACCTAAATGAATCTAAATTGAAATATATGGTACATCTGAAATCATGCAAAAGTATGACCCTGAATAATGACAGATGTTCAGCGGTTTGGCTTTCATTGATGTTATGATTCTCTGCCTGTTCCTAATTGAGAGAAGGTACAACTCACCGTCATGTTATCCAAAGTAGATCTCTCTGTGTCAACTGGACTGAAAGGTTTCCTTGAAAACATTTCGCCCTCTCTCCAGAGAGCTTCTTCAGTTCCAAGTTTGCTGGGGCAGAGCTTGAAAATATAGCCCTGTGGACCATGGCTTCCTTGACACCCCTCTCAAACCAGAGAGGGGTGTCAAGGAAGCCATCCACGTCAAGTTGGAAAAACCATCTTTAAACAGAGGTGGTGGACTAAGGCACTTTCTGTCACCCACGTACAATGCAGTTCTCCACTCTTTTCGTCAGCATTCCAAACATTCACGCTGTTTGACCAGACCTGGAGACTCATTAACATATGACCCAACAGACAAAGGGGAAGCACCCCAACCGAAACTAGATGAACGACCCTGCCAACCACCCTGCCAAGGACTCTCAGGTGACCACCCGGGCCGTTGGCATGCCAATGGTCCACAGGGCTATATTTTCAAGCTCTGCCCCAGCAAACTTGGAACTGAAGAAGCTCTCTGGAGAGAGGGCGAAACGTTTTCAAGGAAACCTTTCAGTCCAGTTGACACAGAGAGATCTACTTTGGATAACCATGACCTGGATGAGTGAGAATCTACACAGTCACCGTCATGTTGTTGGCTCAAAGCATTAGTTTCCACATTCAAAGGCTACACCTGGAGGCCACTCCAGACCTTCCATTACGGTCTAATGCAGAGTCAGCTGGACTGTTGAGAGCAACAGTAAGAGGTTTTCCGGTTGCGTTTTCCCGTTGACTCTTCACTAGAGCTGAATGATTAATATGATCTGGATGAATGAGAACCTACACACATATACCACAAGTCAAAGCAAAGTTTGGGAAAAAAACCTTCTCATTTCATGGTTTTTCTTTATTTTCATGACTATTTACATTGTAGATTCTCGCTGAAGGCATCACAATTATGAATGAACACATAGAATTGAGTATTAAACAAGAAAGTGTGAAATAACTCAAAACATATTTCATATTTTAGATTCTTCAAAATATTCACCCTTTGCTTTGATGACTGCTTTTCCCATTCTTGGCCTTATATGGGTGAGCATCATGAGGTCACCTGAAATGGTTTTCCACTAGTCTTAAAAGAGATCCCAGAAATGCTGAGCTTTTGTTTACTCTAAGGTCCTTATTATTCCAATCCATCTCCACTGGGTTTAGGTCAGGTGACTGTTGAGGCTAGGTCATGTGATGCAGCACTCTCCCCCATAGCCACATAGTCCTTCCACAGACTGGAGGTGTGTTTGGCGTTATTATCCTCTTAAAAAAATGAATAATGGTCCAACTAAAAGCAAACCCGGTGGGATGGCATGTTGCTGCTGTGGTAGCCATGTTGGTTCAGTGTGCCTTCAATTTTGAATAAATCCCCAACAGTGTCACCAAATCACCCACACCATCACACGGATGGGACGAGACCCATGCCTGTAGAGACCATCCGTGCATCAGTCAAAGACCAAATCAGCAGACCAAAGCACAGATTTCCACTGGTCATTATTTGTGTTTCTTGGTCCAAACAAATGTCCTCTGCTTGTTGCTTTTTCTCAGTAGTGATTTCTTAGAAGCTATTTGGTCATAAAGGTGAATCTTGGTCTTCCTTTCCTGGGCCGGTCCTCATGTAGGCCAGTTTCATCATAGCGCTTGATGGTTTTTGCAACTGCACTTGCAACCAATCACTTCTAGGCCTGTTTTGAGGTGGTTGAGCTTCTCTGCCAGCAGAGGGTTCCCGGTGGTGGTCGTGAGGTTAGGTCTGTAATTGGTGATATGTTGGTTCCCTTGCCAGATCTGCCTAATACTGTTGCTGCTGAGTTGGTCCTCCATCTTTGTCCTGTAGTCTGACCTGGTCTTTGAGATTCTTCTAATCAAGTTGGCTCTGGCCGCACTGTATAGTAGCTCATCCCCAGACCTGAAGGTGTCTCTCCTGCAGCAGGCGCCGTACATCTCTGGTCATCCAGAGCTTCTGGTTGGGATAGACCTGGAAACCTTTTCCCACAGCAACAGGATCCGTGCAGTAATTAATGTAGCCCAAGACTGCTGCTGTGAACTCCTCGAGGTCTGGATGATCAAAAATGTCCCAGTTGGTTATTTCAAAACAGTCCTGCAGCTGATGGTGGACATCTTCAGGCCAAGTTTTCAAAGTCCTCCTAGTGATCAGGGTTTGCTTCCTGAGAGAGGTGTATGCTGGTGCGAGTAGCAGAGACATGTAATCTGACTTGCTAGGTGTGGAAGCAGGATAGCCCTGTAGCCCTTTTTGATCTTGTATGCCTTGTCCAAGGTTTTAACTCCTGTGGTCGCACATTTCACAATAATTAATGTGACTTAGGGAGCACAGTTTTCACATCAGCATGGTTAAAGCTCTCGGCAATAATATGCACAGCCTGCAGGTACTTGTCTTGCTGGCTGCGAATAATGCTATGCAAAAATCCCATGCCGGAATTAGCATTAGCATCAGGTGGTATATACTGTATACTGCAGTTAGCATGACCCCAGTAAACTCCCCTTGGGAGGTAAAAGGGTCTGCATTTGACTGTCACAAACTTTAAGATCGCGGACTACTGGCTGTCTGCTGTTTTTGTTTTTTACACCACCTTTCATTAGCACACATGCATAGACCCCTACTTTGCTATTTCTGTACTCCCTACTCCTGTGTGGCCGGTGCACCATGTAGCATTCTAGCTTGATAGCTACGCCCAGTGTCAAAGAGTCAAGCAAAGTCTCGGTGATGATCAGAAGGCAACAGTGGTTGACTAGTTTATGTGTTCCAAATTGCATTCTCAGTTTGCCCATTTTATTAGCCAGGAATCTCACATTAGCAAGAACAATGCTGGGAATTGGTGGGTTGTTTGGATTCTTGCACAGCCCTGTCAGCACTCTGCTTCCTCCTGTCCTTACGCCACCTCCGCCTCCTCTATATCTTTGTGAATGTCTAAGGAAGGCTGTGGTCCTGGATATATCCTCAGGTGGGAACAGAGATAGTTGGCTGAAACAGCTTGTTCTTTCCTATTTGAAGACGTTTGTCAGTTGTAGATGTTTTTACCAGACAAAGAGGGTACTCTAATGGAGTAGCAACTCAAACACAAACCGCAGAATAAAGTACTGAACCACAGCGTACACCAACCTGACTTTTACACAGCACGACTGATGGTCTCATTAAAAAGGCGAGAAATCCCACAAATCATCTTTGACAAGGCACACCAGTGAAGTGAAAACCATTTCAGTTGACCTCTTCAGGAAGCTCACTAGGAGAGGACCAAGGGTTCACAAAGCTGTCATCAAAGCACAGGCTGGCTACTTTAAGGAATCTACAATATAAAGCACATTGACTGATTTCACATTTTTTTTGTTTGCTACTAAAAGAAAGATGTAATTATAGGTAGTAAGATGTAATTATTAAAGTTGATAGTTTGTCCTGAGCTGCTGTTCTTGTTTTGTGTGGTCCAGGCCATGAAACCAAAGCTATGATGAACAACAGTGGGCCGAGGTACAAGTGCAGTTTGCTGGAGCGGCGCCTGAATACTGATATTTTGTGGTGTGTTGTCCTCCTCTTCGTCATGTGTTTGACTACTGCTATAGGTTGGCACCATCAGCAAATTATACACCACACAGCAGCTCCAATGGAATCTGAACAGTGAACCATTCAGAGGTCTTGTTCTACTGTCACTGTTTACCAGGTCATGGACTATGGAAGAGGAACCTAAATAAGCCTCTCTTTGAGACCAGCTTTGACACATCACCTGCCCTAGCTGGCTTCCATGTATTCTGGACGATGATCATTGTACTGCAGGTTAAGTGTTATTTTTGGCAGATTTAACTTGATATTTTTTCATGAATAAGAGCAGGGTGCTTTGTCAGGATATTGCTTGTTTTTTTCAGACTAGATCTGATGACGTGACATGATTATTGACTGGATAATTTTCCTGATTTGTTAAGTGTAATTAACATGAACTTGGCTGTTCACATGATGAATAGAATTGTGCTCAACTGATTCTGCTGTTTATGGAGACTTGAACTCCACTCAAGAACCTTAAGTGTTTTAACAGTGGAATCAAATTGGCACGAGTTGTCCAAAGCATTCTGTATGTCTGCAAGACCACGAATTGACATGGAAGCAAAGTCGGATGATTTACAGACTTAGAAGCTGTGCTTAATCATAAATTTTTGTCCATCAGGTGCTGATCCCCATTTCTCTCTATGTGTCCATTGAGATTGTGAAACTGGGCCAAATCTACTTCATCCACAATGACCTAGACCTGTACAACGAGCAGCTGGACTCCCGGATTCAGTGTCGAGCTCTCAACATCACTGAGGATCTGGGTCAGATCCAGTACCTGTTTTCAGATAAGACTGGGACATTGACGGAGAACAAAATGGTGTTTCGCCGCTGCAGCATCTTTGGCGTTGATTATCCTCATAAGGGCAATGGTGAGAACTCCTGATGGAGGCATTTTTTAAAACAAAAGTCTTTCAAATGGTTTGAAAACAATGGTGATGTCCTAAACTACAGTATATCCATCCTGCATTAAATATTTGTGATAAATTGCCTTAGCGACGTGAACTAGAGGGATGAGTATGTTGAAAACTTGAGGTTATTTGCATAACCCCGGTTCTCTGAGTAATATGAGTGAGATGTCTCACTATGGGATGCACGCCCTCGTCAGGCATCAAAGGACTAATCTTGTTACGCCAGTTCTGATTAGCTGGTGAACGTGTCCGTCCACGGCAGGTGGGACCACCTGATATATATGTCACACGCGGACGTCACCACCTCATTTAAGATAAGCACCTCTTCTCACTTGCCCGGGCAAGAAAGGTTGTCTGGTGAGAGATCTAGCAAAGGCTAGAGGGATGGAGCTCCTGCCGCTGCACGGGTTGTCAGCTCATGAGCGTGTCAGCTCTTCCAGCAGCTCCGAGAACACGTGGAGGGGCTGCTTCGTGGCGGGCCTCCGCTACGGCAACTGGCCAGGGGACATCCAGCTGGGCAGCTGCGCATTTACACGTTTCCAGCATGACCAAACTGGGGGACGGGGCAGCTGGCACGCCGCTTCCCTTGCCGGCCGACGAAGCAGCGGGGGCTGAGGGCTGTGCATCGCCGGCCATGGAGACGAAGACATTGTCTCCCTCCTCATTCTCAGAGATGAGGAGGTTAGGGATGACCTCCTCCCCGTAGTTGAGGTCCAGGATATCCTCCTGGAACCCCGTGAGCAGGTGCAGCTGGGAGCCCCAGCTGGCGGCTGTTAAAGGAGCTGCGGGAGCGGCGTCTCCCCACCCCTTCTCGTCTTCGGTTGTCTCCTGGCGTGGCGGGGAGGAGACAGGGGTTCTTGCCAGACAGGCTGACTAGGCCGTCAGCTGTCTGCACAAGATCTTGGCCGTGAAGGCCGAGCAGTACTGGCATGAGCCCGGGTTGCCTGCCAGGGATGTTCCAGACCGAAGTAGGTTAAGTAGGTCGGGTCTCTGGCTGAAATGAAGTTGCCACACCAACAGGTTTGGGGCTTGACATCAAGCCGTCCTCTGGCGTGGGGACCCTTTTCTGCCATTTCTCTGAGCTGGAATGCAACAGAAATAATAGAGCAAGTTAGCACCTGAACACGTGGTGAGGGCTAGCCAGCGATGCTTCTACTCACGTGCTCGAGCCATGGTGCGTGTGCCAGGCCTGGAGTAGTGAGGAAACGCAGCTGACACCAAAATCTGCAAAGCAACGGCATAAATTAGCGTCAAGATCAAAGTAGCATCCAGCGACTGAGCTGAAAAGCCCTGTCTACGAACCATTAAGCCACTTACCCTTGGACGCCAGAGATGCTTCAGAGTGAGAAGAGGTGTCTGAATGAGGTGGTGACGTCCGTGTGTGACATATAAAGCAGGCTGACGAAGGCGTGCATCCCATAGTGAGACATTGAGCAATGTATTATGAAAGAGAACTTGTGTTTTAAGAGTCAAATTAGAAGAATTTTATTAATGTCTACTATTACTGATCTGCCTCTTCATTAAACAGCATTTTCTTTAAATAGTTTTAGCTACAAGTAAGAAAATTATCACACTGAGGTGGCTGGGTTTTTTATTTTTTTAATTTGTTAAAAATATGAAATGATCAGAAAAAAATTAAAAGGTTCAAGCATTATTTACCAACTCTGACCGACATTTATGCAGTATTTCAGTGTTTGTGACCCAGCTTTTTTACTTAACTAGTTTATTAAAATGTCACAATTTAAAATCTGTTTTGCAAAAAGAAGGTATTTTAAAATTTGGTTAGAGTAGTTTCATTTAGGGACTCCTTTCTTAACTTATGACTTTTCAAATAAAGGCATCCCCTAGTACAGACAATTCTCATTTGTTTGGTGGCAGCTCGCAGGCTGGATGTGTATGAGGAAGAGTGTGACACAGTGGGTTGCTCCGTAACTCTGAGGTCACGATGCAGCAGGAAGTCTCTGAGCTGTCGCTCTCTCAGCTGCAACAGAAGCTCTGTGTCTTTGAACACGCTCAGCGCAGAGAGGGATGATGAACAGCTGCCAAGTCCCACCCATGCCAGGACCAGTGCCTTCAGCAGCCGTGTGGTTAGACACTTTCACACTCTCTTTGTCTCTTTCCCAGCTGCCTTATGGCGAGAGGTGGGGAACACCCAGGAAAAGTAATATTTTTATTTTGAGATTATTTTCATATATTCTATTGGTATTGTGTTTTCTAAATGGTTTAATCTCTGTAAAGGCTTTCTGAAGTTTTCCTCAGCCCAAATGAATGATGATGAATAAACTCTTATTGCTCCTCTGACCGTCCAGGCAAAGGAGGTGCTACCAGACCCTGAGCTGCTGAGGAAACTGAGCTGGCTTTGGTCCACTGCACTGACACCAAAGGATGGCTTTGGTACGTCCAACCTGGAGCTCGTCCACATAACTGATTTCTTTTTGGCTCTATCCATCTGTAATAGCGTTGTGGTCTCTTCACCCCACCATCCTCAACATTTGGTGAGTTTGCTTAGGATTCAGCTCAAGTTTATCTTCATCTTCAATTTTATTTAAAGTGCCAATTCATAAGTTATCTCAAGACACTTTACACATTCAAAAAAAGAGAGACAGCTCCCAGGGAAAAGCTCCACACTGAGTAAGCCATTGGTATTGGCAATGGTGGCGAGGAAAAACTTCCCTTTAACAGGCAGAAACCTCGAGCAGAATCAGTGTAGACAGCCATCCGCTGCGACCGCCTGGGAGGGAGAGGAGGAGAGGAGAAATGGGGAGATGGTGAGAGGGGGGGAGAGAGATTGGGAGATGGTGAGAGAGGCAGAGGCCTCTCTCACCATCTCTCGCCTTTGCCATCAGGAGCTTGTGACAGTGTGGATACCTGACAGAAAATGACACTGAATCCACATTTTTGCAAAGATTTGGGCTTTTAAAGGCTGTGGACTTAAACTTTTGATCAGCTGGTGAAAAGCCTATTTCAGTTTAATGGTTGTTTGCAATACATTGCTTACTCAAAATGTTTTCTTGTCTCACTCCTATTTCTTCTTTTTGCATTTTGAAGCACTTTGTACAATCTTCTTAAGAACTGACAATGCTAAATGTAAATTCTTGCAATTTTTCAACCGGTGTTAAAATTTTGATCAGGAGTGTATATATGGGATCAGAATAAGGATGTGTTTCATTGTTTGCAGGTTCCTGAAACACCAACTCCTCGAAAGCTAATGTTCCAACACCTGAGCTTCTCTCCATTCGCAGCCATCTCCCCCCCCGAGGTTCGAGGCAGCCCCAGAAGTTTTGCCACCAGATTGTTTTCTCTGGGAAGGACTGGGTCCTTCTCCCCCTCCACACCATCCAGTAACACTGCAGATAGATACAAACCAAGCGAAGGTGAAGGCCAGCAGTCATGTGATGAGACACACCAGATGGACTTATCTTGCAGTGCAGATAGAAGAGATACTGGAGAGACTGAAGACGGGAAGCATCAAAAGTTCTATCCTGAATGGTCTAGGCAGGAAATGGTGGACAAAGATGAGCTGCTTTATGAAGCAGAGAGCCCAGATGAAGCAGCTCTAGTCCACGCTGCCCATGTGTATGGCTTTACTCTGAGGGGCCGGTCGGCAGGCCATGTGCTGGTAGACCTCCCTGGAATTGGTTCTGTGGTGATTCAACTTCTCCACATTTTGCCCTTTGACTCCTGTCGGAAGAGGATGTCAGTAGTGGTCCGCCACCCGCTGTCAGGAGAGGTGGTGGTTTACACAAAGGGAGCAGACTCGGTCGTCATGGAGCTGAGTAAGAACCCGAAAGGTAAAAATTCTGGTTGCACTGGGGACGTATGGTGTGTTTCTGTGTGTCACTGGTTTTCTGTGTTCTCTTGCTGTGTTCAGATGGAAGTCAGAATCAGGAGGTCTACAGTCATGTCCACAAACAAACCCAAAAGCATTTAGACGCTTATGCCAAGGATGGCCTGCGTACGCTCTGCATTGCTAAAAAGGTAATGCTAAAGATTTGACGTCCACATTGTTTCATCATGTATGTTAACACCAGTACAAAAAAATAATGTGATTATTAACTATCCATGATTAAATTTAGTTTTAATGGTTATACTGGGAGTTCATTAATACTTTTCTGACATTTAAATGACCCACTTTTAAACAAAACTTTAAATAATAAATGAAAATAATTGTTTAATTATGTATTAATCGTCATAATGTAAAACTAATCAAAATTGATTAACTGTCAATATTGTGTAAAATGTACCAGGTTCTAGAAGAACATGAGTATGAGCTGTGGTTGAAAAGACATCTGTTGGCTGAGAGCAGCATAGAGAACCAAGAGGAGCTGCTGCAGGACTCGGCCAAGAGCCTGGAGACCAACCTGACCCTGCTGGGTAGGACAGGCCGCCTCTGGGCTTTCATGTTTGACCTGTGAAGAACTACTCACATAGCCTCTTGTTTACATTCAGGCACCACGGGGATACTAGACAGATTACAGGAGGAGGTTCCTGAGACCATCGAAGCTCTTCAGAGGGCTGGAATCAAGCTGTGGATCCTCACAGGAGATAAGATGGAGACAGCCATCAACATTGCTTATGCCTGCAAACTGCTGCGTCCCATAGACCAGCTGCTAACAGCCAGCTGTGACAGAGAGGTAAGCCCTGATTTAAAGAGTCTAGCTTCCATGCACCCAAAGTACTTTAAGTTATTCTGTTTATTTGGGGGGTGGGTGGGTGATGATTGACTCGCTAGCGCTCCAACAGCATGGCAGATGTGAAGGTGGTGGGATGAGCATGTCTCCTTCCAGGTCAGTGCCGGCTGTCACATAGCCTTCTCCCTTGGCAGATGTAATAACAGACATATTAGTCAGAATGATTTCCTCAGTAGCTGCTGAGTGGACTCTGTGGCAGCTCTGTGTTGGACTCTTGCCTTTGTTCCTGGAGGCTGATTAAGGGGCTCTCTTGTCTCCCTTTGTGGACATGTGCGACTCAATTTGTCCTTCATTACTGCTCCTGGCATTACATCACATTGTTTTTATTGTTGTGAAAGTGAATATTTGTCTTTTCTCTCTATCAGGATGCCTGTGCAGCTCTACTGAAAGAGCTGAAGTTGAGAGTGCAGCATGGAGCTGTCAATCACACTGAGGAAACAACAGCCGAGGACGGAGAGGATTGGTTGCCTGCATCTGTCCTGGTTGTAGATGGCGGTACGCTGGACTGGGCCCTGCAGGAGGAACAGAAGGATGACTTTCTGGAGCTCAGCTGCAGCTGCAGGGCAGTCATTTGCTGCCGGTCCACTCCCCTGCAGAAGAGTCAAGTGGTGCGTTTCATCAGAGACAAGCTGGGAGTTATGACCCTGGCTGTGGGTGAGTACATGGTTCTGATGGAAAACCTGCTGCTGTTTTTACACATTTCACTTATTTATGTGATGTTAAGTATATTAGAAAGAATTTCATACATGTTGGTTAGTAAGGGATCAGAAAAGGCTATACGGTTTGTAAATTTGTTGTGTCATTTAAGGTGATGGAGCCAATGATGTGAGCATGATTCAGGTGGCTAATGTGGGCATTGGGATATGTGGTCAAGAGGGCATGCAGGTAAATCATCAAGCAAATACGCAGCAACTGTATTTGTAAATGCGCTAACTTTTTGTAACATTTGTGTTCTCAGTAGAATTTAGTATCACAGCACAAGTAATATTTTATAGGCTGCATAGTGTAAAATGAATGTAATCGCTTAATTGGATGGACCAATGTATTTACCTGTTTAAGTGTGTTTTTTTTTCCCCTTCTGTGCTTGACATGTTTGTCTTCATTCGCTAGGCTGTGATGTCCAGTGACTTTGCCATTTCCAGGTTTAAACACCTCCAGAAGCTGCTGCTGGTTCATGGCCACTGGTGCTACTCACGCCTTGCCAACATGATCCTCTATTTTATCTACAAGAATGTGGTGAGGCTCTTCTAGACTAGAGATTCTATAATTTCTGTCTTACATAAAAAATGAGGGAAGTGTATATTTTCTATAAAAAGAGGAAAAGACGAGATGGAACTTTGAGCTCACAGTACTTTGATGAGATGAAATGACAAAATCAAATCACCACACATTTATTAATCATCCGTGACTTGTTTTTATTTGTAATTTATTTACTCCCAAATGGGCCAGCAGGTTCTTCTTCTTGTACTCTCATATCTGACTTCTTTCCCCGATGCTCCACTCCCCATCAACTGTAACCTTAGCATGGCCGCTTGCACATTTGTTTATTACGTTTTTAAAAATGAATGCATTCATTCCAAAAATTAATCAGTAAATGTATGAAGTAAATGTTCTCCTACCAACTACGGTTTACATTAATAAATGAAAGACTGAAGACTAGATATAAATAAAGCTTTCTCATTTTTGTTGAACATCCATTTCTTCTGTCCTGCAGATCTAATCTACACTGAATTCTGTGTCTGTCTACAGATGTATGTCAGTCTGCTGTTCTGGTATCAGTTCTTCTGCGGTTTCTCAGGGAGTGTCATGAGCAACTCGTGGGTGCTCATTCTATTCAACCTGGTCTTCACCTCTGCCCCGCCTCTTGTCTACAGCATCCTGGACCAGGACATTGCTGCAGCCACTCTGCTAAAGCTGCCTGAGCTCTACAGAGCTGAACAAAAGTGCAAGGTGACTGAGGACATGGCAGCAGATCGCACTGATGTCATATCCATTTAATGATGGGCTCGGATATTAATTCTATACATCTCACCAGTAGCTGGTGGGCCACAGCCATATTAACCCAAAGTTATTTGTTATTTTTAACCTGGCTTGTGGTTTCCTTCCTCTGAACTCAGCTGGGGTTATTGTTATGGTTGGACAGTCACTGACTGATTGACTGACTGACTACCTAACTACAGATTACTGGTTTACTATTGGTTGCTAGAATCCTAAGAAAAAGAAGAAGCACCAAGCTGAGCCTTTAGATTTAAGTTCCTCAGGAAGCAGTGCTCTGTCTAGGTATGGGAGACTGACACTCATCCCATTTCATGTTCTGTGTCATGTTCTCGTGTTGCCTTTTAATTAATTAGATGAATGTATTGATTTTGGGTGTAGGACTGTCAGTATATGTATTTCATGTGTCGAAGCATTAAATTACAATCACTAATTCACTGACTGTTCAGCCTGTTACCAGTACTAACACATCAAAGTGCGGTCATGACTAACAGGGAAGCGATTTTTTTGCTGCAGGGTTATGTTCCTTCCATGTTCTGGATCACAGTCCTTGATGCTTTTTACCAAAGCCTGGTGTGTTTCTTCGTGCCTTATTTTGTAAGTACACACATTCACATGTCTCATTACATTTCATCTGTGCATAAAAGTGTTTACCACCTGTTAGTGGTGCTGCAGCAAGTTGGAAACAAAAGCAATATAAAATTGCAGTCTGCTACAGGAACCCAAACTTGGTCCTTCAGATTAGCCCAAGGCGCAGGCATAGAGAGCTTCATAGAATGGGTTTTTAGCATCTGCGTCCAAGTTTCACATCAGCGAGTTCAGTGCAAAGCTTCAGATGAAGCCGTTTTCAGCATGTGGGAACAGTTGAGCAACAGCTTCTTCCTGTTCCCACATGGCTGCGCACAAGAGCCAGGCCCTCTCATCCAGCATCAGTGGCTGAGCTTACAAATGGACCTTTGGGAGAATGGCTCAAAGTCCCAGTCCTTCTCTCCCTCCCAGGCAGTCGCAGCGAATGGCCGTCTACGCTGAGTCTGGTTCTGCTTGAGGTTTCTGCCTGTTGAAGGGAAGTTTTTCCTTGCCACTGTTGCCAATACCAATTGGCTTACTCAGTGTGGAGCGTTGCCCTGGGAGCTGTCTCTCTTTTTTTGAATGTGAAAAGTGTATTGAGATAAGTTTGTTATGAATTGGCACTTTAAATAAAATTGAATTTAATTGAATTGACACATTTGTAAACTCTGTGGAATGCCTTCCCAGAAGATCTTGGGCTGCACGACAGTGGGATGTCAGGTTCCGCTACTTTTGGCAGGAATACTGGATATCATAGACTTGAACAGAAATAGTAGATTCATTGATTCAACTAACATCTAGGTTACTCTTTGCTGATTTCTCAGTGATCACAAACCTGCCATGTTGCTACTGTGTTGTGTATAATGATATGTCTCAGGGCTCCTTTGGACTGTAATCGTATCTCACAGCTTATTGTTTGTGTCAGGCTTTTGCTGGATCCGATGTCTCAGAACTGTCCTTTGGTTCTCCCATCAATGCTTCGGCTCTCATCATCATCCTGTCGCATCAAGTTTTAGAGAGTCACACTCTGGTCAGAAACACTTGCTGAAGTGACCTTTTACCTCCAGCTTCTGCTCACGGATTCCTGAGGCTCACTCTTGTTGTCTATCTATTATCTCGCAGACGTGGATTCATGTGCTGGTGCTGCTGCTTAGCGTTGTGTCCTATTTTGGATTTGTGCTGCTCTTCAGTCTGTTCTGTGTGACCTGCAGCCCCCCGACTAACCCTCTGGGGGTGGAAACGTTGCAGATGTCCCAGCCGATGTTTTACATCATCTGCACTCTCACCACTGTGACTGCTCTCATTCCCAGGTACGTACTAGGTTATAACTAGGTTATAACTATTTTGGGCCAGGATCAGAATTTAAAGAGATGAGTAGTAAGGTAAAAACATGTACTGGATGAGATAAAAGGTGATTTACAGTAAATCAGTGTAGCTCAGGTGAGCAATGTAGACAGGTAACAATGAATGGCATGTTATTATTAATGTGTTGTTTTTGTTGTTGTCGTGTACCTCTCCTCCTGCAGGATATTATGTCGCGCTCTGTACAACACTCTACACCAAAATACTGAAGTGGAAGTTGAAAAATACCGCCAGAGAATTGAACAGTGGAGCAAGACAAATGGTGGCGCCAGCAGCCACCATAACGCTGGCCTGGAGTTCAGTTTGGCTTCAGTGGTGTCCTAACTGGTCCCCACCAAGAGTCCAACCGCCTCAGAAGACGCACTGATATTGTTAAATATTGTTACAAAGACACCAACCTTATTTATAAATGTATCTATACAACAGCAAACCAAACATTTGGAAAGTAACGAAAACAAGAGTCGTGTAGAACTATTTTAATATTTTTAAAAGGAGCTGACTAATGAAGAATTTTTTTAAGCATTTTCTAACCAGTTTTTTGCTTCCAAAATACACAAGTAGGATTTATATACAACATATTCCTCATGTTGGTATATTAAGTGTTGAATCACATGAAGAGAATATGGAGACAAACAGTTGTGGATTCAGTTTTTTTATTGTAATCTTTATTATTTAATGCACCTAATAAACAATGTGTTCACTGTGTGTTTGTCTTTGTTAGTCCACACTCTCGCCCTAGCTAGGATGATTGACAAAGTTGATTTTTCCCAGCAAGTTGCGCTTTTGACAGAATGGCTCTGTGTTTAATTCAATTCAATTTTTTATTTATATAGCACCTTTTACAATAAAATTGTCTCTAAGTGCTTTACAGAGGTAGAAACCCAGAGCCTGAACCCCCAGGTAAGCACAGTGGCAGGGAAAAACTCCCTTTTAACAGGAAGAAACCTTGAGCAGGACCAGGCTTACAAGGGGGAACCATCCTGCTGAAAGTTGGCTGGGTAAAGGAGGAATAAAAGAGGGAGACAGGACAGAGAGAATAAAGAGAGAGAGAGGGAGAACAGATACAATCATAAAACCAAAGAAATACAGACAAAATACAATCATAGAAATACAAACATATCAGACATATATACACATAATACAGCATAGCAGGTTGTTATAAAGAGATGAATAGTATAGGCAGGTGCCGACAGCGGACCCTGAGTTTGCCATAGGCCAAAGTCCGTACAGCACGAAGGCCTGGAGACGGAAAACCTGCAGAGAGAGAGAAAGAGAGAGAGAGAGAGAGAGAGAAGGGGGGGACACACACGACAACGAAGACTGGACCCAGATAATCCCGGTGAAAATAAGAGGAGAAAGAAGAAGAAAAGGAGGAGAGGACGTGAGGGAGTGGTTGGTGTTGAGGAAGTGGGGAACTGCTCAGTGGATCATGTGTTTGTCCCCAGCAGCGTAGCCTATAGCAGCATAGCTGTGCTAAAAATTGAAGAATAAGAGTCTGATGAGCCTATTCTAGCTGTAGCTGTGAAAACTGACTAAACTAGATCTGTCAGCCCTACACACTTGGTTTGAGGCTAGCTATATGCTTTAGTGAACAGAAAGGTTTTAAGTTTGATCTTAAAGGCAGACGTGGTGTCTGCCTCTTGGACCCAGGTTGGTAACTGGTTCCACAGTAAAGCTGCCCGATAGCTAAAAGCTCATCCTCCCAGTCTGCTTTGATGAATTCTAGGAACTACAAGTAAACCTACACTCTGTGATCTGAGTGTTCTTTTAGGTATATACGGAACTATGAGATCCTGTAGGTATGATGGAGATAGTCCATTTAGAGCTTTATATGTTAGGAGAATCTTAAAGTCTATTCTGAATTTCACTGGAAGCCAGTGAAGAGAAGCTAAAACTGGAGAGATATGCTCCCTGGTGCTGATTCCTGTCAGAACTCTGGCTGCAGCGTTCTGTATCAGCTGCAGGTTTTTAATGGAATAATTTGGACATCCTGACAGTAATGAGTTGCAGTAGTCCAGTCTAGAGGTAACAAAAGCATGGACCAGTTTTTCAGCATCACTCTGACAGGATGCTCCTGATCTTGGCAATATTACGGAGGTGAAAGAAAGCGGTCCTAGAAACCTGTTTAATATGAGGGAGAAATGACATGTCCTGGTCAAAGATAACTCCCAGGTTCCTTGCAGCCGTACTGGAGGACAAAGTAATGCCATCCAAGGAGAGAATGCTATCTGATAATCTAGTCCTCAGATGTTTAGCTCCAAGAACAATGACTTCAGTTTTGTCTGAGTTTAAAAGAAGGAAATTGGAGGTCATCCAGTCTTTTATGTCTTTGAGACATGCCTGGAGTCTGGCTAATGGCTCTGTTTCATCAGATTTCATGGATAGATACAACTGCGTATCGTCGGCATAGCAATGAAAATTTATGCCGTGTTTCTGAATTATATTCCCTAGAGGGAGCATGTAAAGAGTGAACAGGATTGGCCCAAGCACTGAACCCTGTGGAACACCATGATGAACCTTTGTACACTCAGAGGAAACATCATTAACATGAACAAAATGAAATCGATCTGACAGATAAGATTTAAACCAGTCTAGAGCTGTCCCTGTGATCCTAATCTCATGTTGTAGCCTTTGTAATAAAATGCTGTGATCTACAGTGTAAAAGGCAGCACTGAGGTCCAGTAAAACCAGTACGGAAATAAGTCCACGGTCTGATGCCATGAGGAGGTCATTAGTGACTTTAACCAGTGCTGTGATGAGCTCTGAAACCAGACTGAAACACTTCAAATAGACTATTCCTGTTTAGGTGATCGGTTAGCTGTGTCAGGCGGTTTGCAGGAAGGGACCCAAGAGCGACACAACTGCGGTGCAAGGTATTGGATTTATTTCCAAGAGAACAAAAACAGGAATCGGGTGATCTCAGGATAAACAGGAACATCAAAAACAAGCGATCTGAACAATTCAGAAGTGTGCAGGAAAGTGAGCAACGATCCGACACTGGGTTGTTCCAGAGTTGCCTTTTTATGTCCTTGCCTTGATTACTGACGAGCAGCACCTGCTGCTCGTCAGTAACATGAATCAGGTGTACAGGGAGTGTGGGACAAATGTGACAGGGAGGGGAGGGCGAGAGCTGAAGCAGAGCAGAGCGGCGGCTGTGACAGAACCCCCCCCTCAAGGGACGGCTCCTGACGTCCCAACAGGCAGAGTAGAACACAAACAGGGTGACTGGAGGGCCCCCTCCCTCCCGGCTCCCCAAACACAACTTCCAGGGCGGGAGGAGGGGTGTCGGACGGAGGGACCACCTCTGGCCTTGCTGCAGTGGTCAGTGGCCTTACTGTCGGGATCATCGGGTTAGCTGCAGGGACCAGAGACTGGACTGCCGGCTCTGGGAACTGGCGGCGGCGCTGCTCCTCCTCTTGGAACTGGAGGCGGCGGCGCTGCTCCTCCTCTTGGAACTGGAGGCGGCGGCGACGGAGCTGGAGGCGGCGGCGGAGCCGCGGCCGCCCGGGGAACTGGAGGCGGTGACGGAGCTGCGGCCACCCGGGGAACTGGAGGCGGCGACGCTGATGCTGCCGCTCGGAGAACTGGAGGAGGCGACGGCGCTGCTGCTGATGCTGCAACGGAACCTCTGCCTCCTCCTTTTTCACTTTCTGCTCCACAATACTTCTTTTTCTGGCGTCCGTGCCAATTGACGCTCAAGAACAATTTCTATTGCTACTTTCTTCCTGGGCACGCCCATTTTTAATTAGATATTTTTACACAGAAAGGAAAAATATACTATTATTATTATTATTATTATTATTATTATTAATATTATTATTATTATTATTAATATTCCCTCTACAGTGCACTCTTCAGGTCCTCCCCGAGGCCTGGACAACCAAGGCAGTCAGCAACTCTGACCCCGCGCACTCCTTCCGGCCAAAACCCAGAAGCGAGCACTGACTTGCTTCGCAGTTCACACGTTTCCCACACAATTTGAAATATACATTTAAACACAGCGATCAGTCCTCCACCACAAAACGCACTTTTTGATAAAACCTTTAATCTATGTTGTCCGGAGACCCACCCTGAGAATGCCCAATCTTGTCTGAGCTCGGATGCTAAACAGGGTCGGGACTGGTTAGTACGTAGATGGCAGACTAATTGGGATTACCAAGTGCGCGATCTTTTTTGTGTCATTTCAGAGGGTTTTATGTCCTGCTTCACATCATAAAATGTTTTTGTCCACAGTCTGGAGCAGTTTCTTTACCCACAAATTGAATATAATTTCAAAAGCAGGGATAAATGTTCGCCAACACACAGACACACACTCACAGACATATGATGACGATTAAGTTTTCTTTGAGATCAGCCATGAACAGATTCAGTTGGTTAAAGGAGGCCCTCAGGCAAGGGCTATGACAAAGCACGTCATAGCCCTTGCCTGAGCCTGGGCCTAGTTATTATTTGGTTGGTATACCACCAGTGGATAACAGTTGTAAGAGTTTTAGAGGGTTTTATATCCTGCTTCACATTATAAAATATTTTGTCCACAAATGGGCGGATTATCGTACACAAAATGATAATTTCAAAAGCAAGGGTTAATTTTCGACAACACACAGACAGACAGACAAACTGGCATACTATCACTCATAGACATTAGATGGAGAGTTTTTTCTTGAGTTCAGCCATGTATACTGTATGACTAAACAGATCCAGTGAATATTTCAATAGATGTTTTGAGGTTTTGGGGCTTCGTAGCACTTTCCACAAGTTTAAAAGGTCACTTTCATGCTCCTGTACTTGCTTACGGCCATACCACACTGAGAATGCAGTCTAGTCCGAGTGGGTCGGGACTGGTTAGTACATAGATGGCAGACAAATTAGGATTACCAAGTGCTCGATCTTTTTGTGTCATTTCAGAGGGTTTTATGTCCTGCTTCACTTCATAAAATGTTTTTTGTCCACAGTTTGGCGCAGTTTCTTTACCCACAAATTGAATATAATTTCAACAGCAGGAATAAATGTTCGACAACATACAGAGACACAGACATATAAGGTTTCCTTGAGATCAGCCATGAACAGATTCAGTTGAAGTTAGAAGAGATCCTGTAGTAGATTACGGCCATACTACACTGTGAACGCCCATGCTCGTCTGATCTAAGAAGCTAAATGGGTTTGGGCCTAGTTATTATTTGAATGGCATTGCCAGCGGATAACAGTTGCTGTAAAATTTTTATGACATTTTAGAGGGTTTTATGTCCTGCTTCACATTATAAAATATTTTGTCCACAAATTAGGTGGATTATCATTGTCCACAAAATGAACATAATTTCAATAGCAAGGGTTAATATTCGACCACACACAGACAAACTAGCATACTACCATACCACACTGGGAATCTCGTCCGAGATGGAAAGTTAAGCAGTTTCAATATTGGAAGTTAAGCAGTGTCGAGCCTGGTCTGATCTCGTCTATGGATGGGCCAAGAACTACCAAGTGCTCGAACGTTTTTATGTAATTTCAGAGGGTTTTATGTCCGTCATCACTACATGAAATGTCATAAATGTTAAATTTCAAAACAGGAATATATTTTTGTCAACACAAAAACTACCAGACATATGATAAGGAGATTATGTTTTTCCTGATATCAGCCATGAGCAGGTCCAGTGGAGCTCATAAGTTATGGATCGAGGATTTGGCTCTTCACAGCACTTTCCACAACTTCAAAGGGTCATTTTCCTGCTCTTGTGGTTGCTTACGGCCATACCACCCTGAGAACGCCCGATCTCTTCTGATCTTGGAGGCTAAGCAGGGGTGGGCCTGGTTAGTACTTGGATGGGAGACTGTGTGGGATTTTCATATTGCTCAGTTGGCTGATGTTGTTTGATGCGATGTACTGGATTTTCGTATTGCTCAGTTGTTTGATATTGTTTGATGTGATGTACTGGTGAGAGCCCGAATCTTTCTGGTAGGCTCCTAAAGAGCCCGAATCTTTCTGGTAGGCTCCTTAAGAGCCCGAACCTTAATCTGGTAGGCTCACGGAGCCCGAATATGTAGGATCAGGTGAATCCGAATTTGGCAGGCCGACAGGTCCGAGTTTTTTAGAAATCTGGTTTGGGAAACAGTTAAATAGAACTCCAGAGGGAGAGAGGAAAATGCTTCAGAGTGAATAGGAAGCGTTTTGCACTGATTTTGGGGTTAGATTTAAAGAAGGGGGATCATGGGAGATGAATCTCCAAGTTTTGTTGAATATTGTGGTGGAGCAGAAGGCTCTAAAAGATAAGACTGAGGCAAATGAGAAAACAGCTTCAGTGTTTTTGCACAGGAAATGGCGCAAAAAGGCACAAAAATGGCAGATGGAAATAAATGTATGGCGCAGGCACTGCGAGATATTGCTGTGACATCACGGGTGGCTGATAAATCTTTGCAAGAGAAACGAATGAGAGAAGGTGAGAACCCAGATGTGAAAACATTGCCTGAAAAAGGAAGCAATGTAGTGGATGAAGCTGTTTTTCCACATGGTCCCCAGGGACCTTCAACGCCGCCAGCGTATCAGGAAGCGGCTGCATATCAGAGTGTGGCTCCGTCTAGAGCACTTGCGCCGTTGTACCCAATGATAACACAGGGGCGTATCGAGTTAGCGGGTGGAGCGATAGATTTTGCACCACAGAGGAGTGGCATGGAAGGCCGCCCCCTAGAGGAAAGAATGGCAGAGTTACAAATTGGCAATCAAACTAGAACAAGCATGTTGTCATCAAACAATCCTTTTAATTTACAGTCAAAAGATAATTTGGATGCTTATTGGCCAAAGAGACAGGCACAGACAGGAGAAAAACAAGAGAGAGAAGAGGATGTGAATGTGAGGGTAGAAAGAAATTTGAATGAACTGCAGTCGATGTTGAAAGAGAAAACAACATGTAGTAAAAAAAAAGGGTGGAGAGAAGCGGCACAAGGGCTGAATGAGGAGAGCGATGAGGAAATGTATTTTAGGAACAGAAAACAGGAAACGAGTGAAGCAGGTGGAGCAAGAATGAAGACTAGGTCACAGGTGAGTACAGGAGGACTTCAAATGCCGTTAGTAGCGACACCAGGTGGACAACAGCAGTATAAACCATGGAAACTGAATGATTTGACAGGGTTGAGAACTGAGCTGCCACCCTTGCCAGATGGAGCAGCTCCTTGGTTAAATGCTTTTCAAGCGCTAACTACGGGCATTGTTGTAGCAATGGGAGATGTCGGAGGCGCTGTGGCGGCCTGTGTGGGAATAACTAAACAGGTAGCAGGAACAGGTAACGCGGTTGATGGTGTGCCATTTACAGCACATGCGGGACCCTTTTGTGATGCATTGTGGTTGCATTTCCCCGTTAGAGTGATCCTGCATTAGCAGGATTCTCACAACCATGGCAGGACAATGGCACACACACACCAGAATCGTGGTTACATATGGCCACACAGAAATGGGTGCAGCTCACAGGAGAGTTGCCAGGGGATGGCACTCCCTCTATGGTCATGCTGAAGGACAAACTGCTTAATAATGTCCCACAACCAGTGAAAGCTCAAATGCTAGATAATCCCTTATTGACAGGCACAGCCTGGGCTCAGTGGTCACAGTGCCTTGTTGCTCTTCTACAGAAACACCAGAACAAACAATCACAACAAACGATTGCAGCGGCCGCCGTGTCACAGACACTCACACAAATCCAATTGGAACAAATGAAAAAACAGAAAAAGAATACAGAAACAGACCCTACTCTCCAAATGAGTGCCACAGGTGCATTAGTTACTCAACAACTTCAACGCAGAGATTTTCCCCAAAGACAAATTTCTGCAGGAAGGGGCAGAGGTGGAGGACCATGAGGTCCATGCCATGAGGACAGGTGCAACCACTGCGGTAGACTAGGTCATTGGGCGAGAGAATGCCGACGCAGGTTCCCTAGCTACGGCCCTGGAAGATATGGGGAGCAGCGACCACTGCCACAGGGGGATCCACGTGATCAGTCGATACCAGGTCCTCCACCAGGGGGCCCATCGACTTATCCACCTCCTCCTCCACCAGGTGGCTTTGGGATGTACCCTTAGGGGTGCCCCACTGCACAGGAAGGGAAGATGGCCGAGCCCTTCTTGAAGATGAGAGTTGGTGAAAAAGACCTCTTATTTCTCGTAGACACGGGAGCCACACATTCCTCTGTTAACAATCCAAGCTTGACACCGCTCTCCACGAATTCTGTGACAGTATTGGGATTTGGAGGCCAGCCCACAAAGACTTCACTGAACCTGTATCTGTGACAGTTGGGAACCAAACTCTTTGCCATCAGTTCCTGTATGGAGACAGCTGCCCAATCAATCTCCTGGGCAGGGACTTAATGTCCAAGCTGAGGACTACAGTCTCCCTTGATTCCCAAGGAACAACTGTACAGTTCCATGGAGACAATGTCATGATCTGCACTGACTCCAACTCTTCTTTTCAGCACCTGAAGCAGATGTGGCTGGGAACAACTGCTCCAGGGGACATGCTCACTGCAAACATTTATTGGGGCATTGCTGTTTTGCCTGATCTCAATCCCCTGACTGACCTCTATCGCTGTTGGTTGCCCTTAATCAAGGAGGTGCGTGCTTACGCTCCACCACTAGACCCACTTCATGTTACTCTATTCTACGATCCAGAAGAAGATTTTACATATCAGACTTGGTTTACTGACAATCTAGATGGTCAAAATTGGATGATCACCTGTCCGGGAATTATTGCAGACCCACAGGGGGTGGCTGCCCCAGTTATATTTATTCCTGAGCAACAGCAGTATTACAAAATGAGCCCTTCTTCTGCACCACATGTCACATTGGCTGTTGCTGCCGGAGAGCAGGCTAAGGCGTTGGGTCCCATGATCAAAACCACGCATGCAATTACTGATTGGACAATGACCTCCTGTTATGGAGTGTACTCCTCACAACAACACCCTCAATTTCTCTATTTTAGCGGACCTGTAGAATTGGCTGTTACCCTTCAGCATGAGCAGTTACAGAGACACCATAGAGCAGAAACCATCAATGACCCACAAGCAGAAGAAATGCTCAAAAGCATTACCCACCCACATGTGGGTGTCACATCAGGCTGATGTGGGACTCTTGAACATTCTTCCCATACAATTCCACATTGATCTTGAAAACCCTATTAACATGAGACAATACCCCTTAAGTCTAGTATCCCTTGATCAGCATGGAACACACCAATCCTCCCAGTACTAAAAGCAGATGGCCAAACTTATAGAATGGCACTTGATCTCAGAGGGATCAATGCGGTCGTTAAAGACCCAACTATGGCTGTTCCCAACCCCACTACTACAATGGCACACCTCACGCCAGAACATCAATGGTTTACCGTCATAGATTTAGCCAAAGCCTTTTTCTGCCTACCATTAGCAAAACATCTTCAACCTGTTTTTGCATTTACATTTGAGGGACAACAGTATACTTACACTCGCATGCCACAAGGGTTTTCTCTCACTCCAGGTATTTTTAACACTGTCTTAAAAAATCTCTTGCAGACCTCCCCAACTTTGCCGGAGGGGGTCCTTCTGATCAAATATGTCGATGACCTTTTGTTGGCTGCCACTTCCCATTCCACATGCCTTTCGGCCTCCATCAACCTTCTCACCTTTTTAGGAAACATTGGATTCCAAATTAAGCAGTCTAAATTGCAGTTGGTGTGCAAACAAGTCACTTTTTTGGGAAATTTGATCTCGGGCAGAGGGACAGAACTTACCACAGATCAACGTCAGGCCATTCTTCCCCATAAAAAACCTGAAACAGTGATGAATGATGGCCTTTTTGGGTCTTATTAATTTCTCCAGGCACTTTATGCTAGGCAATCTGAACCTTTGAGACAGATAATGAAAGAGGAGGGCCTAGGCAACCCACAGGCCATCCTTAAATAGACCCCAGCTGCCGAAGACAGCTTCCATTGTATTCGGCTTACTCTGGCACATGCGACTGCATTGGCAAACCCAATTACAATCTTCCATTCTTTTTGGATGTTGCTAAGAAGGCAACGACCGCGTCGGCATGACTTTTTCAGCAACAACAGGGGGAGAGGAATGTATTAGGCTATTATAGCATTATTTTGGTTCCAGTTGAACTAAAAACTCCTCCCTGCACAAGATACGTGGCAGCATTGGTGTGGGACTCATGGCCGGGCTCCCCCGCCCTCCGGGTCCTTGCGTCTTCTTTTATCGATCGGGACAAATCAAACTGGAACAGGTAGTTGCTGCTTGGCAAAGCTTTTAATGACAAACAAGTTTTACAAGATCTTGGAGATTCGTTGACAAAACAGATACATAACAGAATTGTCCTGTCAAGGAGATCCGCTGAGATAGAATCTCCTCACCTTTTTATCCTAGTGAGGCCCCCTTCTCTGGCCCCCCCTATGAGTGACCATCTGTTCGCTGTATACATTCTCACTTCCTCACTTCTTAATTTATAGTTCCTGTCTTGTCTGACTTTGCTGATTTAATGTGTAGCTCCTGAAAAACAACATAAGGTCAAATAAGGTCAGGGCCTCAGTCTGGCTCCTTCAGCACATTCAATTCTTCATGCCCTAACCCTAACCCTAACCCTAACCCTATCTTTCAGCTATAGCTTTAACTCATTGTTTCCACAATTCCCCCTTTTGATCTCTTTAGAGATCACACAACATCCTAAAAACCTGTTTGTAAACTTTTTGATTAATGTCTCATCTTAGTAACGTATCGATTAACATATGAGATATCAGTAACATGTTGCATCAATCAAACATCCATCAATTACATCACGCGGTATAAATCCTGCGATCATTGATTATAATCTTTTTACCAAACATCATCAATCAGTAATACAATCTACTTTGCTAATACATTATAATCACTTCGTAACATGCATCTTCAGATAAGTGTACACTCCCAACATACTTACAAAGTAAACAAGAACAGTAGCACCAAAAAACATACATTAACACATAAAAGTTCATGACATCGCCGTTCCTGGTGTCGACGTTCTCAGGCGACGGCCTCCATCACTTCTGTCAGCTCGTCCTCAGTCAGCAGTGCCTCGAGGTCGGCATCTTCCATATGTATATCTGTTGAAGTGCTCTCCTATGTTCCCTGGTGAGGAGAGGTTACTAGCACTTCGCTCACCCCTGTGTTTCTAACATGGCCTATGTGTCAGTCAGGGATGCAGTTTCCGACTGTGTGGTGTTTCCCGGAGCCTTGGCACACTGCGTCAGGTGGTACCACACTTTGCCTTTGCCCTGGAGCTGGACGGCTGTCGATGTTCTAGCGGTCACTCGGTGTGGTCCTGTCCACCTTGGTTCCTGCCACTTCCTTTTTAACAGTTTCAGGAGCACCCACTCATCCTCTGGTCCTGGAGGGGAGTCCCCCTTTGGTTCTCTCGATTCTTCCTGTGTGACCTGAGGAACAAATACTAACACCATTTGGTTAAGCGTTGCAAATGTCATTTTTGAAGTTTTCTGTGGCCCCTCCCCTATGGGGCCCCACAGTCCCGGAAACATGTGCCCATGGTGCAACTCAAACGGAGTGAACCCGGTGCTCCTGTTCACTGTGGACCTTATGGACATTAATGCAATAGGCAGGGCTTCAACCCAATTTAATTTAGTTCCTGCCATGATCTTAGCCAATTTGATTTTTATCACCCCATTTGCTCTTTCTACCTTTCCCTGTGACTGGGGGTGATACACAGTTCCAAACCGATGTTTGAGACCCATAATTTTTTCTACCCTTTCCAGGTCCTTATTTTTAAAATGAGTCCCATTGTCTGACCGAATTATTTTGGGGAAACCATATTGTGGGATGTAGCGATCAACTAGAAATCCTCTTTTCCTGTGGTATAGGCCTCCACCCATCCCGAGTACTCATCCACCATAACCAACAAATATCTTTTCCCCAGGGCCCTGACGCCCATATCAGTGAAATCAATGACAATACTTTGTCCCGGACCTTCTGGGACCCTAAACTCTCCTGGTTCTGTACTGGTCGCACATTGTGTCGTTGACTTGGCATGATTTAACCTTACGCTCAATAGTATTTTTTAAATCAGGGTTCCAATAGTTTTTCATCAGCTTTCTCATTTGATTTATGCCATTGTGTGCTGGACCATGAGCCTCGTTAACCAACCAGAGCATAACTTCTCTTGATAGCAACATTTCACCTTGCAGGCCTATCCACATGCCCATCATCTTTCCTGGTTCTATTTCTTTTTCTACAAATGTAGTTCCTTTTTTTACCCACCGATCTTGTTCCTCATTGCGCTCTCCTAATTGAGTGCCAACCCATTCCTTGATTGTCTTTGGTCTTAGATCCTGAAGTTCTTCTTCTACCGGGGTTACCATGTTGAGCCCAACCTGGTATCCTGCTGCCCTCTTTGCTGCGGCGTCCGCCTCAGCATTTCCTACTGCCTCAACATTATCCTCTTTGATGACCTCTCACCTTAATTACGGCTACGTGTGTCGGCCCCTTAATGGCTTCCACTAATTCCTTTGCCAAGTCTTCATGTTTGAGAGACTTACCATGTGCAGTTTGGAAGGCTGTTCTCTGCCAGGCTCCCAAATATCTATGTACAACTAGATAAGCATATGCTGAGTCTGTGAAAATATTTACATCTTTCCCTGCTCCATACCTTAATGCACACAACAAACCCATCAGCTCTGCCCTTTGAGCTCACGGGGGCATCACTGGCCCCGATTCCACAGTTTGCCAACCCATTCCATCCGGATTTGGTCTCACCACCGCATAAGCTGCATTTAGTCCTCCATCCCTTGCCCTAAAACAGCAACCATCCACAAATAGATCCTCTGCATCCCTAATTTCTATTTTTTCTAATCCTGCTTCTAATATATTGTCCTCTTCTGTTCTTTCCTCACAGCAATGTGGTACACCTTCACGAATGTTGTCTGCCATGTTTATCCCTTCATGAGGTAAGTTGTAGTCAGGGATAGCGAGTGCTGCTGCCCTGCTAAGGGTCTGTTTGAGTATTATAAATGCTTCCTCAGCAGCTGATGTCCATTCCAATTTTCCAGTGAGATTCAAATGTCCCTGTTGTTTAATTAAATCTCGTAAGGGACTTGTTTTTTCAGTATACTCAGGTACAAAATGTCTAGAATAATTTGTCAGACCCAGAAATGCTAGCATGTCACCCACATTAGTGGGTTTTGGGTGGTTAAGGACGGCTTCCCTTTGCACAGCAGTAAGTGTAGAGCTGTCAGATGAAATATGTTGTGCAAGATGTCTGTGTAGATTCTCACTCATCCAGGTCATAGTTATCCAAAATTAGATCTCTCTGTGTCAACTGGACTGAAAGGTTTCCTTGAAAACGTTTCGCCCTCTCTCCAGAGAGCTTCTTCAGTTCTAAGCTTGCCGGGGGCAGAGCTTGAAAATATAGCCCTGTGGACCATCGGCATGTTAATGGCCCAGGTGGTCACCTGAGAGTCCTTGGCAGGGTGGTTGGCAGGGTCGTTCACCTAGTTTCGGTTGGGGTGCTTCCCCTTTGTCTGTTGTGTCACATGTTAATGAGTCACCCGGTCTCGTCAAACGGTGTGAATGTTTGGATTGCTGACGAAAAGAGTGGAGGACTGCACTGTACGTGGGTGACAGAAAGTGCCTTAGTCCACCACCTCTGTTTAAAGATGGTTTTTCCAACTTGACGTGGATGGCTTCCTTGACACCCCTCTCAAACCAGCGATCTTCTCTGGCCAGCACACGTACTTGACTGTCCTCAAAGGAGTGTCCGCTTTCTTTTAGGTGTAGGTGTACTGCTGAGTCCTGTCCTGAAGAAGTGGCACGTCTGTGTTGGGCCATTCGTTTATGGAGGGGCTGTTTGGTTTCCCCAACATACAGTTCCTTGCATTCCTCCTGGCACTTTACAGCATAGACAACATTGCTTTGTTTGTGTCTTGGTGTCTGGTCCACCCAAAGGACAAGAAAGACAACCTGCTTTCGTGCCAGTTGCAATTTAGATTCACTCACTTTAAGTCCTGCATCAGCCAAACGATGTAACAGATATCTGGATGCTTCCAAACAAGTGTCAAGTGTAGGTGCTGCCAACAACAAATCATCCACATACTGAACCAATATAACTCCATCAGGGAGCTCAAGGGGCTGTAATAGTTCACAAAGTATGGTGTTAAATAGTCCAGGTGTCAAAGAGAATCCTTGGGGCATCCTATTGTAGGTGGCCGGCATAGGTAAATGCAAAAATAGGCTGCAGTTCTGCAGCTAATGGTAGACAAAAGATTGCATTTGCCAAATCAACCACTGTAAAATATTGGTGCTCCGGTTTGAGTGCTGACAAGGCTGTGAGTGGATTAGGAACCGGTTTAGGCTGTTCCAAAACCAGAGCATTAATAGCTTGTAAATCATGTGCCATTCTGTAAGACTTCCCGTCTGCCTTTAAGACCGGAAGTAGGGGTGTGTTCCATGGGGAACGTGTTGGTTTAATTACATCTGCCTGTAGGAGGCCCCCAATGGTATCTTTTATTCCTTAGGTGGCCTCTGGTGAAACTTTGTACTGTGGTATATACACTGGTTGAGACTAATCCAATTGAAAAGTGACTGGGGGAATTCTGCATTCCCCAACATCAAAAGGTCCTGTAGTCCACACCTTAGAGGGGACGCTAGCTTTAACGCTTTCTGCCTCAGGTGGATCAGACCTCTCAGCTCCATGTTATCTGTCAATTTGGAGATGCTCCAATATAGCATTATCTGTGGTAAAATGTTTCATATATAAAAACCTGGGACTGGACACTGAGCGGAAAACTGCTGGAAGGTGTGTAGGCTGCCAATCAGTAATTGATGAAGCCTTTTTTACCATGGCTCCAAGTTCTTTGGCCTGGTGATGAGGGGAGAGAGCAAGTGAAACGTGGAAATGCAGAGTTAGCCAATTGATACTAATCATGCTGTTCAGGTGTTAATACAATGGCTGCAGCAACTCCTTGACGACCACACACAATTCCTGTTGTATTAATTTTCCAATGCTGTCCCTGTAGTTGTGAGAAAAATCTTGCTTGATATTCCAGGTCCTGTGATGTGTCATAATTTAGGGTGCAGTGTGGTGTGGTGGTGGTGGTGCAGGGTGCAGTGTGGATCTGGTGGGGGAAAATAAATGCCTAGACCTTCGATGAAGGAATGCCACTGATGACAGAGGCGGAGCACTGAACATGAATGCAAAGAGTCAGTTGTGAGTGCCGCCCAATAGATGTCAACAATGGGTGTGGCCATAGTCTGTGATGTGCCCAGTCACATCTGATGTTGCTTTCCAGTCCTCCAGTTGGAGCAGTGCATTGTCGGTTTTCCTGGCAGGGTGACCCAAGTTCCTTGTGGATCACATTGGATCATGGCTCAGAACCGATGTAGCAGGTCCCTGCCCATCAAGTTCACAGGGCATGAGGGTGAGTGTAAGAATGAATGCGTCAGCGTTTGTGAACCCAGGGTCACCGTCAATGGCTTAGTCTTTTGGTTTTTTATGGGCTTTCCCTCAAATCCCAGCAGAGTCACTGTGTCTCCTTTAAGAGAAGAAGGTGTCACTGTTGGTAGGGAAGAATGAGTGGCTCCAGTGTCTACCAGGAACCGCATAGGTGTATCTTCCACTAGGAGACTGAGTAGTGGCTCGCCCATTGGCCCTACTCCAGTGACAGCATGGCACCTCTAGGGGAACTGTCCTTCCCACTGGTGTCCTCCAGGGGGCGGCATTCACTGGCTTCCTGATGTGAGATGTGGCTGTGGCTGGGGCAGCTGCTGGGGTAATGGGGACCGACAGTCCCTGGCCCAGTGCCCTTGACCTCCACACCTGTGACAGACATCATTGCGGTGGGGCCTTCCCCCTCCAAAACCTCCTCTGCCTCTGATCTGATTTCTTCCCCGACCTGTCCCTCGCCCCTGTGAGGTAGCAGCATGTGTGTATTGATAGGGAGGCAGAGATGTGATGTATTGGTGAGGCCTGGAGTGAGTCAGTGCCTGAAGACTGGATGAAGGGAGGTAGGTCATTGGGACCGTGGCCTTGGTCACGGGGATAACAGGATACCAAACACAAGATAGAAGATGGGCACCAGGTGACAGGGCAGAAAAAGGAGGAAGTGGAAAGACAAAGTCGGGGAGGCCGATCTAGACAATCAGCTACTTTCTTTGAGCTTATGAGGTAATGATTATGCATATGCAACTATTATGGGATGTCAGAAGTTCCTCCCATTGGGAGGAAACATGAAACTGTAAAAAAATTTATAAAAACAAGAATGTTTTCCTGCTTGTTGCCTTTCGACTGGTCAGCTGCCGGCGTGCATGCTGAGAGTTGTATTCGCCCAAAGCTTTGAATAAAACTTGATCTCAAACCGTCACTCGATTCTGCTATTTCGCTTGGACACACACCACTGAAGAAACAGACAACAACTGCCTGGGAATACCAGGTGCTGTAAGCTTTTCCTGTCGTTTCTGAGGGTTTTATGTCCTACATGAAAAAATATATTTTTGTCCACAGGAGGGCACAAATTCTTTATCCACAAATTGAATATAATTTCAACAGCAGGGATCAATTTTGGACAACACACAGAGACACAGACACACAGACAGATTGACACTCACAGACATATGATGAAGAAGATTAAGTTGTTCTTGACATCAGTCATGTACAATGTATGAATGAACAGATCGAGTTGATCGTTCAAGAGATGTAGTGAGGTTCTGTCATGTCATAGCACTTGCCACAAGTTCAAAAGGTCATTTTCCTACGCCTGTGGTTGCTTACAGCCATACCACCCTACCAACGCCCGATGTCATCTGATCTCAGAAGCTAAGCAGGGTTGAGCCTGGATAATACTTGGATGGGAGACAACCCGGGAATGCTGTAAGCTTTTCAAGTAATTTCAGAGGGTTTTATGTCCTACTTCACTTAAAAATACATTTTTGTCCACAGGATGACGCAGTTTCTTTATACACTAATAGAATATAATTTCAACAGCAAGGATCAATTTTGGACAACACACAGAGATACAGACACATTGACACTCACAGACATATGATGAAGAGATTAAGCTGTTCTTGACATCAGCCATGTACAATGTATGCATGAACAGATCAAATGGATTGTTCAAGAGATGTAGCGAGAGTCTGTCACTTCATAGCACTTGCCACATGTTCAAAAGGTGATTTTCCTGCTCCTGTGGTTGCTTACGGCCATACCATGCTGAGAATGCCTTATCTCGGAAGCTAAACAGGATCGGGCCTGATTAGTACTTGGATGGGAGACCGCCTGGGAATACCAGATGCTGTAAGCTTTTCTTGGTGTTTCAGAGGGTTTTATGTCCCACATGAAAAAATATATTTTTGTCCACAGGAGGGCGCAGTTTCTTTATCCACAAATGGAATATAATTTCAAAATCAGGAATATATTTTTGACAACACACAGCGACAAAGACACACTGACACTCACAGACATATGATGAAGGAGATTAAGTTGTTCTTGACATCAGCCATGTACGGTTAATGAATGAACAGATCGAGTGGATCTTTCAAGAGATGAAGCGAGGGTCTGTCACTTCATATCACTTGACACAAGTTCAAAACATCATTTTCCTACTCCTGCGGTTGCTTATGGCTATACCACTCTGAGAACGCCTGATCTCGGAAGCTAATCAACGTTGGGCCTGGTTAGTATTTGGATGGGAGACCTCCTGGGAATACCAAGGGCTGTAAGCTTTTCGTGTCGTTTCAGACGGTTTTATTTACTACTTCACTTTAAAATATATTTTTGTCCACAGGTGGGCGCAGTTTCTTAATCGACAAATTGAATATAATTTCAACAGCAGAGATCAATTTTGGACAACACAGAGACACTGGCACACAGACAGTTCGCTTTCATCAATACATCGCTCGATGTCTCACTATGGGATGCATGCCTCCGTCAGCCCTCATAGAAGCCTTAATCTCATTACGCCAATTCTGATTGGCTGGTGAACTTGTCCGTCAGGAAGACCCGCCTGCTATATATATATATCAAATGCGGAGGTCACCACCTCATTCAGACACCTCTTCTCAGTCTGGAGCTTCTCTGGTGTCCACGGGTAAGTGGACTGTTATTTCCCTGCTTTTGAAATTATATTTAATTTGTGGATAAAGAAACTGCGCCCTCCTGTGGACAAAAATATATTTTTAAGTGAAGTAGGACATAAAACCCTCTGAAACAACAGGAAAAGCTTACAGCACCTGGTATTCGCAGGTGGTCTCCCATCCAAGTAATAACCAGGCCCAACCTTGCTCAGCTTGCGAGATCCCACGAGATAGAGCGTTCTCATGGTGGTATGGCCGTAAGCGACCACAGGCGCAAGAAAATGAGCAATTGAACTTGTGAAAAGTGCTATGAAGTGACAAAACCTCGGTTAATCTTTTGAAAGATCCACTCGATCTGTTCATTCATTAATTGTACATGGCTGATGTCAAGAACAACTTAATCTCCTTCATCTGTGAGTCTCAATCTGTCTGTGTGTCTGTGTCTGTGTGTTGTCCAAAATTGATCCCTGCTGTTGAAATTATATTCAATTTGTGGATAAAGAAACTGCGCCCACCTGTGGACAAAAATATATTTTTAAGTGAAGCAATAAATAAAACCCTCTGAAACGACACGAAAAGCTTACAGCAACTGATTTTCCCAGGCAGTCTCCCATCCAAGTACTAACCAGGCCTGACCCCGTTTAGCTTCCGTGATCAGATGAGATCAGGTGTTCTCAAGGTGGTATGGCAGTAAGTGACCACAGGTGCAAGAAAATTACCTTTTGAAATGACCTGTTCATTCATTAATTGTACATGGCTGATGTCAAGAAAAGCTTAATCTCCTTCCTCATATGTCTGTGAGTGTCAGTGTGTCTTTGTTGCTGTGTGTTGTCAAAAATATATCCCTGCTTTTGAAATTATATTCAATTTGTGGATAAAGAAATTGCGCCCACCTCTGGACAAAAACATTAATGAAGGGAAGAAGGACATAAAACCAAATAAAACGACACAAAAAGCTTACAGGAATTGGTATTCCCAGGCTCTCTCCCATCCAAGTAATAATCAGGCCCAACCTTGCCTGGTTCTCGAGATCAGACGAGATCAGGCGTTCTCAGGATGGTATGGCTGTAAGGGACTCCAGGAGTAAGAAAATGACCTTTTAAACTTGTGGCAAGTGCTATGATGTGCCAAAACCTCGATACATATCTTAAAAGATCCAGTGGATCTGTTCATTCATACATTGTACATGGCTGATGTCAAGAAAAACTTAGTCTCCTTCATCATGTCTATGAATGTTAGTGTGTCTTTCTCGCTGTGTGTTGTCAAAAATATATCCCTGCTTTTTAAATTACATTGAATTTGTGGATAAAGAAACTGCGCCCTCCTGTGGACAAAAATATATTTTTAAGTGACGTAGGACCCTCTGAATTGACACGAAAACCTTACAGCACCTGGTATTCCCAAGCGGTCTCCTATCCAAGTACTAACCAGGCCCGACCCTGCTTAGCGTCCGAGATCAGACGCTCTCAGGGTGGTATGGCCGTAAGTAACCACAGGTGCAAGAAAATGACCTTTTGAACCTCTGGAAAGTGCTATGAAGTGACAAAACCTCGATTAATCTTTTGAACGATCCACTCGATCTGTTCATTCATACATTGTACATGGCTGATGTCAAGAACAACTTAATCTTCATCATATGTCTGTGAGTGGCAGTGTGTCTTTGTCTCTGTGTGTTGTCCAAAATTAATCCTTGCATTTCAAATGATATTCAATTTGTGGATAAAGAAACTGCGCCCTCCTGTGGACAAAAAAATATATTTTTTAAGTAACGTAGGACCCTCTGAATTGACACGAAAACCTTACAGCACCTGGCATTCCCAAGCGGTCTCCTTTCCAAGTACTAACCAGGCCCGACCCTCCTTAGCGTCCGAGATCAGAGGAAATCGGGCGCTCTCAGGGTGGTATGGCGATAAGTAACCACAGGTGCAAGAAAATGACCTTTTGAACCTCTGGAAAATGCTATGAAGTGACAAAACCTCGATTAATCTTTTGAACGATCCACTCGATCTGTTCATTCATACATTGTACATGGCTGATGTCAAGAACAACTTAATCTTCATCATATGTCTGTGAGTGGCAGTGTGTCTTTGTCTCTGTGTGTTGTCCAAAATTGATCCTTGCATTTGAAATTATATTCAATTTGTGGATAAAGAAACTGCGCCAACCTGTGGACAAAAACATTTTATGAAATGAAGCAGTAAATAAAACCCTCTGAAAACAACACAAAAAGCTTACAGCACCTGGCATTCCCAGGCAGTCTCCTATCCAAGTACTTACCACGACCAACTCCACTTAGCATCCAAGATCAGACGAAATCAGGCATTCTCAGGGTGGTATAGCAGTAAGTACCCAGAGGTGCAGGAAAATGACGTTTTGAACTTATTGCAAGTGCTATGAAGTGACAAAACCTCGCCTTGACTTCTTGAAAGATCCACTGGATCTTTTCATTCATACATTGTACATGGCTGATGTCAAGAAAAGCTTAATCTCCTTTGTGACATGCCAGGCTTGGCCTGCATGTGTTTTTTGTTTTGGTTTTGTGTTTTCTCCTCCCCCTCCCCCCATCTTGGTTACTTTCAGGTGTCCTCAAGCAGAGTGGTTCCAGCTGTGTGGAGGAGTGGCTGCTTTGCTGTGGGAAATCGAACCAATCACCTGCTGGGGGGAACAGCTTAAAAGAAATGAGCCTGCCTTTGGGCCTTACTCTCTGCCTGGCTGTTTGTTGTGTAGCTGCTGGTTAACGTGTCTTTGCCTGCACCAAGCTAAAATTACTGGGTTTTTTTTGGAGTGGAGGTTGGGACAGGTAAGACGGGGGCACCCTTTACACTTTGCTCACTTAGGAGTTTTTATGTCTAAACTAGTGATGGTGAGATGAAGCCCCATGGGGCATTGAACCACTTCAGCCAATTGGTTCAGGAAGGGGTTCTGCTCATAAAGCTTCATGTGCACATGATACCACCCAGAGGCCAAATGTAAAATCACATGCAACTGCATCTGAACCACAGATTGTGTGATCAACTGAATTTGTGTTCCTCTTGTTCATTGGAAGTAATGAAGAATCACACAAAATGTTTGACTATGTTATTCTCCATTACCTAGGATAAAATTTACAGAATGATCCACTTTTTTGTTTGATTTCTATCTATGCAGGCCTAAAGAAACACCATCATCATTTGAATCTTGCAAAATAGATTTGGTAATTTCAGTTTTACAGAATGTCCGTTGTAGAAGAGATCAGGACAATATTGGTGTGCAAATCAAACTAAATAAAAAAGGACAAAAAAAAGTTGCTGATCATATGAGAATGAGATTCACTTCAGAACACATTCAGTTTGAAATAATAACATTTCACATAACAGTTTTGTTAAGTTATGAGATAGCACATTGTAACGTAAGGTTAAACATAGATTAAGTTTTAAGTGGAAACTATCAGACAGAAAATAAATAGTTTGCTTTCCTTCTTCCTCCAGCTGTTTTTTTCTGGCAGCTAATTAAAATAGAATAAATACAGTGTTACTTGTCTTTATTTGCAGTGTTAACAAAAAGGAAAAATATTGTAAAAACTATTGTGACAATGTTAGTACTTACCTTGGCTGGAAGAAGCTCCACTTTCCTCCCTATTCTCATGCAAGGCACGGTAATGCCTTAGCATCGAAGAAGTATTGTTGTAACCCAACTCCTTGGAACACAACAAACACTTCACCTTTAAATAAAAAGAGGTAATTCATACAAGATTCTAGACAAGCAAACCATATGTATCAGTAACAATATTAGATTGAACTTACCTTGTTAGGGGATATTAAATAAAAGTGTTCCCACACAGGGGAAATCCTCCTCTTCCTGGCTGGCTCCATCTAATCCTACTCTCCAAAGCTCCTACCAAAACTATCTAAACTCTCCAAAACTACAACTGACCGCACCTCTCCTACAACAACCCACATTTTGACAGGAGCCTGGGGGGGTTAAATAGCTGTCATGATTCACGCCAAAATCTGAACCACTTCATGAAGCAAACAGTCAGCGCGTCTCCGTCAGGCTTCATACGTCATCATTTTTGACTCCGCCCCCACATGAATCACGCCTCGGCTCATGCTTTGCGGAGGCCCTGCCCCCATTACTCGACCCAGACTTCGAAGCCTCGGCCCATCTCATAACATCAGGAGTTACAATTTGCATGTCTGTCATAGCATCCTGTAGTGTGTGTAGTGAAAGACTTAAACATTAGCATTTAATACATCCTGAATATTATTGTTGTGTTTTGTTGCTTCAGTGACCAAATTAACATTTATTTTCTCTGTCCATCCAGCTGATATATTACATTAAGTTATTGGATTATCTTATTTCCTTTAACAGGATAAGGCGCGTGATCTTATCTCATTTATATTATAAAAGATTTTCTCTGCGTTGTTTTTTTATTTATTATTATAGTAACATTTTTAAAGAGAGGGGGGGAACATATAAGACAAACATCCATTCACACTTACATTCACACCTAAGTACAATTTAGATTAGCCAATTCATCTATACCCCTAAACAGGGAGAACATGCTGAAAGATTCCTGGCCCCCAGGGGATCCAGAAACCCTTCTTTGTTGGAATAGTGCTAATCACTTCCCCAGGATGCTGCTGAAAGTTCATGTTTCTTAAAATCGTTTTTCATTTTTTTTTTTTTTCGTTTTTCTAATTTAGACCGGTTAAATCTACCACTGTAAAGAAATTCGCGCAAACCGCATCTGCAATTACCGTTACCGCCGTTGCAAGAAACTTAATGCTAGCCTCACCATAAATATTGTACATGTAACAGGACCAGTAAACTCTGTCTCTGACCTTTAATACAACTTCCCATTTTCCTTTTACTTCCTTTCAGCTTTCCTTCACTTTTACTTCCTCAGCCTTCTGGAATCACTTACTTATACAATCAGTCAACATTCTACTCAGCAGATAGAAATTATTCCCTTTTGCGTAAGAAGAGCGAGTCAGATTCTTACAAAAATGACTAATATCTCTTAGTATTGGGAGAGTTAGTCATCCCTGGGAGAGTGAATCAGATCCCTACTTCTTCCCACTGGTCCTGCATAGGCCTATTCCAACCTAGTGTTTTACCGAACACTATGGACCATCCAACAGGTCCTGCATATGCCTATACTAGTGTTTTACCGAACACTAGGGGCTACCCTTAAGCCCTTCAGACCATTCCAAGGTCACTATTATGGCCATTTATTCTTAGTCTTAGTCTAAGGAAATGCTTGACCATTTAGAAGAGCGAGTCAGATTCTAAGATTAGGAAATCATACAGTTCGAAACTTATGAAAATAAAATATCTCTCATGAAATAACTTAAATTCCAAAGTTACAAAATGGAGCACTTACCTAGACATTTCGCCAGACTAAACAATTTTCTGAATCCTTAAAAAACATGTTTCCAACCTCTTTCTGTCACACCCACACAGCAAACTTACGTTAAAAATAGGATGGCGTCAACTTCTTTGGGACTCTAATTTCTCAGACCTCTGATAACACTCAGTAACAAATTGGGTTTTCAAAAGGACCTTACCTATCTGGTGAAATTTGGATTCTCAGGTTACTGGTGCGTCCTTGGTCTGGAAAAAGGAGTCTCTGCAGAAGTCTTTTGCCATCCGGGTCACGGCACCAAACTGTCGAAGAAATCACTCAGTCCAAGTTTGAGGTTTACTGTGGTGATGTGAGTTTAATCTTAAGTATGCCGGCACACTGGTGAACTGACAGACACAGAGCTGGTCTGGGTCGGTGAGCTGACCCAGAGCAGTGGAATCAGGGTACATTTATACAAGGGAAACAAAAGGCAGTGATCGCATATGTAAATACAGCAGTGTAATACACAGGAACCAGGAGGATAGGGGAGACAATGGGCGCCAAGGAGGGGGTCAGTGCCATTTGGACATCGACCCCAGGATCAAAGGGGATACGCATGGAGGTTCCTTGATTAAAATGTTAATCAAGGACAGGAATATGGGAGGAAGGGGGAAGACAAGACACCAGGGATGGGAAGGAGAAACAGTGCTATTTGGGCACAGGCTTCAAGATTAAAGGGGTTTCTGATTAAGATGATAATCAGAGACAGGAGACAGAGGAGGAAGGGAGACTACAAGACACCAAGAGGTGAGAAGTCCTGGTTGTTGGGGAACCGGTGGTCTGAGACGTTCCTAATATACAAAAGGCAGCTAACAGGAAAGGCATTCCAATATACAGAGACATTCTAAATACAAGAACAAACATTCTCATATACAGAGGTATAGGTATTTCAAATACAATACATTTTTCTTTGTTTTCTTCCTCAAAACGATCAAGGTCTACACAGACCATAACCCCCTAGTGTTTCTTTCAAGGATGTACAATCAGAACCATAGATTGATGCGCTGGTCTCTGATTGTACAGAATTATAACTCAGAAATTTGTCATAAAAAGGGTATGGATAACGTTGTAGCAGATGCACTATCACGTTCCGAATAGTTGTTGGTTCCAAAATGACTTTTGGACTTATATGGGTGAGGGTGTGACATGCCAGGCTTGGCCTGCATGTGTGTTTTGTTTTGGTTTTGTATTTTCTCCTCCCCCTCCCCCCATCTTGGTTACTTTCAGGTGTCCTCAAGCGGTTGTAGACTTTTTTTTTTATCTTTTTTGTTTCACTTAGAGAAGTGGTAGTCAGGCTGGGTTTTGTTTTATTTCTTTCATTTATTTGGCACAACCTTCAGTTCCTCCCCCCCCCCCGACTACCCATGTTTTGAGTTTACGCTTGGTTGGGCAGGTTGTACAAATAAACTAAGTTTTTTCAAACATGGTGGATCTACTGCCTATTGCCTATTGTTCCTGCCTATTGTTCCCTGGCTCGTCCCCTTGGGACATAACACCTCAATCATATGTCTGAGTGTCTGTCTCTCTGTGTTGTCCAAATTTGATCCAAAATTCAACTGCTGTTGAAATTATATTCAATTTGTGGATAAAGAAACTGCTCCCACCTGTGGATAAAAATCTATTTTTAAGTGACGCAGTAAATAAAACCCTCTGAAACGACAGGAAAAGCTTACAGCACCTGGTATTCCAAGGCGGTCTTCCAGCCAAATACTAACCAGGCCTGGCCCTACTTAGCTTCTGAGATCAGACGAGATCAGGCATTCTCAGGGTGGTATGGCCGTAAGCAATAACAGGCGCAGGAAAATGACATTTTGAACTTGCTATGAAGTGACAAAACCTTGATTAATCTTTTGAACAATCCACTCGATCTGTTCATCATACATTGTACATGGCTGATGTCAAGAACAACTTAATCTCTTTCATCATATGTCTGAGTGTCAATCTCTGTGTGTCTGTGTGTTGTCCAAAATTGATCCCTGCTTTTGAAATTATATTCAATTTGTGGATAAAGAAACTGCGCCCTCTTGTGGACAAAAATATATTTAAGTGATATACCGCCCATTATTCCCAGGCGGTCTCCCATCCAAGTACTAAGCAGGCCTGACCCTACGGTAGAATGCAAGCTCAGACGAGATTGGGCATTATCAGGGTGGTATGGCCATAAGCAAGTACAGGAGCATGAAAGTGACCTTTTAAACTTGTGGAAAGTGCTATCAAGCCCCAAAACCTCAAAGCATCTATTGAAATAAATAGAGAAAAAAATTCTCCATCTAATGTCTATGAGTGAAAGTATGCCAGTTTGTCTCTCTCTGTGTGTTGTCGAATATTAAGCCTTACTTTTGACATTATATTCATTTTGTGGACAACGATAATCCGCCCACTGGTGGACAAAATATTTTATAATGTGAAGCAAGATATAAACCCTCTAAAACTCCATAAAACTTTTACAGCAACTGTTATCCACTAGCGGTATGCCATCAAATAATAACTAGGCCCAAACCCGCTTAGCTTCTAAGATCAGACTTGGCCGGGCGTTCACAAGAAATTGACATTTTGGAAAATGTGGCAAGGGATGTGAGGTGCCAAACCTCGATCCATCTCTTCTAGCTTCAACAGAATCTGTTCATGGCTGATCTCAAGGAAAACTTAATCTCCATCATATGTCTGTGAGTCTGTGTCTCAGTGTGTTGTCGAACATTTATCAAAGAAACTGCGTCAAACTGTGGACAAAAAACATTTTATGAAGTGAAGCAGGACATAAAACCCTCTGAAATGACACAAAAAGATCGAGCACTTGGTAATTCTAATTTGTCTGCCATCTACGTACTAACCAGTCCCAAACCTGCTTAGCATCTGAGCTCAGACGAGATTGGGCATTCTCATTGTGGTGTGGCCGTAAGCAAGTACAGGAGCATGAAAATGAAATTTTGAACTTAGCTTCTGAGATCAGACGACAACGGGCGTTCACAGTGTGGTATGGCTGTAATCTAGTACAGGATCAAGAAATTGATATTTTTCAACTTGTTGCAAGTGCTATGAAGCCCCAAAACCTCGATCCATCTCTTCTAACTTCAACTGAATCTGTTCATGGCTGATGTCAAGAAAAACTTAATCTCCTTATCATATGTCTGTGATTCTGTGTCTCTGTGTGTTGGCCAAAATTTATCCCTGCTTTGAAATTATATTTAATTTGTGGATAAAGAAACTGCTCCCAACTATGAAGTTAAGACAGACATAAAACCCTCTGAAACGACATGAAAAGTTGTGAACACTTGGTATTCCCAGGCCCATTAACATACTAACCAGCTCCAAGCCTGCTTAACTTCCGAGCTCGGACAAGATTGGGCATTCTCAGGGTGGTATGGCCGTACGCAGGTACAGGATGGCTGATGTCAAGAAAAACAGAATCTCCTTCATCATATGTCTGTTATTCTGTGTCTCTGTATGTTGTCCAAAACAGGCGTCAGGCGGTCAGGATGTTCTCAGGATGTTATGGCCGTAAGGGACTCCAGGAGTAAGACCTTTTGAACTTGTTGCAAGTGCTATGATGTGCCAAACCCTCAATCCATGTCTTGAATGATCCACTGAATATGTTCAAAAGGGCATTTTCTTGCGCCTGTGGTTGCTTACGGCCATACCATGCCTGATCTTGGAAGCTAAGCTGGGTCGGTCCTGGTTATTACTTCGATGGGAGATCGCCTGGGAATACCAACTCCTGTAAGCTTTTTGTGTCGTTCTATTTGATTTTATGTCCTGCTTCCCTTCATTAATGTTTTTGTCCACAGGTGGGCGCAGTTTCTTTATCCACAATTTGAATATAATTTCAAAAGCAGGGATATATTTTTGACACAGCGACAAAGACACACTGCCACTCACAGACATATGATGGAGATTAAGCTTTTCTTGACATCAGCCATGTACAATTAATCAACAGATCGAGTGGATCTTTCAAAAGATTAATCGAGGTTTTGTCACTTCATAGCACCTGCCACAAGTTCAAAAGGTCATTTCCTTGCACCTGTGGTTGCTTACTGCCATACCGCTCTGAGAACGCCTGATCATGGAAGCTAAGCACAGTCGGGCCTGGTTGCTATTTGGATGGGAGACCGCCTCTGAATACCAGGTGCTGTAAGCTTTTCGTGTCGTTTCAGAGGGTTTTATGTCCTGCTTCACTTCATAAAATATTTTTGTCCACACGTGGGCGCAGTTTCTTTATTCACAAATTGAATATAATTTCAAAAGCAGGGATCAATTTTGGACAGCACACAGACAGACTGACACTCATGGGCATATGATGAAGTAGATTAAGTTGTTTTTGACATCAGCCATGTACAACGTCTGAATGAACAGATCGAGTGGATCTTTCAAGAGATGAAGCGTGGTTTTGTCACTTCATAGCACTTGCCACAAGTTCAAAAGGTCATTTTCTTGTGCTTGTGGTCGCTTGCGGCCATACCACCCTGAGAACTCCCAATCTCATCTGATTTTGGAAGTTAAGCAGCGTCGGGCCTGGTTAGTATTTGGATGGGAGACTGCCTGGGAATACCAGGTGCTGTAAGCTTTTTGTGTCATTTCAGAGGGTTTTATGTCTTGTTTCACTTCATAAAATGTTTTTGTCCACAGGTGGGCGCAGTTTCTTTATCCACAAATTGAATATAATTTCAAAAGCAGGGATCAGTTTTGGACAACACACAGCGACGCAGACAGATTGACACTTACAGACATATGATGAAGGAGATTAAGTTTTTCTTGACATCAGCCATGTACAATGTATGAATGAGGAGATCGAGTGGATCTTTCAAGAGATGGATTGAGGTTTTGTCACTTGATAGTGATAGAGCAGTTTCTTTATCCACAAATTGAATATAATTACAAAAGCAGGGATATATTTTTGACAACACACATCTCCAGGCCATCTCCAGGTAACGGAGCAGTTTAAGTGACAGACTGTTGTCACTCTCCTCATGAGATTGTTCCTCCCCCATGCCATTCAGCAGGGAGAGCGATAAACAATGTAGAGCTCTAGACGTACATACTGCACCACACACCCTGGACACACACACACAACAAACACACATCCAGCTGTTGGACTCTGGTGTGTACAAATTGCATGTGGCACTTTATGCTACACACTGTAACTTTGAACTATTGCACGGCCATACTGCAAGATCTGCAGGATGTTACGGTATTTCTATCTCTATGAGATTGTATTTTTAAAAGTTTGCATTGTAGCGGACATCTCCAACTTCTCCAATCCCCTTTTGAACCCTGCATGAACCAAGTGGGGGAAGTTGTAAAAATAGCTTGGTCTCCCCTGGATCTCCTGGTACCAAGGACGAGATCAGTATCTTTATGACTATTTTAGATATCCCCACTCAGCAAGGAAGAGGACACAATTGTTCTAACACCAAGGCCTTGGTACACTCACCACCATCCAGGTCAACTAAAAGGCAGCTAGGTAAGAAGGGGTGGAAAAGAAACCTCCCTTCACCAAATGGAGAGCAGATGTCCCAGCTCACCCTGGGATAATAGACCATTCTGGATTCGAATCAACAGCCCGGCCAGAATGAATAACCAGCATGAACCCTTGGTTCATATTCCTTGAGTTTTATCCATTTTTCTTATATATATTTACCTAGAGATGTATGTATATATATATTTACCTAGAGATGTATGTGTGTGTTACAAAGTCCTAATCATGCATTAAAGTGTATACATTAGGTCCTTGAACCCATATCATACGTTCCTATCTTGACTTTTACCACTGACGAATGCCAGACCCAACAACCCCCTTTCCTGCATGGCAGGAGCCGAAGACTGAACACATTTTTTTATAAAGTTAAAAACACCCTTTATAACTTAATCAAAGAAGATGCTAACCTGGCTAATATTGTTATTCAGGGAATCAGCAACAGTACTTTTAGTTTCTTGAAAATTGGACTTTTCGACAAACTGAGGATTTGAAGTTTAAAAGTGATTCACTGTGATGGAACCATAGTACTATCTAGAGTCCAACAGTGGTAATTGAGTCAAACTTTATTTGTCATCCTGGCACATACATGGGCTAATTTAATATTGTCACACGAGATATCTTGGGTATTGTATACGTATTTTTGAGATTGATATAGTTACGTATGTTTGTTATGCTTGTTTTATCTATATTTCATAAATGAAAGTTGGAATTTATTCTATAGCAGATGCTACACGTGCTTTGTAACCTATCACAAGTAAAATTTAAACAGTGTTGTGTAAAATGAACTTACAAAATAATCATTAGACATGACGGTGAGAGACAGATGGGTTTTATATTTTATTTAATTTTTGAAAGGAAACTCAATGTCTGAAGCCCTCATTCCACAGAGAAGATTTGAATATTCATAAGGGGGAGACAGACTATAAAAAAAAAAAAGAGAGAGTCCTTTGTTCGAAGCTTTTTGCTTCTTCTGGCTTTTCTTCTTGCCCAACTTTTACCTAACATACTTTTGTCTTCATTACCCCCGTGTTTTGTTTTTGTTAATTTTTTGAGTCAATTTTGAGCTAGACCCTTCTCCTTGGTTAGTTTCCACGGTAGTGACGCAGACTCCGTGGAAATAATTGTTTAAATTGCTATCATTGTTACGGTTACGGGGTGTGTGGAGGACCCAAACGCAGACACAAGCAGGCGCTCCAAGAATAACAAGCCCTTTATTGGGTGTACCAACAGAAAGAGCTCCAACTGGAGAAAAAACCGGCGAACATCAAACTCAAAATCCAAACCTTCATGGGGAGGCTCACTGTGATGTGTCCGAATGACCAGAACTTGATTCTTCTCCGGAAACGTGACGATTCATTGTGCAGGTAAAGCACAAGCAAATGACAATCAATGATCCAGCAACCTGGGACCAGCTGGCAGCCTCCCTATATCACCCACTGATGAGCCAATGAGCGACAGGTGTGCAGTCACTGCTGGATCCTGGGAACCCGTGCTCCCTGCAGGGAAAACACAGGGCGACCCACACACACAATAAAAGGCCGGCAAGCCAGACCCTAACAATCATAGTGCCTTCTAAGAGAACATCTTCGAACAATTTTTGGAAGTTTTTTTTTTTTTTTTTTTTTTTTTTTTTCTTTGCAAAGACTAAATCCGTATGGCCAAAAGGATTTTGTCCAGTGAGTAAGATTCCTAAAACCATCGCAGACCTGAAGACGCACCTCCGCCTTGTATCCACGGGCCAGATGACCTGCAGATGGACTGGACCAGCCCTCTTGAGTTATGTGTGTTGAAGTGCACGGAACCCCTGGAAGACTGAGAGTTTGCGACCTGCGCCCGCTTCTGGATCTAATGGTCATCTGCTGCGGTCTCAAAGAACCAAATCAAGTTTGATTCCAAATTCACTAAATTTTTAATCTAAATTTAGATTTATTAGGGTAGACTAATCCAAATTGTCTCACCGTCAGTCAATTCCAACTTTGTCATTCTAATCCCTGTTAAATTTATACATGTATAATCTTGTCTAATCATATAATCGCAAATAAATAAATATTTTCCATCAGTGTTTTCCCATTTGTTAATTGGAAAATAAGCACGGCGATCAATGTCTCAGAACTGGTGCCCTCAGTAAGAGACTGATTAACTTTATTACAGTATAAACTTTTGAGTTTATATTTCTTCCAGTAAGTGGAAGTGGTGCCCCCTAACGAGCGTAAGTGGAATTAAGAGTCAAGAACTTGCCCTGCACTGTTCATTCTGTAATTTCATTATAAGCAGTTATAAAACCTAGAAAAATGTGCCATTTCTTAACATGAGTCATATACTGAATCATAGAAGTCAGCTAGAATTTATCATTACGCACATACATGGCCTAAATCATTAGCTGATTAAGGTTGAAGCTTAAAGTTGAAGCTTTGGCAATTTAGGGTTTTAAATGTAACATGAAATTTCCTTCTTCAGATGTAAAAAATGTATATTTAATAGTTGCTCTGTTATAACATAAATCCCTTTAAATTGTCAGGTTAAGAAACCAACATTTCTCCATCAACGACTGATCAAACTATCCAAGTGAATGAAGAAAAATATCATCTAACATTAACACTGACAATAACTTTATTTAAAACCTTTTTGTCACAATTTAGAGGGGCAGAATAACAGAATAAGTACAACCAACAATTGTGAGCTGCTAAGAACATGTGTGACAGATGTAACATTTTACAAAAACAAATAGCTGCACACAGCCTTGCAGATTTGTCTGCGTAAACACATAAACTGGTAAACACTAAATACATTGCTTTACATATAAAATAGTACATTTATGTAATAAACTCAAAATAACAAAATCAGGGTTATCTCAATTCACAACTATATTGGTCAGGTTTTTAGGTGAAGTTGATGAAAAGATGCTACCTGTTCTTGAACATACCAAGTGGATCCCCTTTCCACCATCCTCATCCATTGATCATGTTCTTAAAAATAACAAAAACAAAACAAAAGGCATGCTAAATCATTAAATTGTATACAGCTTCTTCTTGGTTGAAATACATTTTTATTATATTTTAATTAGGTTTTTAAAAATGCTTATCTATGTTTCTCTGGGGATTTCTGACACAATTTCACCTGAGTATGTCAACGTCTGGTTTTAGGTCTTGTGCGGACGCAAACCGTAGAACAACGTGAAGGTTGTAATCAGTGATGCATGCTCTTGCTCACAGACCTTCACATGCACTGCTTCAAAAAGGCACTATTGCAAAAAATTTTGAAGCTCAGGCAATTTGTTCAGTTACAATAAAGCTAGCTTCACTGCCACAGTGTTTTTTGTTGTGCCTTTCGTGAGCACATTCTGCTGCAGTCATAGGTTTCCTTTAAATTCTTGGAGAATTTTTATGTTTTTCTGAAAGGCTAACTTTGGCGTGTTTGGTGTCAAAATGCCGACGTAAATCGTACTCTTTGTCAACCGCCACTGCTTCATAACACAAAAGACATACTGGTTTTTGTCCTTTAAGCACAAACATGTACAGTATTTGCCTTCCCATCTTTCTTAAAACAACCTTCCATCTGCATCAACTTTTCCCTTCCTGGACATTTTGCGATCATTTGTATTTCTTGGAGCCAAAAATGTATTCAAAGTATTTCATTTAGGTTTTGATGAACTGGAATTTAATTGATGAATTGGATTTTGGATTTCAAAGTCAAGAAAAGTCAAAGTCAAGTTTATTGTCAAATATACTATACATGCTCGACATACGGCCCATGGTGCAGCAAGGTAATAAATAAATAAAACTACTATAATTAAACTAAACTACTGTAACTAAACTATAAAAAAACTACCTTAAAAAGTACAATTGACAATATACAGTATAAATATAGTTCTGCGGATGTCGAGTAGAAACTCTCGGGAATAAGTGCACCTTGAGATGTGAAAGCGCGACGAGGATGAACAGTCACACACTGTTTCCAAACACAAAAACACCTTTCTGTTAGGACAGAAAGGAACCGCTGCATGTGCACCTGGATTGGATTGGATTGAATTTGAATTGATCAGTCTAAAATTGACCATATATGTAGGTCAACCAGGTCAATCATTCATATAGCGTGAATGGTTGTCTGTGTTAGCACTGCGATAGGCTGGCAACCTATCCAGGGTATCCCCTGCCTCTCGCCCCATGACAGCTGGGATAGGCTCCAGCAGACCCCTGCGACCCAAGTGTGGCTAAAGCAGGTAAAGAAAATGGATGGATGGATGGATGGATTTCAGATTTGAATTGATCAGTCCAAAATTGACCACAGGTGTGAGTGCAAGCGTGGATAGTTGTCTGTGTTATTTATCCATGGTGTATCCCACCTCTCGCCTCTTGACATCTGGGATTGGCTCCAATAAACCCCTGCGACCCAAGTGTGGCTAAAGCAGGTACAGAAAATGGATGGCTGGATTTCGGATATAACATGCGGGCCGCCGGGGGGCGCTCGCGGAGTTGAAGTCACATGACTGTCAGCGGCGCGAACCAAACAGGAAGTAGGTTCGCTTTTTTTTTTTATAGTTCGGAGCGCAGGAAAAACCTGATCGACGGTCAGTTTCATCTAGAACATGCATGAGAAGCTTATCGGCCTCTCAGCTTCAAAATTACATTATTTTCGTTTTGTTCAGTCAAATACATTTGTTTAAGGGCGTTGAAACCCCGTTTGTGCGCGAGGATCCCAGCTCCGTCCTGGTAGGTAAACGCCGAAATGCCGCATTCGGGTTTTTGGCACATCTTTGTGCTAATGTTAATTCAGCATCCCAAATAGCTCCGAAAGTGCTAACACCCGAACCTTTCACTGCATAAATAAAACTAGATAAATGACAGACACCTAATTTTAGTTTGTTAAACGAATGTATGTCACGGCCAGACACTGACAATGGTGATTTTTATGTGTCCGGTTCTATATGATTTCATGAGGTTAAACTGTTTTAACCTACAAAAAAAAACGGAAGAACTTCAAAATGACTCACAGGAACATGTTTATTTCTTATTAAAGCGTTTCATTTTCTCCGTCTTTACTAAGATAGAAGTGTTTGTTGCCGACGGGTCCCTTAAAGAGACGTATATCATTAAACGATTCAAGGTGAGGCAGGCGTGGTATAATAGAGCTTGTGGAAGTGCCCAGGTGATTGTAATTGAGTTCTTTTCATGCCTCATAAGCTGTTCAGTGTAATTTTCTATGTGGCCCAGTGGGACCACAGCTCTGAACTGTTGATGGCTTCCTTACAATATCAAATTGATTGAAAACGAGAGATTGTACATCTACCACAACTTCTGAGCTGCGAGTTGTCACTTAAAATTGAGTTTAAACAACTGCAAAAAATTATGTCTAGATTCTTATTTAAAAATCTCTTGTCTCTTCTCTTCTCTGTGTTACAGATTGCAAACATTAAGTTCATGGTTCAATATGACAGCAACATTTAAACTGGAAGTTACACAGCTGGATTGTGTATTGGTTACAGTGCTCATTAATGGGTCCGATAAAGTCATTTTTACATTGTTAATGATTTTTCTTAAATGTTTTAAGTTCTTTATTTTGTTTAATAAAGCAGGATTTTGGTGTGACTTGATGTTGCTTTTTACACATCAGCCAAGGTCCCCTGTCTCCACCACACATTGAGATAGTTGTCATGTTAATTAAAACACTTACCATACAGATAGTCTTATATTTTGGAGAATCTGCCTCTGATAATAATTATACTAACTGCTGACAGTACAAAATCCAGCGTTTGTGAATCTGTTGATTCTTGATATATTATTACAACAGATGAGGCAACTGTGATCTTTGTTAAGGCACCAAAAATTAAGACAACATTCAGCTGTCAGAGTGACAACAGTGGATTTTCTCTGTTTTCAGTATATATCGGCCTGTAAAACAAGCCGATGGAAGGTCCCTGTCCCTATTTTTAAAACCTGTTTCTGTGAATTCAGACAGATGGTGATTTTAGATTAGATACATTTTATTTACATTTAAAAAGCACTCTTTACTTTTTACTCAAATAAAATTGCTCGTGGTATTACTCAGTGTTATATGATGGATTGCAGGATCACAGTTCACAATGGGATCAGCTGTGGAGAGAACTGACGAACATGTGAGAGAATATCTGATTTACCGTGGTTTTACAAACACTCTGAGACATCTGGACAGTGAAATCAAAGCAGACAAAGAGAAAGGCTTCAGGGTATGTTTATATCTCAGTTTGGGTGTTCAGTTTCTTCTCTTTCACTTTTATCTTATTTTTCTTTTCATCCTCCTTTGTCTCCCTTCTCCTTCTGCAGCATCTCCTTCCTTCTATTTGTTATTCTTATTATAATTATTAGTGCTATTAAAAATAAAAGCAGTAAAAGCACTGTCCAAAGGTCAATATTATGTAATCCTTTCAAATCATTTGTCTTGACCCAAGAAATTGATTGGTGTAGAGAATGATGGAATCATTTTTGGGATGTTTGGTCTGCAGGTAGATAAGATCATTGACCAACTGCAGCAGTTTGTCCAGAGCTTTGACCTATTTGGTCTGAAGGATTACTGGCTCTACTTGGACAGACGACTGTTCTCTAGGCTGGAGGACATTTACAGAACCACGGTCAATAAGCTGAGAACCAGCTTGTACAGATACTACATCATCAACACCATCCAGGTAACCTCATTTCAGGAATGCATGGCCTGAAACGCAACCTGCAACCCTCAGAGATTCTTATTCTATTAGTCTGTTTTTCTAGAAAGGTAACCTGGAAAAGACCCAGGAGTTTTTCCAGAAGCAGGCACTGGAGTTGCAGGGTCAAGCTGAATGGCGAGATTGGTTCATCTTGCCATTCATTCCCACTCCTGAGCAGAACCCTGCTTTCGCACCGTACTTCTCCCGACAGTGGGCTGACACCTTCCTGGTTTCACTGCATAACTTCCTGTCGGTCCTCTTCCAGTGTATGCATATCCTTGAGCTAAGGCGACAGCTGTGAAGTAACAGCTTTTACAGTTTGACAGCAATGCTTAAACTTTTAGTAAAATGTAGGGACGACAGGGCCTCAAACCCTGTCTGACTTTGTCACCCCATGTTGGGATCAGTCAGGCGTTAATATGTATGCAAGATTTTGCCATCTACTGTTGGTCAGAGAACATGAAAAAGGTCCAGCAAGAATCACATACCTTTGTTATTTGTTCGTTGTCCTAAGTGAGTTTTTAGCAGGTTCTCTTTTTGCACTGGAAGAACACGCTTAAAATGAGCAGTGAAAAGGTCTATTGCCAGCTTCTATAATATACTCACTTGTGAAATTTGATTTTTCTGAAATCCAACGTTAGCATTATTTCCAATTAGGATATGTCAGTTTCTGGTTCTTAACTGGTTTTCACCGCAGCCTGTCCTTTTGAGTTTTGATGCTGAAGTCCAGAAGATGACCAGTCTAGGAGAAGAGAATGAACAGCTCTGCCAGCTGGTGAGACAGAATTCCTTTCTCTGCTGGCTAATATTTCATAGCAAACACCAAAGTAAAATTAGTGTGACTGTCTTGATTTCTGAGTTAAGCAGTTTTGGCTGTCAATGTTGTAAACAACACCACTCTCACCTTTTCTCCTTCCAGCTTTTTGCTCTCCAGACAGAGAGCCGTGATCAGAAAGATGGGGATGAGATGGTCCACCACAAGCTGCCGCTCTATATACAGAACATGGACCGTCTCGGAGACACTGAACTGTGAGATCCAAACATCAATGTTTTTCAGTGACTGCGATTAAAATGGCTGCCGTTTTTAGAAAAAAATTTTTTGTGTTAGTCATTTCATTAAACTGTTACCTCTCCAGTACACAGTTCAAGTGAAATACTGGAACCTAACAAACAACGAAAGGGCAAGCGAGAAATAAACATTTTGATTCTAATTAGCTTATGTATTTTCTGTCCTGCATAAACTACGTGAATTTAACTGGTAAACTGTTTTCAGAAAGTAACTTAAATGAACGTAAATATTTAAGTTCAGTCAACTGGCTAATATGTTATTTCAAGTTTGCCAAGGAAATTTTAAATTAAATTGTGGTGAATTGTTTGTGTTATTGACAGAAAAGTTATTTTAATGACAGATATTGATCAGCTCTTTAACAGTTGTTTGCAAGTGCCGTTGGGCAGGGAAGGTGGTATTTCCTCCGACTCTCGATGTGCCTCTAGAGATTTTGAGTTGAATTGAGAGTCCTGTGCCAATTTAAACAGATCTGTAAATGTGATCAACTGGAATATGAATAATCATATTAAGCCATTCTGATTTGTCTTTGTTTTTGATTTATATTTTCAATAGAGGAAACAGGATTGCGAGGAAGTGACAGAATAGTTCAACTGTCATCACATTTTTGATGCACTAAAGTTTACTCTTTCACTTTCATCTTGTTTCTGTTGCAATTAATAATACTGTTTATTTTGTAGTAATCACCAACATGTTTCACAAATGGACTATAGTTTTTCTGAGCATCCAATTATTTCACATTTCCCAAACATAACATACAGTATCTAATATAGAGCCAATGGCTGTCATTGGAGTCTCGTTGCAGCTCTGTAATCAGTGTCATTTTGAGGCTGAACATTTATATTAACTATTGTCAGTTTCGTGTTTCTTTGTCTCAAAGTGTAGTTGACTTGGGCCTGTCTGCTCTCAATATTTGGGCCTGTCTGCTCTCTCCCCATATTTATGCACTAACAGAAAACTTTCAATTCATTGCTAAGAACTATTGTAAAATTAAAGGTAACTCAAGGATTTATTACGTGTTGTTACCTTTTTTACAACATATCGTGGACTTCTAAATTTTTGCTTCTGTTTTCTTCCCAGGAACAGAAGGCATGGTGTCATTTCTTAGTGAGAATTTGACAGAAGACAACTTTGCTAGAGAAATCTTTTTGTAGTTTTATATAAATCTGAAATGCACAGATTCCTGAAAAGCATCTTCAAAACATCCTGATATAGAACATTTGAAAAGTTGTGAGAAGATAGCCTAGTGTGTGGGTTCCTCAGGTCAGAATGTGATTAAAAAATGAGTGAAGGTCAAGTGGAAGTCAGAACCCTGTTTGACAAAGGATCCCCAGGAAGATTTAGCTGACTCAGCAGTTATGGTAGTGTTCAGTCACTCCTTCTGTGGTGATCAGGCAAGCTTCACTGCATCCTGATAAGCCTGATGCATTTTGAGAATGGGTCTTGTGGACAGATGAAGGTCACGCAGAACTCTGCCTGCAGTGTTTGGTGGAAAAAACACCTGTTCCACTATGAAACGGGGGTGGATCCATCAGGCACACCTCAAATCCTTGATGGACTACCTCAAGTGGCACAAGCTGATGGTTTTAACATGGCCCTCATGTTCCTGAGTTAAGCTTCACTGGAAATCTGTGGATAGACCTCAGAAGAGCAGTAATGACCCAGGAATCTAACAGAACTGAAAGACTTTTGACTGGCAGTGTTTACAGGCTGTGACACTGGCCAAACAAGGTGTTACCAGCTGCTAACTGCGCAGGTGGCCCCAACGTTTGTTGCAGACCATTTTCCTTTTCTGTTATTTCGCATAATTTATTTATTTTTTGTTTCTGATCTGGTTTGAAAAATCACCACAAGATTGAGTTTTGTTTAGGTTTAATGCTTGCGTATACGATGCTTCCGTTATCTTGTTTTAGTATGTTAGTGTTGTTCCTGATGGAATCTTCTCATATTTATATTAGAACTTATTTAATTAATCCAAAATCTCAGATGGGTTTTTGTTCAGTTTTTGTCTCAGACTTTTGAAATTCATTTGTGTTTACTCAGTGCACCGAGTAAACGGCACCTCTCTCTTCTCTTTCCCCCCCCTCTTAGGGACTTAGTCACAAATCAGCGTGCAGTTACTATCACCACGACTCCTACTAGAAACTTCTTCTCTACATTCCTAACACAAGGCCGTCGCACTCCTGGGAAAACGCAGCAGTTGAACTGCGGGTCTTCGCCCAGCCAGTCAGCTGTAGGCAGGAAAGAGCCAACAACCATTCCAGTGAGAGACACTTCTGAGTTTTCAGTCCATAAGCTATTTAGAAGGTTGATACACATGTTGAGCAGTCGGGAGCTACACAGCAGCTGAATTAATTAGACTGCAGTTCATTTTGTTATCTATTATTTAAACAGCCACAATTACAGTCGCCTGCAGCCTTTAAGTTACAGTTAATTGTTGAATTCATTCTCAACATTGTGAGAACCCAGTTGGATCTGTCTTGCTCTTTGTTACTGATTTTGTCCTTTGTAGCCTGTAAAGTCAAAAGAACCACTCCAGCCTAAAGATGTGAAGTTAGTTTGCCAGATATCAGCCGGTGAACCTGTGACCTCCCAGTCACAACAGACGGCAAGCCAGCCAGCACCACTGAGGCAGAAAAGACTCCAGGACCATGAGAAAGAGAGGAAGGAGCTCTTGTCCAAACCACCATCACAGGTACCTGAAGGGTGCTACAGAGCTCAGATAACACCTTAGCTGGCTGCCAGTTTCAGCGTCTCCAGCTTCTGTCAGTTTTCACATTTTTATCTTGTAGATATCAGTGGTGTCGCATTATTAAAGTATTTCCACATCTGAAAACTGGTGATTCATGTTGAGTCAGTTTTATTAATGGGGTATTTCAAGATATTTAGAAATAATCATCTTGTTAACAAGAATATTACCTGTGTAAGTGCAACCAATATGATTAGTTAAAAATTTTCTCTTTTCAATATCACTAATAAGTCATCTCTTATCAGAATACAGAGAAGAAGGGTGAGACGGAGCTTGTGGAGACCTCTGGTGAACCTATGGACTCGTCCTTAAACAGCAGGAATTGGGCAGGTGGTCTGTCCATGGAACAGCCCTTCATCAAACTGAGCCAGGAGGAATATGGAGAACATCACTCATCCATCATGCACTGCAGGTTCCCTTTCTGCTCCGTCACATTTATTACAGATGAATTGACATCAGACCAACTCTTCTCATCCATACTCCCCTTTTCTTCAGGGTTGATGGTTCTGGTCGTCGGGTTGCTAGTTTGGATGTAGACGGGGTGATCAAGGTCAATTATTTCACTTTTAAGTGGACATTAAATGGACATTAATAAAACAACATGCAGTTGTTCCTGTTCCTAACAGCGTAGACAAAATAAATAAAGCCTTATTCCTCTTTGTCTCCACAGGTGTGGTCATTCAACCCAATAATGCAGACCAAAGCCACCATCATGTCCAAGTCTCCTCTTCTGTCTCTAGAGTGGGCCACCAAGCCGGACAGACTGGTAAAAACTACAATCATAAACGCATATTGTGGAATTATGTGATCCTTTTGGCCAACTGTTATATGAATTGTTTGTTGGTGAAAGTGATTAATGAGTTCTGACCTCAGACAATCCTGCCCAGATTAATGTATCAGTGCTAGATATAAACATATTTCTCTTTTTTCCCCGCTTGCCTTTCATTATAACATACAGCTTACTGTATGTTATAGGTATGTAAACAATGTCACAGCATTATAGGATAGAATAGAATAATGTTTAATATCCCGCAATGGGGAAATTTCAGTGTCCCAGCAGCAGCATACAGAGCAGAAAATAAGAAGAAATAAATAATATACGAGACTTTGAAATAAATAGAATACAAATAAATAAATATATGGCTAACCCCATATATTCACAGTACAGTGCTGTACATGAATGGCATGGCCATTTCCCATGAGTTAGTTGCACATCATGAAGGCAGATATTGCACTTGAGGTAGATTGTGTGATGGCTAGGATGTTGCATTATACAGTCTGATGGCTGTTATTGTTTGTTTTATAAATAGCTGTGCATCAACACAAATCTGCCTCATTTATAACACCACTATTACTTTATGGATATATGGTACATATGAGGTCTGACTCTGAGGTCTGTGTGTATGTGTTTTCAGTTGCTACTAGGTAGTGGTGTTGGTACAGTGCGACTGTACGATACAGATGCCAAGAAAAACCTTTATGAGATGAACATTGATGAAACTCACCCACGGTAAATCGATTCTGTAGCACTGATCTTTTATTTATTATGCAGAAAAAAAATAAGAGACATTCAGACATTACCTGTTTGTCTGCTTTAATAATGTCATAAGAGTACAAGTTAAAGCGCCTTAGTAACTCTGACTTACACAGTTCCCATCTTCTTTAACATGTTCGTTAAGAACTGGAATATTCAGATGAGAGAGATCGCAAATATGTCAAACCAAATGCAAATGTATTTTTTTTCACATCATAATTCATTGAAATCGCTACTTGTAAAAATAAAAATGACCAATCAAATTCATCTGCCACTGCAGATTTGACAATGACATATCTTGTGTTTCTACAGCATCTTGTCTCTAGCCTGCAGCCCCAGTGGTTCTTCATTTGTCTGTTCAGCTGCAGCTCTCAGTCGATCTGGCAGCTGTGATTCTGTTTCACAAATTCGCATCCCAGCATCTGGACAGCTGCTGTTATGGGACACCAAGACTGTTAAACAACAGGTACAGTAGTTAGCCTACTAATATAATGATTGTTTGTCGTAATATAGCAGGAAGTAAACCTGCAGGAACACGTTCCTCATTGAAGTGGTGCCCATTTTTGTTTAACTTCTAGTGATGCTTTAGCTAAGTTTAAAGCAGCGATAACACTTGGGGAACCATATATTTTTACAGAGTGATTCTGAGAGTTGAAGGCACAGCAGCCTATGTACCTCACTGAATACTGTTTCCACTATGAGAAAGAAGATAGCAAAACAGAGGAGGTTTGCTCCTTGGTATAATTTGCAGATTAAAACTATCGGGCATTTGTGCATCAGCATGGAACAACTGACTTGAATGTGAGTGCAGCCTAAGAGTCATACTGCAGTGGAACCACACATTTTCTTCTGATTTTGGTAGTGAAGATTTCATTTTATTTGTGAAGATTCTTCACAAATAAAATTGTAACTATTAGAGAAACTGTTCTCTTGCTTGCTCTTCAGAAGGTCCATTCTTCTCCTTGTTCCGAGGTCCATGTATCTCTTGATGTTTAAGGCTGCAGATAGAGCAACATTTTCTTTTTTTATTGGAGAAACAGGCCTAGTTTTGCTTTGAAAGGCTTGACAGCACTAATCATATCACAGAATGTCTTCCCTTTTCCTTGCATTTTTCAATTTTTATGTCACTTGTGTGGGACATGGCAGGACCAGTAGCCATTCAGTTTCACAGCAATTTTGTTTATCCTCACCTCCTGCTTCCAGGAAATATCTTATTCATTCAGAAGTACCAAAAGAATGCAGGGTTCCTCCTCTGCCAAGCCAAAGACTGTTTTGTTAATTAAAATACATAGAGGCGAGGCTGTGACAGGTGCTCTTTACTGCTGACTCCACTTTCAGCTTTCACAGACAGGACGATAAATCATCAATAATAGTAAATAAATCATTGCACCACTAGAGTGCAGAAGTCTGATATAGTCGAGCACCGACGCATTGAACTTTCAAAGCTTTAATGTCCAACCCTAGAAATATCCACAACTGTTGTTTTCAGATGCAGCAATATGAGGAAATCCTCTTTAGCAATGAAGTCTTCAAACAACATGAGCACGGTCCTGATAAAAGCAAATTTTACTTTGCTGCTCTTGGGTGTTTGGGGTCAGGCTGTGGGTTACTGCCAAGTACTCGTCACGATCTTTATGTGACAGATGCTATATAAATAGTTGAATTGAACTGAATATTATCTCATGGCGGTGGAATAGTCATTGTCTTGTCTGTTTCTCAGCTTCAATTTTCTTTAGAGCCTGAACCAGTAGCAATTAACTGCACAGCTTTCAACCACAATGGAAACTTGCTGGTAACTGGAGCAGCTGATGGGATCATCCGATTGTTTGGTATGTCTTTAACTGGCCAGATATCTTTTGATATTTTAGATATTCATGATGTTTTTTATTGTTTCCATAAAAGATTACACAATTATGCAATGTTGTGTCATTACCAGCCTTGACTATTATTAGTAGTATTGCTGCAGTTGCAGTAAGTAGAATATTAAAATTTAATGGTGATTATTTTAATAATCACTTGTAATTTACATAGTTAATAAGAAAAGATGGTAAATGTGTTGTCTGCGGCAGATATGCAACAATATGAGAGTGCTATGAGTTGGAAAGCTCATGCTGGGGAAGTTTACAGTGTGGAGTTCAGCTATGATGAAAACACTGTCTTCAGTATCGGAGAAGATGGCAAGGTTTGTGCATGATGGAAAACAGACCATCGTCTTTGGAGAATAAAGCAACTGTAACATATTTGAGGTAAAGTGTTTTGATGTTTTGATACAGTTTACCCAGTGGAATATTCACCGCTGCGGGGTGAAGCAGTCAGAGCAGACGCTACCTCAGGATGCCACTGGGCCCTTCATCCTGTCGGGGTACAGTGGCTATAAACAGGTGAGACTAACACATTGAATTTTATCACAATTCTAAAGAATTGAATGAGCATTAGTTTGAAATAGCTAATTTAATAACACTTAAACTTGTCATTCATCTTTTTTGAATCAGGTTCAGATTCCTCGAGGTCGACTCTTTGCCTTTGATTCTGAAGGGCAGCATGTTCTGATGTGTTCTAACACCGGAGGACTCATCCACAGAGTACATGTCATCTTCATTCGCTCATCTCATTTATTTCAGTCAAACTTCTTTTCTTCTTGGTTTTCACTTTACTGTCTTATGTGTTTTTTTCCTAATCATCTTTGTTCTGTTCTATACATTTTAGATTTGAGAACTACTGTTAAATTTAACAAAAGAAATATTTCTTTCTTGCTTGGCACATGACTTACCTGCTTAACATTTGGTTCACTTATTCCACATATTTCACATTACATAATCAGCAAATATTTTCAGTGGGTGACAAGTGGGTCATTTTCCATTTAAGTTTTTTTCTCCACTTGATTAAAATAAATATATTTAATATTTTTTTACCAATATAAATCTTTGCCTTTCACCTCCCTCTTGTTCCAGCTTTCCGGTGGGGAGCCAGCACTGGAAAGTGTGCTGTCATTGGGTGGGCACAAAGCACCAGTGGTCACTGTCGACTGGTGCTCAGCAGTGGACTGTGGCACCTGCCTGACAGCCTCTATGGACGGGAAGATCAAACTGAGCACACTCTTAGCGCAGAAGTCCTGACAGAGGGTATTTGAGTGGTCACAGGTTGATCCAAGATAACAGATCTGAGTCTAGAACAATGAATACAGAATAACTATATTGGCTACCTTAACGGTATACCTACCTTAACGGTCAGTTTAGAGGCAACAAGTTTATCCATCAGTCATAAAAGTGCTGTCTACAGTCCTGGTTCCTCAATTATTAACTCAACAGATTGAGCACTTTATCTCTATGTATTGTTTGACAGAACATCTAAAACAGAATGACAAGGAAAATATGCAAAAAATGACATTAAGTAACCCAGTAAACTGCTGCTGTAACAACCTGTAAAAACAAAAAAAGCAGTGATAAAATTTAAATGATCCAACCTTACTGTTTATTTTATTACTTAAACATTTCAATTAAAGCCCTAACAAACTGCTCACATCGTTTTTAAATATTCTTGATTTGCTCTTGTATTTTTTTTTTGACAGTGGAATCTGCTTAATTGATCATTTACCTAAACTTGCAGAGGTTCAATATATACCGGTATTTCCTGCTAAATTTCAATGTACTTTAAGATTTAAGATGCTACTAATTAAACTTGCAAAACTGGAAATTCATGAAGTTATCTATGCTTTAACTTTCTTTAAAATGTAATTTGTTGCTTTTTTTCTAGTTGTAAAAAATTTTAAGCCCCATTTATCTGCCGATCTGACCCATGTGACACCATCTCTAATATTATTAGAGGCTTTGTAGTTACTTTTTGCTTTGTAAGACACAATAATTCCAGACTATTGTGTAGAATTTCATCGTATTTTTATTTCTGCTTGTTTATTGTGATCTTTTCATGGTGGTGCTTTTGTGTTTCTCATTTTGCTTGTTTATTTTTATGTAATTTTCTCTCAGCCACTAGGGGTACCCAAAACTGAAGTCGATTTTTGATCCTTTCAACAAAGAAGAAGGACGAGCAACAATAATAACAAAGCTATTTACAGACCTCTTCTACACAAGGTTCGCAGCTCATAAATATCGTGCACTGTCTCTGTGAAAAGCTTCCACGGACAGAGATTAAAATTAAGTAGGGCAAAGTTGATAGGGGCGCCATAATATTTCTTATAAACGGAACTAGTATGTTTAGACACGCAGACGTTAGCTCTAACTAGCCATACCGTTAGCTCGTTTACCTTACGCCCGGTTTTCATTTCCGTGTCTGTTGAATGTCACCGGGCTCCGGTACTGCGTCCAGACATGGAGAGTTTATACAAACGGAAAATGTTCGCGTCTATGCGGAAAACAAAAGTAGATGCGTCGAAAAAGCGACAGATAGGCTTGCCTGCCTCCATCCTGGATGACAGTGACGAAGGCTCATTCTCTTCATCTTCCTCCTCTGGATCCCTATCCGACTTTCAAAGCTCACCGGAGGAAGACAGCGAACAGGAGGACCGTGATCACAGCGATTCCGGTGCGACGTCCAGCGACGACAGTCGCTCGGTGACGCGCAGAAAGCGCTCGTTTTTGGGAGACGGTGACAGCTCCTCATCCTACAGTCCCGGGGAAGACGAGGGCTCCGACGACGATGATGATGATTTGAGCCAGCCTAAGCGGATGGTGCAGCCGAAAAAGCGGAGCCGCTTGCAGCGACAGGACGAGTCGGACTCGGATCATGCGGAGGAGAAGAGGAGAGAGAAAGCAAAGAGGCGACAGAGACACAACAAGCTGCTGGCCCTGTCCCGTAGGATGAAAGGCCGAGTACCGAACAGGAGTCGGAGGCGCGTGAAGCAGGTACCTCCGCAAATCTAGCAAATTTTCCCTGTTTAAAAACTATTACGTCTCTTTAACCTCGCCCAACTGTTCATACATTTAATTAAAGCTACTTATCTAACAGTCTTTTTGATCAAATACAAACACATTTTTTGTTAAGTTACAATTCTTGGTCTTTCTGTTACTCTAACTACTAATCTCATTAATAGAGTTAATGTAAAATTAATACGATATTTATATAATCAATTTAATACTTTTTAACAGTTTAAAGGCAAACAAAAGATTACTGTGTGATACAGTTATGTATCAGTCGCCCATTAATAACATTATTTGACTTTTCACAGCAACCGTTTTTTTTTTTTTTTTTGGGGGTGGGGGGGCAGTTAAAGTGAAATTGCTTGTGTTTTCAGGGCACAAGTGACAATGAGTCTAAAGACCCAGAGGATGAGGCTGGTGATGAAGAGGGGGGAAGCAAGAAAGATCTTCCACAAGGGGAAGAAGTGGAAAGTCAATTGAAGAATGAGAAGAATGATAACGAAAAGGGGACAGCAGAGGAGCAGCAGCAGCAGCAAGAAGAAGAGGAGACAAAGAGGAAAAATTAGACCACACTGGAGTGAACAGCAGTGTAGAAGGGGAGAAATAAAGTTTTGGGAAAGTGAGGAATAACAACAAAGCTGCTGTGATATTTTGGTCACAGTTGAAGCTACATGATGTATGCGGTACATACATGATGTATGATGTATAGATTGCCATGCGGGAGTGGACGGAGTGTGAATTAACTATAGGAATGATGCTGCAGTGTGGCACTTCTGATCCAATGTCGTGATGGCTCAAGGTGCACTCGTAATGGGTATTCTGTACACTGACCAAGCATGTTTGACTTCTGCTTGCTTGAAACTTCAGTGTAATTGGACAATTAGATAAGCTCTTCTACACAAAGCATCTGCATGTGTATGAGCAGAACCATTGGTGCATATCATGCAGAAATGATGATCTGGTAACAACAAAGTCAGCAGAGGGTTTCATGTTGGTCTGATACAGAGATTTAGTATAAATATGGGCTGATGTGCATCTCGTTCGATGTGGATCTTCATTGTTCTGGCTCTGACACAATGCTTGTCATTAAAAAAACACTTCATGATAACAAAATATATGCATGTGTCATTACATGATGACGTAAACATCTACAGTGCTCATCTATGGTTCTGTCTGGACTGATGTGAGTGTAAGCAAGTGGAAGACTCAGAAGGGTTGTGCTTCATCCTGATGTATGGGCATTTGGGTTTACTGTGAGTGCAACCTCAATAATCTACACCATTTCTGTGGTTGTTCCAAGATACGATAGTGCTGGTTTTTGGGTTCAGCTCAAAACGGTGGAAGTGTCTGTTTTTGTGGTTCCCCCACTTTAAACGACAAATTTCAACACATTTTAAGCTGTTGTGTGTTGACGCTATAATACTAGAGGAGTGATCGGTCTCAAAGAGTCAAGGTATTTAATGCTAGCAATATATCGAGACCTACTAGTCCAGGAAAAAGTTCCCCAGCTATAATTAAGTTTGAACCCGATAGTGTACATTAATTGTAAGCTTTAGACAATAGCTGCAGCTTGTACAGTATAAACATCCAAATCTTAATGTGTCAGTGTAATTTAATTTGCTTTAAAATTTGAATATTAATTTTAACTAGCAGCTGACACATGCTATGAAATGACCACTGATTATTTTACTTATGTTTTTTAAAAAAAAAATTGAATTGGGCTTTGACTTGGTGTCTTTGTTTTATTTTACAAGGGTAAGTAAACAGTATCCCCTGAGGCCTCTAGGTACTATAATATTAAGCATTTGGTTGGTCTTGCACTTTTCTTTTCTCTTGTTTTTTGCCAGAATAGCAGGTTTGGGGAATTTGCTAAGCAGTTTAACGGTATTTTAATTGCAGTCACCATAGCAACACTTGGCAGTTCTTTTTTTTTTATTTTTTATTTTTTTTTTGTTATTTTAAAGCAAATTTTACACAAGCTCAATTTTGGTTTGTATCTTCTGGCTATATTTGGGCTGATGGCAGCAATTTGGTGAAGATTAACTTCTGTGCTCTGTGATTTAAATCTGTCTTGTTTTCAGATGTTCAAAATGAAAAGACATTTTACAAATGCCCCTAATGAGATTATTTGTAATTTGTTTATTATCTGCCAATTGTTTTTGTTTTTTTTATCATGTTTTAGTGCAGTCACACACAATTATTAGCCTGTACCTGACGTGATTCCACCATGGTGACAATGTACTTGTTTAGTATGTACTTGTCTAGTATGTACCTGCTACATCACAGGTACATACTAGAATGAGGTTGGCCAATGCTTCTGAAAAAAAAAAAAAAAAAACTGTTTCATTACAGGCATCTCAAGCTAACAATACAAATATACAATTGTTTTCCAGAATGACTGTAGTTTCATATCGTATGAATGTTTACTAGTCTTTTTTTGGCTGCTGTATAAAAAAAAAAATTCCTTTTTTTAGTGACATTTTGTGTTTTGGCTGTCTTACTACAGAAGATAAATCAGTTTTATCTACAAACAGTTAACAATAAAACACCAAAAGCTGCAAGATAAATTAAAGTTGTAACTTTTGTAAATATTTAGGATGTAAAAAAAGTTCATAATTTGGTACTTCCTCGTTGAAATTCAGACTTAAAATAAGAGCTGCCAGATTAGATCAAACTCTCAAATCTATTGAATCAAAGATCTTGTTCTAGTTTGGTAGCTGATATTTATAAAGCTAATCCTCAACTAGAATAAGATAGTTTAGCGTTACTGCGTCTCCACTGGTGGACTTTATCGGTATTGCAAGAAGGCATCAGAAGCCAATCAAATCTGGCGGTTCTGGCCATGTGTTCCACTCTCGACCGCCATCTTTGTTTCCACTTTTGTGTGTCGCCTGTGGAGGATATAAGGTCGATCCACCAGAGACCGCCAACGAGATCTTTAAAGTTTCTTCCTGTTTTTAGTCTACAGTTGCTATGGTTCAGACCTGTTCAGCGTATGGTTGCAAGAATCGCTACGACAAAGACAGAGACATTTCTTTCCACAAGTACGTTAATTTCAATCATGTATGCGCTATTTATCGTTAGCATGATATTTAGCCATGCCGTGTCCTGGCGTTTAGCAGCGCGATGACAGGAGCAGCCTGCAGTGTTTTTACTCGTGTGATAGTCATTGCGGGATGTGACTCAAGACATTAAAGTTGGCTGCTGGTATCTTGTTCTAGTCAGGTCACTGAAATCAGAAGCACAGTACTACTAGTAGTACTGTGTGCCATCATTAACGTCAACTCCTGTCCACTCAGGAAACGTCTAGTCCCTAAAAACGGTTGCTGTGAAAAGTCCAAAACCTTTTTAGGGACTAGACGTTGTAATGTTGTTCTTAACGTTACGTATAGAACTCGCTTTTTGTCAATGCTATTGTTTCTCCTTTTCATCAAAAAAATAAAGTTGTAATGATTATTTGGTAAAATTCAGGTTCTAATACATACATACAGTACAAACACATGCAGACGCATGTATGGACACATACACGTGTGTGTATATGTATAAAATCCGTTTTTTTTTAAATAAAAATAATCCTTTAAGAGGTAAAGGGGAGAAAAATATCTTAACATTAAAATTAAAGTCATGAAAAATGTTTTTCACGTGGCCTTCAACATATTTCTATAAAGGTACGGTAGAATTATATGGTTATTGGTTTTTTTGCAGATTTCCTCTGGCACGCCCCATTATTTGCGGTAAATGGGTGGCAGCATTGAGGCGCAACAACTTCAAGCCCACAAAGTACAGCAATATCTGCTCACAGCATTTCACCAAGGACTGCTTCAAGTCCGAGTGTAACAACCGAGTGCTGAAGGACAATGCCGTGCCATCACTCTTTACCTTCAACCTCAACATCAAGGTCATAATGTTTGTAATTCATAAAAATAAAGATATTGATTGTCAGAGTTAGAATTTTGACAACTACTTTGGCATGCTGTGCTTGATTCACCCCCTGAGGGGCAGATAGGTTCAACCTCCCCTTGCTGTTGCTCTCCAAAATGATAGCGCCTCTCTTTGGCCCTGACTGCAATAAAAGCAACTGATTGTACACTCAGAAATATTACTTATTACATTATGTTTATAAAAACTTGCTATTCACTCATAAACTGTAGCTCTACCCAATTTATTAACAAATAGTGTCTTTGTTAATGTTACTATTGAATAAATTTGGCACAGCTACTTAACAAAACATCTGAACTTTTGTGTATTTTTCTGTGTGACAGTCAGAGCCTCTGGATCATCATTTCCCCTCAGAGATCCACTTTCCTGACTTATGCCTGCCTCTGACCCCCGACCTCGCTGAAGAGGAGCTGGAGGAGGAGGAAGAGTCATGTAGCAACCTTATAGATATTCAAAATGATACAGCCGCTGTCTCGACCGATCACAACTACACAGCAGATGAGTCAAACAGAGACTGGGAAGTGGACAGAGACTGGGCTCAACAGAAGCGAATCAGGCATCTGGAGGGGCAGGTCAGGATCCTGAGGAAGAAGCTGAAGACCATGCAACAGAAGTGCCGGAGACAGGACCGAAAGATAAAGCGGATGAAGGCGGCCATCACAGTGACGAAAACCTTTTGCGGGCCGGCATTTGGCAAATAAGACATTTTACTCATATACATGTAATGAGCTGAAGGAGAGCAACAGAGTTCTGCTGAGACAGACAGCAAAGAACCGACCTGACAGCAAGATGACCCAGCATTGAAGTTATTTTCAGATGAACAGGGCCAAATCTAAAAACTAGTCACAGTAGATGATACTGCTGAGTCATCTCAGGCTCAGATCTGTATTTGAGATGGCTCCATGTCATCGAGTTTAGACTAATCAAGCTAATGAAACCGCAACTAAAATCCCTGAAATCAGTGAATGTGGGCACTGTGGCCCCAGATCTTTTATGCCATGGGATGAATAGATTATTTTCTATTTTCATGAATTAATTCTTACTGTGATTGTTTAAAACACAGTCTTTGACGCTGCTAGCATCATAGTCTTAGAGGATCTCCCATTGTACGCTTTTAGATCTCATGAGAAATTGACTTTTTTTGACATAAGGATTGCTCACCAGGTGGTTTCAGCCCCATAGCTCCATCATTATGGGCCTAATGATCACTGAGGAAAAGGCAGTTTTTAAGGATATTATAGACGTTTGTGGTGGCATCCTGATATATCTCCTGTTGTACTATAAATAAGTGAACCACTGCATCCGAGGCACGAAGAGAAACATTTAACATTAAATTAATACATTTGACCAGCAGGTGGAGGTAGAAAACTATTATCATTAATAGTTGATCTCCGTGAAATCAGACGCACTACTTAAACGTTTATGTTTAAACGGTGTTTTTACCAAGCAGCAGCAGCAGCACTACTGTAGTTTCTGCTTGAAAACAGAGACAAGACGGTAAATAAATCCAGTAATCAAGGTTTAAGTTGAGGCCTTGCATTTGTCTATAAATCACACACATTTTGGTCAGCAGCAATATAAATACGAATATTCATTTTAACAGTCAGTACTATGGAACACTGTGATGGACTCCTAAGGTGTATTATTTCACCTAGAGTCACACAATCAATTAAAGCCAAACAAGTCCATGTGAATGTCACATGATCTTGTAATTGTATTAAAATGCAGCACCATTACCATTATTTACACCACTCTTTTGAGCTGTATTTACAGCTGTCACCTCTTCAATCTGACTCACATCATTACAGTTGCTTCCGTATTGGCATGAATATCACTGCTGAAGATAAGGAGAGACCGTTTGCTCCTGCACCACCTGCAAAATATGGCATTTCTGGTTGCAGCCCTAGAAAAAAGATGCAAAATCTGCAGACCCAAACCTAAAAAACAAACAAAAAAAAAAAGATGTGACACTGGCTGAAGCCTGAGGGGAGTCCTGCAATTGTGTCTTTTAATTCAGCCTACTGGGTTCACTTCAGCGACTGCAACTCTACTCAGGTGATCACACCTCCAGCAGGCAGAAACTGATCCAGGTGGACATGTTTGGACTGGAGCCCCACCCCCACCAGGGCAAGTGTCAAGGTCATTCTGAACCAGAAACACTCCTCAGGCTGCAGTCTGACTGAGCTCATTAATCAGTACCTGGGTGACCTGTTTGCCAGCAACCTCTGTTGGGCTTTGCTGTGCATACAGCCCCTATATACATGTTTGTTTGTTTTTTTTTTTCAAATAGGTTTTATATTTCGGTCAAATATGCAGGAAAGCAAGTAGAGCAGCAGTGTCATCACGAGAAAATAACTGATTCAAGACTAACTGATGTTAGAAGATGAAACTTTGAATTAACCTCATTCAAAATAAAATTTAAAAAGGGGATGACCTGTTGTGAAATCAAAATGGGTCACCGAAAATAAATCATTGCACATATTTTTTCTCTCGTTCACTTTAATGTGCCAGCAACAATCATCTCACTAAGGTTAATAGAATTTATTGAACATCAGGTTAATGGAAGCCAAAAGAACACAACTGTTAGAGTTGTGTGTGTGTGTGTGAGAGAGAGAGACCCGAGAGAGAGAGACCCGAACGGAAACTGCTGCACATTTATTACTATCAGTCTGATCTAGAACTGTCCAATCAGAGAAGACAAGACCCGAGTCTCACTGCCCCCCCCGCCCCCCCCAAAAAAGAGTACACATACACACAACAAAGCTGCCTTCAGGAAGTAAAACTGAGCAGCAGAAACAACCGCGTGTGTGTCTGTGTGTAGTGGGGGGTAACTGAGATGAGAGCAGCTGGGTTGAGCAAAGCCATTCATTTACAATGGTAATGATGAACCTAGTCATTATGTTAACATGAAAATATTCATTCTCTCTAAAGATTAAGTCGCATCTGATTTGTATTGACAGCCGTGACCTTGAACTGTGACCTTTCAAACATCTCTTGGCTATAGAAACGCTGAAACAGCTCAGACTCAGTACCAGTAATGTGCCCTCAGGGGAGGCATAGCCTCACCTGTCAATGTGAAAGGAAAATGAAAAAAAATTATCAAATGGTTGTATTTATATAGTGATTTATACTATAAAGTTATTTTCCATTTAACTTCACCAGTTTTAGATTATTTGTTATTTTATTAAAATTGCAGAATTTTCACATTTGCTGGCGTTCAACTACTCCGGCAAGACAATGAAGTGAGGCAGCAGCCGGCTGCGGGTGAGTTGCAAGTCTAAGACGCCGAAAATCGTGCCGTGTATACTAGGCTTAAGCCTTGCACTGTAAGTAAACTAAAAAAAGTCAATGAAAAATTCTACCAAGTTATCGATGCCTTTGCTCAGAAGGAGCGGCAGATGGACTTTAATTTACAAGTAAATGTAAGAACACAATAAGTCCAGTTGACACAGAGAGATCTAATTTTGGATAACTATGACCTGGATGAGTGAGAATCTACACAGACATCTTGCATCACATTTTGGGAAAGATACCCTTTGCTTGTTGCGAGAGCATGAGAAGACAGCCAAGAAATTAGCGGACTTCAGAGACCACCTCCGCTTCAAACTGAGATGCCGACAGCAGAAGAATACTCCCACCTGTCTACGCATGAGGTCAACAGTAAGGGGACACAGAGCAGAAGTCATCCTTAAAACAACGGAAAAACAACTACTAAATGAGAGGATCAGGCAGATTCACTTCACTATAGACACCCTGGAAGCAAGGTTAGACCAAAGAAGGGAAGTATTGTCCTCATTGCTTCCCCCTGAAGTCATGGAAGAAGTATCTAAACTGGTTTCTAGGACACAGTCCATACAACACACCAGAGTAAAAGAACGTCAGACATGCAAATTTAACACCCTGCTGGTAAAGCACACCTTGAACGGAACCAAGCCCCTCTCCTGGATGGGAAAACACACCACACCCTCGTCAGATTCGCAGCGGGAGAAATGGGTGAAAAATCTCTCAAACAGGAAGTTAACACAACCTGAAGAGGACGTGCTAGCCAAAGGACTGAATTTCGCAGTAACCCCAGAAGAGGTACCGGTTGTTGATCTCATCACAGCCACGGAAACAGCCATTAGAAACAACAAACTCCCTGAAGCTGAAGCAGAACAGATTAGACTGAAGGTATCTGCTGCTTTATCCACTGCCAAAGCTCCAGCCTCCAACATCACCATTGAAGAAAAAAGAGCCCTTGCATCATTAGCAAAAGACAAGGACATCACCATTTTACCAGCTGACAAAGGTAGATGCACAGTTGTTCTCAACACCACAGATTACGACACCAAAATACTCCTCCTCCTGAGCGACACTAACACATACGAGAAACTCAAACGGGACCCCACCAGCTCATACAAGAAGAAGGTAATAGATCTTCTCCAGAAATTGGAAAAGGAGCAAGCCATTGACAGACCACAATACTACCGTTTATATCCAGGAGAAGCCATCCCTTGCATCTATGGATTACCCAAGATCCATAAACAAGGGACCCCTCTCAGACCAATAGTTAGTAGCATCAATTCTGTCACATACAACATTTCCAAATACTTGGCCTCCATCTTGGCTCCCATGGCTGGCAACACCCCACACCACATCAGTAACTCCCAGGATTTTGCTAAAAAGGTCAGTCATCTCAAACTACAACCTGAGGAGACCATGGTATCATGTCATTTCCCTCTTCACGTGTATCCCTACCACTGAGACAACAGCAACCATCCACAAGCGCCTTCTACTGGACAACAACCTTCCAGAGAGAACAGCCTTAACACCGACCCAAATCTGCACCATGCTGGACCTCTGTTTGAACACCACCTACTTTCAATACAGAGAGGGCTTCTACAGGCAGAAGGTTGTGCCATGGGTTCACCAGTGTCTCCCATAGTTGCAATCTCTACATGGAGGATGTTGAAAACAGAGCCCTGTCGTCTTTCACAGGAACCGTCCCAAGCCACTGGTTCAGATAGCACAGCATTTCTATCCCCTACCTGTCTGGAGTTTCAGAAAAATTCAGGAGAATCTTCAAAAAACATGACATTGCAGTACAGTTCAAACCCTCCAACACGCTCAGACAGAAACTGGTCCACCCAAAAGACAAGACACCAAGACACAAACAAAGCAATGTTGTCTATGCTGTACAGTGCCAGGAGGAATGCAAGGAACTGTACATTGGGGAAACCAAACAGCCCCTCCATAAACGAATGGCCCAACACAGACGTGCCACTTCTTCAGGACAGGACTCAGCAGTACACCTACACCTAAAAGAAAGCGGACACTCCTTTGAGGACAGTCAAGTACGTGTGTTGGCCAGAGAAGATCGCTGGTTTGAAAGGGGTGTCAAGGAAGCCATTCACGTCAAGTTGGAAAAACCATCTTTAAACAGAGGTGGTGGACTAAGGCACTTTCTGTCACCCACGTACAATGCAGTCCTCCACTCTTTTCGTCAGCAATCCAAACGTTCACACAGTTTGACAAGACCTGGTGACTCATTAACATGTGACCTAACAGACAAAGGGGAACCACCCCAACCGAAACTAGGTGAACGACCCTGCCAACCACCCTGCCAATGACTCTCAGGTGACCACCTGGGACATTAACATGCCGATGGTCCACAGGGCTATATTTTCAAGCTCTGCCCCAGCAAACCTAGAATTGAAGAAGCTCTCTGGAGAGAGGGCGAAACGTTTTCAAGGAAACCTTTCAGTCCAGTTGACGCAGAGAGATCTAATTTTGGATAACTATGACCTGGTTGAGTGAGAATCTACACAGACAACACAATAACGTTTCTTTTTTTTTTTTCAGAAAAATTCAGGAGAATCTTCAAAAAACATGACATTCCAGTACAGTTCAAACTAGCGGACACACACTCAGACAGAAACTGGTCCATTCAAAGGACAAGACACCAAGACACAAACAAAGCAATGTCATCTATGCTGTACAGTGCCAGGAGGAATGCAAGGAACTGTACATTGGGGAAACCAAACAGCCCCTCCATAAACGAATGGCCCAACACAGACGTGCCACTTCTTCAGGACAGGACTCAGCAGTACACCTACACCTAAAAGAAAGCGGACAATCCTTTGAGGACAGTCAAGTACGTGTGCTGGCCAGAGAAGATCGCTGGTTTGAGAGGGGTGTCGAGGAAGCCATTCATATCAAGAAAAACCATCTTTAAACAGAGGTACAATGCAGTCCTCCACTCTTTTCGTCAGCAATCCAAACGTTCACACAGTTTGACAAGACCTGGTGACTCATTAACATGTGACCTAACAGACAAAGGGGAACCACCCAAACTGAAACTAGGTCAACAACCCTGCCAAGGACTCTCAGGTGACCACCCGGGCCGATGGTCCACAGGGCTATATTTTCAAGCTCTGCCCCCAGCAAGCTTAGAACTGAAGAAGCTCTCTGGAGAGAGGGCGAAACGTTTTCAAGGAAACCTTTCAGTCCAGTTGACACAGAGAGATCTAATTTTGGAAAAATAATACAACACACTAGTGAAACAGTTGTTCTCTTTCATAATACATTGCTCGATGTTTAACCCTAACCCTCTCACTATGGGATGCACGCCCTCGTCAACCCTCACAATTCTGATTAGCTGGTGAACGTGTCCGTCCGCTGCAGATGGTATTGCCTGCTATATATGTCACACGCGGACGTCACCACCTCATTCAGACACCTCTTCTCACTTGAGAGCATGATGTGCTCGACATGCCTATCGTCCCGGAGGGGATTTTCGGCTCCACTCTTGCCTCCATGCAACAAAACTGCAAGGCGAAGAAAAAGGAGGATGAAGTGCTTCAGCTTTGCCTCCCGTGGAAAGCTTTGGGACCACATCCAGCAGTGCGGCGTATGGAGTTCACGCTAGGACCCCAGGCTCCACCGCAGAAAGTGTAGAAACGCACCAAGCGTTTCTGCATCTTGTCGGGACGAGCCAGCCAATGCTCCCTCGACTTCAGCTGCGGCAGACCGTGCAGACTGCTGCCTACCTGTCGGGGAAGAAGAAGATGGCGCCGAGAGTCCCCCGTTCCCCGGCTGCACCATCTCACCCTCTCCAGGGCCCCTCCATGGTCCTGTTCCCTGACTGCCATGGACCACACTGGCCTGAGACGACCAACCAGGACATCTGTCTGCAGAGGGTTCATTTATCGCCAGCGCATGTCCACAAGCACGCATTTACAACGCCATTACTGGTGATTCAAAATGTTTTCCGCTTCAGCATCCAAGCTGAAGACTTGAACACAAATAAAAATGAAAATGAACAATATCACCTCCCAGGGTGGCGACAATGGGTGTGACGTCGCGGAGCCTGTGTGCAGTACGCCCTTGTTGCCAGCTCACCACAGATAGGTTCCATCGCTGTGGAAGACCGTGGGTCTGTCAAGCCGCTCATGTGCAGTCCTTCTCCTTCGCCAGCAGAGGGCTCCCCCACACCATGGTTGAGCTCCCCTGTGGCGGAGTGCTGGCATCCCCCCTCGCCCTCAGAAACAAGCGGTGGGATGCGATCGTGGCGTCTCCCTGGGTAGTGAGGACGATCACAAAAGGCTACAGGCTACAGTTTGCCTCAGCCCTCTCCTAGCATTGCGGGCATGAGAAGCTTGCTGGCTTGGGGAGAGTCGGCCCGTGTTTTACAGGAGGAAATCCACTTGCTGTTAAACAAGGGAGTGATCTGTGTCATCCTCCCCGCAGTGTGTCAGAGCGGGTTTTACTCCAGATATTTTCTGGTCCCCAAATGGCGGGGGGTCACCCTATCCTGGATTTATGTGCTCTGAACACACATTTCAGGAAATACAAGTTCAAGATACTTACACACGCATCTCTGTTGCGTCTTGTACGACAGAACGACTGGTTCACATCCATCAGTCTAAAAGACGCGTATTTCCACATTCCCATTTATCCTCCCCAGAGAAAGTACCTCTTGTTTGCTTTCCAGGGAGTTTGCTATGAGTACCGTGTGCTCCCCTTTGGCCTCTCTCGGAGCCTGAGGGTGTTTGTGCACTGTACAGAGGCAGCGATTGCCCCACTGAGGGGTCAGGGCATTCGCCTAGCCATATAACTGGATGACTAGCTGCTGCTCACACTGTCGAAGCAGGAGGCCGAGGCGCATACGTATTAAGGAATCTGGGTTTTGTGATAAATGGGGAAAAGAGCAGGCTGTCTCCTGCTCAGGACATGGTTTTCCTGGGCCTGGCCCTGGATTCTGTAATGTCTAGAGCATGTCTGTCGGTGGAGCGGGTTGAGAGCTTCAGAGCTTGCCTTGCGCTCTTCCGGCTGGGCAGGACAGTCCGGTTCAGCCTATGTCTGTGGCTACTTGGGCTGATGGCATCTGCCATCCTCGTAGTCCTGCTGGATCACCTCCACATGAGGGAGTTCCAGTTCTGGGTGGCTGCACACGGGTAGTAGCCTGTGCATCACAGCGCGTGGAGGGTGCTGGTCATGCCCGAGTGCGCCATGGCGCTGCACCATTGGTGAGCCCCATAGTTCCTGACACAGGTGGGTACCTATAGGTGCCGTCCTGACCAGGAAAGTGGTCACCACCGATGCCAGTCACACTGGGCGGTGTTTACGAGGGTCAAAGTGTAAGAGGGAGCCAGAGCGCGAGTCTCGAGTTTGCGTTGAGGGAGAATGCGCGATGCAAACAGTTCTACTCCCTGCAAAGCGTGGACACACCCCTTGGCGTAGACGCGTAAGCGCACATCTGGCCGCGCATGCTGCTCTACGCCCCGCCCCCCCGCCCCCGTCTTTAATTCCCCCCACTCTGTCCAGAGTGAGGGAGCATGGCCACGAGCTGATATTGCCCCGCACTGGCTGGCGATGCACTGGTTGGCAGAGATTTATCAGCTGCTGCAAGCACAGCCCTGGCAGCTCCCGCTGTGCCGGGACCTGCTGTCTCAGGCAGAGGGATTGATTTTTCATCAACACCCGGAACGCCTGTTGCTATGGGCTTGGCCCCTGAGAGAATGAATCCCTCGGATGGGGCGCTCCCGCCATGGACGATTTTCACCATACAAAGCCTCTTCACCATACAAAGCCTCTTCCACTAGGTCTTTATATGACTGTAAGTGGAGAGTGTTTGAGGAATGGTGCACTCGTCATGGACACATCCCTTTCCAGTGCTCGGTGGGGGTGATTTTGTCTTTTTTTTTACAGGACCTAATTGATAAGCGCAGAGCTTTTTCCACATTTAAGGTCTATCTGGCAGCTATTGCTGCTTATCACGTTCGGTGGGCTGATGGCAAGTCAGCACCCACTGATCTGCAGCTTCATGAAGGGCACGTGCCGGCTCCTCCCGGTCTTCAGACCCTTGGTTCTCCCGTGAGACTGAGCTGTGGTTCTGGAGGGGCTGAAAAGTCCACCCTTTGAGCCGCTACAGGGAGCGGATCTAAAGTTTGTGTCTCTTAAGATTGCTGTTGCAACCTGGCTTTTGTGCCTAAGGTGGTGGGGGTCGTGTTCCCCCATCAACCTGGTGGCTTTCACTGCTTCAGCGGAGGAGCAGGAGGCTTGTGCATTGTGCCTGGTTCGTGCAGTACGTACCTATGTGGACAGGACCAGGTGCCTCAGGAGAAGCGATCAGCCGTTTGTCTCCTGGGCTGGTCCCCACAAGGGCAGACCTGTTACAAAGCGGTGCCTTTCCCACTGGGTGGTGGAGGCAATCTCTTTGGCTTATTTGAATCGGGGCTTGCCACCTGAGGGTCTAAGTGTCCATTCAACCCGGAGCCTGTCCACTTCGTGGGCTTTGTTCAGGGGGGCTGGACCTGCAGGAAATTTGTGCTGCAACGAGCTGGTCCTCACCGATCACTTTTGTCGGGTTTTATATGTGTGTGGCACAGACGGTTCTTTTGCCCTTATTTGGTCAGGTCCTGCTGGTTGTTTGGTGGACGTGAAATAAGCTTGTCTGGCAATACGGGAGCTACAATATCCCATAGTGAGACATCGAGCAATGTATTATGAAAGAGAACTTGAGTTTATTTACATAACTCTGGTTCTCTGAGTCTCACCAGACAACCCTTCTTGCCTGGGCGAGTGAGAAGGGGTGCTTATCCTGAATGAGGTGGTGATGTCCGCATGTGACATATATAGCAGGTGGTACCTGCCGTGAATGGACAGGTTCACCAGCCAATCAGAATTGGCGTAATGAGATTAGTGCTTCTGTGAGGGCTGACGAGGGCGTGCACCCCATAGTGAGACATTTCACTCATATTACTCAGAGAACTGGGGTTATGTCAATAACCTAAAGTTCTAGAGAATATAGCATCAAATCAACTTCTCTTGGATGATTTAGGTGTAAATTGAATTTGTCATTTTGGTTCAGGCAGAGAAACAAGAATGAGAGAATGAAGAGCACATCAGAGGAGCAGTTTTCCAGATCTTACTGATCATTAAGATTTTGTTGTTGTTTTGTTACAGTTGCCGTATTTCAAGAATTCTCACCTTCTTTGGTTTTCCGTTGTGAAACAGAATATATTGAGATTAGATGCCATTAGATTTCTTTATCTGTCTCTCTCCCCTCTTTTCTCTCTCTCTCTCTCTGTCTCTCTCTCTGTGAGCGTGAGCAGAGGCGTTTAGCGAGCTGAGAGAGAAATTGAAAACTTAAAAAATTCAAAACTCACTTTTTTGTTTTTTCTTGAATCGTTTTTGTCAGTATAGTGTGGGTGTGGTGTTTTGGTTAATTGTGGGTAGTTTTATTTAGTTTTGTTGCGTTTTTTTGCGGGTTCACCGGTCTGCCATTGTGTGGCTGGCCGGCGTTCCCTGCACCATGGTGGTGAGCAGCGGGGATCTCTCCCGGTTGTCGTGGAGACACGGCATCAAAGTGGGTGCCGGGTCGACGCACACCATGGAGGAGGTAGCCCTCGCCGTGGGGGAAGTAATTGGGCATGGCTCGATTAAATCCGCGGCCCGGATGAACGGCGCGGTGGTGTTGTTTGTGGAGAAGGTGGAGCAGGCGGAGCAGGCCAATCTCCTGGTGGAGAGCGGGCTCAGCGTTGGAGGAGCATTTGAGGAGGTTCTGCCGCTGAGCCAGCCTGCAACCAAGATAACCCTGTCAAACGTTCCTCCGTTTATTAGCGATGAGTTTCTGTGCGCGGAGCTGTCCAGACATGGAAAGATTGTGTCACCAATCAAAAAGGTTCTGTCCGGCTGCAGATCTCCGTTACTGAAGCACGTAGTCTCCCACCGAAGACAGGTCTATATGATCCTCAGTAACCGGGGCGAGGACCTGGAGGTTCGCCTCCGTGTTAGAGTTGAAGGGTTCGACTACGTGCTTTTCGTCTCCTCAGCGGCCATGAAGTGTTTCAGCTGTGGGGAGGAGGGACACATCATTAAAATGTGTGCGCTCCTAGCCGACGCCGATGCCACTGCTGAGGAGCGAAGCCCCGCGCTGCATTGCGCCGAGCGGCGGCTGCCACTGCGGCTGCAGAGATCGCCGGTGCCGGCGTCCCCTCTGGTGTGAGTGCTGCAGGACATGAAGACGATCGGGAAGCTAAGAAAGAGAATTTAAATAACCAAGAGGGTGAGACTGGTCAGGTGCAGAAAGAGCAAACAAATACACCAGTTGAAAGGCAGGAAAACATGGAAATGGAGGAGCAGGTGGTGGAAGGTGAAGGATGTGAGGGGCAGACAGGTGAGGAACAGACAGGTGAAGTGGGTGAGGTGCCGTTAGGTGACATGGGTGAGAGACAAAAACGTGAAAAATAGACTAGTAAAGTAGATGAGGTGCAGGTAGGTGATATGAGTGAGGGGCAGACAGGTGGGGCTGAGGGGGTGATGGAGCAGGAGTTTGCAGGCTCTTCAAAAAAACGAAGAAGCAGCAAACAGAGCTATGACGTTGGGGTGAAGGTCAGCAGGCAGACACGCAGGAATGCCGAGTGGTCAGACAGCAGTGAGGGTGAGGACTGTGTGTCTGACGACAGCAACCTGTCCCACTCCCAGGGACCAGCCAGTCAGCCAGTCTGGCAGGGGGGGAAAGGGTACACGGCAAGAATGATAAAAACTTTCCCCCAAGGGACCAAAAATGTGAAGGGGGTAATCCTGGAAAATTACTTTCCAGATAAAGAATGTTTTTATAAATCTGCTAAGGGTCACGTAAAAAACAGAGCCGAGTCAGACCTCACAGATCAGGAAGTTTTTAGACTGAAAAAGCTGATCTTAAAGGTGAAAAGGCAAATTGGACCACAGTGACAAGAACACAAATAGGCACTTTGCTTGCTTTTATTGGTCTTTTATATTGTTTTTATTTGTGTTCATTTTTAATTCCACTCCAGCGCATACTGGCATTTCAACTCAAGGTTAGTGTCTGATCACAGTTTTAAAGAGGCTTTGAGGTTTTTATGGTGTGTTTTTAGACAAAGAAATAATGATTTTACTTGTCTGAGGCAGTGGTGGGACCATGGGAAGACCCAGATCAAGATGTTGTGTCAGCAGCACACTCTCAATGTCACTGGTCACATCACCAGATCCATCAAGGATCTGGAGAATGAAATAGTGGAATTTGAAAGCCTAAGTGAGTCCACAGGAAATCGAGGGTGCATTGAAGGCCTCAGAACTAAAAAGAAGGCTTTAGCCGACCTGCTGGACACAAAGGTGCAAGGAGCCCTGGTCCGGTCCCGGTTTCAGAACATCAATGACATGGATGCTCCCTCTAGCTTCTTTTTCAGCCTGGAGAGGAAGAGCGGGCAGAGGAAGTCCATCCACTCCCTGCTGTCAGACACCGGACAGGAGCTGACGGAGCCGGACCAGATCAGAGCCAGGGCCGTAGAATTCTACTCGGCGTTGTTCCGGAGCGAGTACGAGAAGACCGACAGACAATTCCAGGAGTTCAGTGACAGACTGCCTCGGGTGTCTGAGGACACCAACTCCAGCCTCGAGCATCCACTGACCCTGCAGGAGCTGCATGCTGTGCTACAGACCATGCAGAGCCGGAAAGCTCCGGGCATCGATGGCCTCAATGTAGAATTCTACAAGGCCTACTGGGACATCCTGGCTCCAGACCTGTTGGACGTCTTCAGTGAGAGCCTGGCCTCAGGAACTATGCCCGTGTCCTGCCGGAGAGCCGTCATCGCCCTCCTGCCCAAGAAAGGCAAACCTGCAGGACATTAAGAACTGGCGCCCGGTGTCTCTCCTCTGCACCGACTATAAGCTGCTCTCCAAGACTCTGGCTATCCGGCTGAGGGAAGCTGTGGAGCAGGTCATCCACCGGGACCAGACCTACTGTGTGCCCAGCAAGACCATGGCAGACAATGTCTGCCTCATTCGGGATGTCCTGAATCTCTCCAGCTCATTAGGTGTGAACATCGGCTTAGTTGCATTAGACCAAGACAAGGCTTTTGACCGTGTTGAACACCGCTTCCTCTGGAAAGTCATGGAGAGGTTCGGCTTCAGCACAGGCTTTATTGCCAGGATCCAGGTGTTGTACAGTGACATTGAAAGTGTGCTGAAGGTCAACGGCAGCCTGTGTGCTCCTTTTAGGCTGCATAGAGGTGTCCGGCAGGGCTGCGCGCTGTCGGGGATGCTCTATGCACTCTCCCTGGAACCCCTCCTACACAATCTGCGCTCGACGGTCCAAGGCTTGTTTTTACCCGGTTTTACAAAAAGTGTGGTTTTATCTGCTTACCCTGATGACCTAGTGGTTTTTATTAGAGATCAGCAAGATATGGGTGCACTAAACGTGTGCGTGTCAGCCACAAGGGTGAACTGGGGAAAAAGTGAGGCCCTTGCAGTTGGCGAGTGGCCTGGAGGCCTCCCAGCCCTCCCAGACAGACTGATCTGGAAAAGTGATGGTCTGAAATACCTGGGCATCTACCTTGGAAGCGAGAACATTATGAAGAAAAACTGGGAGGACATGGCTGAAAGGATAAAAGGAAAATTGGACAAGTGGAGATGGATTCGCTCCCACTTGTCCTACAGAGGGAGGGTGCTGGTTTTAAACAATCTGGTAGCCTCTCTGCTCTGGCACCGTCTCATCTGTGTGGAGCCACCATCCGGGCTGCTAGCCCAGATTCAGGCGGAGATGGTGACCTTTTTTTGGGATGGTCTCCACTGGGTCCCACAAGCCGTACTGTTTTTATCTCACGATGAGGGGGGCCAGGGCCTTGTTCACCTGGCCAGCAGAGCTGCCACCTTCAGGATCCGTTTTATTCAAAGGTTTTTAACGGGACCTTATGATCTGGTCTGGAGGGAGGTGGCCAATTGTGTTTTTAGGCAGGTTAACAGTCTGGGACTGGATGAAGCTCTGTTCTTAACTGATTTTAAGTTGTTGTCGACAGGTGGCTTGTCCCCTTTTTATCGTGGTGTTTTTAGGTCCTGTGCATGGCTGAAATTGGCCCACAATGATTCGACCTCTCTGCACTGGCTACTGAAGGAGCCTTTGGTCTATGGAGGAAGGCTCGATGTCAGCTGTGACGCCCTGCCTGGACTGATGGGGGCACTGAGGTGCTCAGGGGTCGTCATGCCGCAGAAGCTGCTGGAGGTGGTGGGGCCCATGCTAAATGATGTCCAGACCCTGAGCTCTGTGCTGGGCATCCGCTCCACCTGCTGGACCCAGAGGAGCCTGGAGCTGTGGAGGCAGAAGCTCTCAGGCAGAGAGAGGAGCCTTCTCTTGAGGTGGTCCAGAGGAGAAGCTCGGCCTGACCCTACGGACACCTTCCCTGACCTCCAGCTGAGCCCTGCACCCATACAGCTGAGTGGACTCCTGCAGGGATCCTGTGGCGAGGGAGCACTGAGCCTGCACAGAGTAGACAGACGGACCATCTACTCCACCTGCACCAAGGTGGCCAACGCCCGGGACCTGAGCCAGCGTACCCCCACGGTGTGGATTGCCAGGCTGGGGGGCCAGCCTCCGTAGTGGAGGACCCTGTACAAACCTCCCCTGAGGAAGAGGATTGGAGACCTGCAGTGGAGGATCCTCCATGGCGCCATCGCCACCAACTCTTTTGTCTCGGTTTTAAACTCTAATGTTGCAAACGGGTGTCCATTCTGCAGTCTGAGAGAGACGGTCTTCCACATGTTCACTGACTGCAGCAGACTGACCCCGTTTTTTAGCCTTTTAACTGCTGTTTTTAGCATCTTTGGTGTTCAGTTCACGGCCCCTGTTTTTATTGGTGGTTTTAAATATGACGAGAACAAAAGCAAAGTGCCAGATTTTAAACTTCCTGAGTGGTGAAGCCAAAATGGCGATCTACCTGACCCGCAGAGACAGAATCCAGGCGGAGAGATCATGTGAACTGGTCTCCCTTTGGAGGCAGAACGTCCGAGCCAGAATCAGGCTGGAGTTCTGCTTCTACAGGGAGACCAAGAACCTGCAGGCCTTTAAGCAGCTGTGGGGATGTGAGGAAGGCCAGTGCAAGGTGACCCAGCAAGAGGAGCTAGTGTTTTTAAATCATCTTGTATAGGTTTTACATGGTTTTAACCTTTTACAACACTTGTTTAAACCCGTAACCTTTTTTTATCGTCTTTTAATTATTTATTAGACGTTAAAATGTAAATAAAGTGTGTTTTTAAAAGTCAAAAAAAGTCTCTCTCTCTCTCTCTCTTTCTGCAGGTCTTCCATCTCCAGACCTTCATGCTGCACGAATCTTGGCCTCTGACAAACCCAGTGTCCACTGTCAGCACCTGCCTACGCTATTCCCTTTTTTATTAAAACCTGCCTATACCGTTCCTCTTTTTATAACAACCTGCTATGCGGTATCATGTAAAGATGTATTATATATATTATGTCTGATATCTTTGTATTTCTATGATTGTATTTTGTTTGTATTTCTATGATTCTATGATTGTATCTGTTCTCCCTCTCTCTCTCTTTATTATTGTCTGTCCTGTCTCCCTCTTCTTTTCCTCCTTTACCCAGCCAACTTTCAGCAGGATGGTTCCTCCTTGTAAGCCTGGTCCTGCTCAAGGTTTCTTCCTGTTAAAAGGGAGTTTTTCCTTGCCACTGTGCTTACCTGGGGGTTCAGGCTCTGGGATTCTACCTCTGTAACGCACCTAGAAACAACTTTTTTGTAAATGGTGCTATATAAATAAAATTGAATTGAATGGAATTGAATTGAATTGAATCGAATCGAATCGAATCGAATCGAATCGAATCAAGATCTCAGCCCACGGTGCTGCTCATTAAAGATGATCCACTTCCTGGAAGGTGAGCTTCTACCCTCAAGTGGATCCTTTCATCGACTGGGGGATCGTGCAGCAGATGCTCTCTGCCCAGCAGATGATGGAAGTATTTAAGCACAAAAGATTTTTTTGTTTGGAAAAAACTTTTTGACTATTTGAACTTGATTTGCATGTTCGCCAATCCAAGATGTTGAAGCCTCTCTGTCTCTTCAGACAACCGTTTGACAGTATTTCCAAGATAAATAAACCTTCATTTATATGTGAAAATCGTCCCATTTGTCCCACTTGTCCTTTTCAAGACACTTACAATCCAATCATGAGTTCAAAGGAATGTTTGAATATTATACTTTACAAAAACGTGCTGCTCCCCTGGGAGGTGAACCAAGGAACATCCTGGGTGAGTGGCCCGCGAGCATGGGAAGACAAGCAACCAGTCAGGCCCACATTCACACCAAGAACAATTTGAATATCATTATAATGTGGGACAATATACAGTATTGTCTATTTGTATGTTTGCTACTTTCTGTAGTTAACGATTGTGTCTATCCCATCTATTTGGCTCACAAGACATTTTCCACACAACACAGTTATCATCCCAACCACTGCACTGGGGACATAATCCCCTTCATCGTACAGTCGTTACTTCTCTGGACTGAAAGGACACCAATGACTGAATGAATGAATGAATGAATGTTAGGAAACATGTGTTGAAGACCCAAACGCAAACATGAGGCAGGTTTACAAAAGAAAAGCAACCCTTTATTGGGTGTGCACGGGAAAAACAGAAGATGCTCTGACTGGAGGAAAAATACTGCTCAAACAAAACACAAAGTCTGGTGAAGCACGGGCAAATGACAAACTCTCATGACAGGCAGTCAGGCAGGCAGGCAATCAGTCAGTCAAACAAACCAAAACCTTGACAATGACACAATGATCCAGCACCCGGGACCAGCTGGCAGCCTCCCTATATCAGTCGCTGATGAGGTGATCAGCGACAGGTGTGCAGTCAGTGCTGGATCCCGGGATCCTCTGCAGGGAAAACAAGGAGCAACTCCCACACACCATAAAGGGCCGGCAAGCCAGACCCTAACAATGAATGAATGAATGAATCCCAAGAGACTGATGGATAAACTCCTCCTAGGTAAACACTACAGTTTGTCCAACTCTCCTCTCCTCTCCTCTCCAAGCCTCTCTTCTCAACTCCTCTCCTCTCTTTTGTGTTGTGTGGTGTGTTTGAGAGCATCCTCACGAACTCCATTTCAACATGGTTCATCAGCTGCTGTATGTCTGACAGGAAGTCCTGGAGGGGACAGTAGGGAGAGCGACGGGTCATCAGAGCTTCCCTCCCCTCAGTTCAAGAACTCTGACACTCCACAAATTCTCTGAACTGCTACTATCAGTCAAACTGTTCTGGAGCATATATGCAGAACCAGCAGACTAATCAACAGCTTCCTCACATAAGCTGTTGGAAAGCTGAACCATTGATGTGCAACACAACTACTACCACACCTTCATGTCCTCAATGTGCTTGACTCATTTTAAAGCCTGTGGACATTTTTTTGTACAGCTCTGTGTGTGTGTGTGTGTGTGTGTGTGTGTTTGATTACATGAGCACTTGTTTTGTTGCTGAATTAAGCGTTGATTTGTTACTGTCTGTATCTTCAGAGTATTATTAGCCACAAGGCTTAGCATGACTGACGAACACACACACACACACACACACACACACACACACACACACACACACAATGCCAGTCAGTCATTTACTTGGGATTAGTCAGGTCAAGTTTAATTCAGGAACATTAGCCTGCAACCAACAGATATGTTATATATATATATATATATATATATATGATGCGATTGTTTTGTTCAGATACTGTATGGTATGTATAGTAACCCTGAAGTTTCAACCTAAACATAAGACAACATATGAAGCATTAGTATTTTTAGATGAGCCACGTCCATGACTCTGGATAAAATTAGTGCACGGCTCCATGCATGTACACCCCCTCCCTGGCCTTGTCCTGAACGTGGCTCTGATCACATCTGATCAGTTTCCGCTTAACTTGCTTCTCTCACAGCATAAACACAAAGAGGCAGCAGCATAAATTCCCTTGCTGGGATTTTTTCTCTAAATTTCATGTAGCGGAGCAGCTGCAGGGCCTCTGTCATTTATTAAAAATATCTGATTTATGCTCCTTCAGCGGGCGGCATGGTGGTGCAGTGGTTAGCACTGTCGCCTCGCAGCAAGAAGGTTCGGGGTTCAAATCTCGGCTCTGGCCTTTCTGTGTGGAGTTTGCATGTTCTCTCTGTGCATGTGCGGGTTTTCTCCGGGCACTCCGGTTTCCTCCCACAGTCCAAAAACATGCTTGTTAGGTGAATTGAGCAATCTAAATTGACCATAGGTGTGAGTGCTTGTCTGTCTCTGTGTTAGCCCTGCGATAGGCTGGCGACCTATCCAGGGTGTACCCTGCCTCTTGCCCCTTGACAGCTGGGATAGGCTCCAGCAGACCCCTGCAACCCAAAAGTTGGATAACACAGGCTACAGAAGATGGATGCTCCCTCAGCAGGTTGCTGGATGAATCTCAATAGGTTTATTGAACTTTAGTTTATTGAACCAAACTATTCTCACATCTACGGAACCTGCATATATGTGACGGCATCACATGACAGATGTTGATGTCATAGCAGCAGTTTCAAAATCATTAATAAATTGCAACTACCGTTGAAAACCAAGCTTTGTCTATACCCCATAAATGATCCTCCAGAACCTCCAACTTTTTAATGTTCTCATCTCATGTCAGGGTGTAGATTAGGGACAAAAAGGACTTTTCCCTATCGGTTACAAAGAAACATTCCTCATAATGTTTTTTCTTCAATAATCATTTTCTTAATATTTTCAACATTTTTGAATAAATACTCTAAACATTTCTAAGTCTGATAGAGTTCTATATGTTAAAAAATGGCCAAATAAGTTGCTTCCCAGCAGCGTAGTAAAAAAAAATACCTGAACGTGGGTGGGAACAGTGGTGAACTAATTGTCTTCTGTATTGCTGAAAGTCGTCCTTCTCAAACTACTAACTGTCCTGCCTGTTGCAGGAGGCTGTTTATACTATTCTGATTAGTATATTTTCTCATTTCTTTTTCACTGTGTTAATATTTGACATCAAACTTGTTATTGATACTCAATTAGCTCTTGTTGGTTATTTGTTTTCTGTTTGGTAAAAAGCAGCCTGAGCTTCTTCAGACATCATAAATAAACATCCACTTTTGTAATTCTGTTATTCCTACTCTGCTGTTTATTCTTTTTTCCCCCCATTTACATGTTTCGATAATCTCAATCTGCAGCAAACTGCAGATTGAGATTATTACAAGTTGCAGATACTCAGTTTGTTGTGGAGGGAAACCTGGGTTAGGGTTAGGGTTTCCAGCCCTTCCTTGGTTGGACGGTGGTTGAGTGTGTCGCTCTGGGTGCTAACAGGAGGTTCTACTTATTCCCTTTTCTCCTCACACCCCTGTCTGGTGTTTGGCTCAGCCATGTAGATGCGCTGCAGATTGATCACGTTGGTTTGTGTTTAACCTACTTAAGCAGAGAGTGAGTGCGCTAAGCTGAGCCCCCCTGCAGGATTTAACATTTCCAACTGTCAGGATGAATTAACCGGCACTAATACCACTTTCATCCCTCACTGGATTCCTTCAGTAGAGTGACTCACAGCTCCATAACGCTGAGCATGATGTCGGATTGATTCTTTAAAACATCAATGTTGATTAGACTGGGAGCTGCTCCTGTGACCTTCCAGGCGCAGAAACAATGTTAGTAATTACGGAAATTATCATCATTCCCAACCGTTATTATTTAAAGGACTCAAGGCACAATAATTTAAAATACTATCTATCTTTTGTTTGTCCAGAAAGTGAATTTGAATGAGGCTGTTTTTATTTCTGTATTACTTAAAAAGTAGTTAATTATTTTGTTGTTGCTACAATCCACCTACAATTATCCACAGTCAAACTGACCATGTATCTATCAAACAATTGACCCATTTGTGTTTTAGTTGATTGGTCATTTGTTTTTATTTATTTTCCTTAATAGAATCCCAATAGAAAAACTGTATGTATCTATGACCAGCTCATTTATCCTGTATGACCCACTACAACCAGTATGTCCCACTATAATCAGTTCATTATCTGTAAGGGAAAGTTCAGAAAAAAAACATTAACTGAACCATTAAGGAGCCGTGGTCGCGCCCTCTTATGACTCCTATGCTAGCCTTTTGATGGGAATCTTGACCGGTGTCGGGGCTTCCTCTTGCAATGCAGGTTGGTGTTTTCCCAGCGGTTGCATCTGTTCGCAGCGCTGCTCCCTCTAGCACCTCATACTGGTGCAACAGATCATTTTGATCTAAATCTTACTCCTGCAGAAATTGATTGCTTTGTCAATGACACTGCAGCCACACTGCGTATAGTTCTAGATTTGGTTGCCCCATGGAAGAACAGGTTCACACACCATAGAAGACTGGCTCCGTGGTATAACAAATCTATCTGAACCCTTAAGCAGGAATCAAGACAGATGGAGAGGAAGTGGTATTCATCCACAACAGCTGATTCCCAAAGCGCTTGGAAAGACAGTTTATTGACATATAAGAAGGCCAGAACAGCTTACTACACTTAATTAATAGATGTAAACAAGAACAACCCATGTTTTCTGCTTAACACCATAGCCAGGTTGACAAAGAGTCACAGCTCCATTGAGCCTTTTATTCCTGCATCTCTTAGCAGTTGTTGTAAAATTTGGGGTCCGGGCGTGTTCGTCAAAGAACTTACAGGAAACCAGAACTGTCAAGCAAGATTTATTCAGCACAATCATGGTCTCCCTGCAAAACTGTGGCAACTCACAGTCCCGCGGAGGGGCAGGGGAGCCAATCAGCACGATCGATCGCGGACTCTTTTACTACACCGGAGCAACTCTCACGGTCCCACGTAGGGGCAAAAGAGTGCCTCTTCTTCCGCGTACAGGTCTCTTGAATACTTGACGCCCCTTCGGCGTATCTGCTAATTACGTGAAGACCATGCAGCATTGACGCAAGAACGCATGATTGGCGCCGCTGTGTATGGTCTATCGCGAGTGATCCACAACTCCGTATGTGATTGTCCTTGGCGAAGTAAGATATGCGGAGGTCACGTAGACACAGGACAGAAAAATACAGCCTTGTATGATTACATGTACATCAACAATATAAAACAAATCTTCATTTTGCTACATTCCCCCTGTTGGCCTCTGAAAAGAGGACATATTAAAGATTAAACGCAGACATAGGCAGGTCATCTTCGTCCGGTTCTAGGGCTAATTGGACGGTAGAAGTGGCATCATCATATCTGTTTTAGACTGAGAGCCTTTCTCAATGGTAGAAGAGATGAAACGTACACACAGAGGAACACAACAGCAACTGCAAGTAAGAATTATAGCCAAAAATGAAGCAATAGCAGTCAACAGAGCAATAATAAAAGTTTTCCATTTTCCAAAGACTCCGGTCATCCAGTCACCGAGCGGATTGTCAATTCCAGAATTTTCCAACATTTCGTTAGACAGGGTTCGAAGGCCTTCTAAGGCACGCGTCACACACCCATCAGGAGCGATGTTACTGGGGATGAAAGTACAACACATGTCACCAAACATTGAACAAACACCTCCTTTCTCTGCTAAGAGCATATCTAAGGCCATGCGATTTTGTACAGCCATCAGTGAAGTCGCTGCCAATTGTTCAGAGAGACCCTCTACAGCATCTCTGGTAAGGTTCGCCAATCTTTGAACATTATAATGAATTTAATTAATTCTATCAACATTTTTGTCTGGTGTGACGGGGAATAGTGCCGACCCAACGGGAATGTTTTCAAATCCTGCCGCAACTTGGTCTGCTAATTTATATTTGTCGGGAACGCTTCTAGGAATGCCGATTGCATCTATGTAAGTTGGTGTATTTTTGGTCAGATCAAAATAATCCTTTGATAGATCTCGTTTCGCTAACACGTCACCTCCGTCAAGCTGTAAGGGATCCTGGGGTTGTAGGAGTGGAACAAACTAACTTATGCCCTATTAAAGTAAGAGGAGCTGTGAGGCGTACCATGGCACAACTTCCTCTTGCACCTGGTAGCATCCCTGCGTGAAGGCCGCCTCCACAATACCAGAATAAACCTGAACGGGGAATTAGGCCTATTAGAGAGGGATTTCCTGGTGTCGTGTGGTTGCACCAATCATCAGGAATAGTACCATAATTATACCTGTTTCCCGTAAAGTTGAAACACATAAAACGATTTGGGGGCCCCCTGTGGGGCTTGAATGGTCCTGTCTTAGTATCATTACTAATTGGGGGTAGATAGAAGTCAGTGTGGAACAGTTAGCCGGATTCACTTCTGTAGTTAATTTCATCATGCAGTTAAAGCCCCATGAGTCAGAAGGGTAAAGAGGAGCTGGTTCAGTATATAAGTGTGGTCTAGCAGAGGCCCAAGCTACGCAATTCCCTTTAATATGACTCCTTGCCTCCTGGGCTAGCCATGAAAGCCATAAATTTTCCTCACCATATCCCTTACTCATAGAGATTAATTCAGTGGGGGTTAATTGAGTGAAATCTGAGACAAAAACTAAAGGTATGTTAACGGAATTCACTATTTGGGGTTTTAACCCGGTGATGTTGCCAGTTTTTTCTGTCACTAGTGCAGGGTCATGAAAATTTAGTCTAACAAGGCCAAACGCATCTTTTCCAGCTAGGCTCACACCCAATGACCCAAATGCATAGATGAATTGCTAGTGGGACACATCGTTCTGGCTAATAGGTCCGAGGAGTAAGGATTATGAGATAAATTGGTGACTGATAATATAATGGGATTCGTTTGGTCATTACTCCATCCTCAGGTAAGGGTCAAACTAGTTTGGAATTCTTTCCAGGGACTGCTATATTTAGGTGTAACATAACTCTTGTGTGGTCCAGACATAGTGTACACATAGGACCAATCGGGACACCAAGGGCCATAATGTGGGGGACCTCCTGCCACAAAATTGCACAAGTAAATATCATATCCCCTCCAACTGCCAGTATCTGATCCACAATCAATAACAGAACAAAGGTCTAAAGTAAATGTAGTTGTAGCCCCTCAAGTATAGTTTAACTCTAAAGCATGACTAGTAGCACAAATAGAGTAGTCCTGACTGCCCATTGCTGATCGTTTCATCCGGCGCTGCACTAAGGTTGAATTAAGATGAACAGAGAGGTTTCCACGAACCAGCGATTTGGTGGGTGAGCTTATTAGTGGCAAATGAAATTAAGGCAATGAGAAAATTGAACACAATTAGCATAGTTATCCTAAAACAACAATTGAGACATAGTTTCTTCAATGTAAGACAGGTCTTCCTCCGTTCCTGCCGTGGCGGTCGGGGTGTCTCGTCCTCTGATGATGATTCCTCTTCAATTCAATTCAATTCAATTTTATTTATATAGCACCTTTTACAATAAAATTGTCTCTAGGTGCTTTACAGAGGTAGAAACCCAGAGCCTGAACCCCCAGGTAAGCACAGTGGCAAGGAAAAACTCCCTTTTAACAGGAAGAAACCTTGAGCAGGACCAGGCTTACAAGGAGGAACCATCCTGCTGAAAGTCAGCAGGGTAAAGGAGGAATAAAAGGGGTAGACAGGACAGAGAATAAAGAGAGAGAGAGGGAGAACAGATACAATCATAAAACCAAAGAAATACAAACAAAATACAATCATATAAATACAAACATCCATCCATCCATCCATCCATCCATCCATCTTCTTCCGCTTATCCGGGGGCGGGTCGCGGGGGCAGCAGCCTAAGCAGGGAAACCCAGACTTCCCTCTCCCCAGCTACTTCGTCCAGCTCTTCCGGGGGGATCCCGAGGCGCTCCCAGGCCAGCCGAGAGACATAGTCCCTCCAGCGTGTCCTGGGTCTTCCCGGGGGTCTCCTACCGGAGGGACGTGCCCTGAACACCTCACCAGGGAGGCGTCCGGGAGGCATCCTCACTAGGTGCCCGAGCCACCTCATCTGACTCCTCTCAATGCGGAGGAGCAGCGGCTCTACTCCGAGCTCCTCCCGGATGGCAGAACTTCTCACCCTATCTCTAAGGGAGAGTCCAGCCACCCTGCGGAGGAAACTCATTTCGGCCGCTTGTACCCGCGATCTCGTTCTTTCGGTCACTACCCAAAGCTCATGACCATAGGTGAGGGTAGGAACGAAGATCGACTGGTAAATCGAGAGCTTCGCCTTTCGGCTCAGCTCTCTCTTCACCACAACGGACCGGTGCAGAGTCCGCATTACTGCAGACGCCGCACCGATCCGCCTGTCGATCTCCCGCTCCATTCTTCCCCCACTCGCGAACAAGACCCCAAGGTACTTGAACTCCTCCACTTGGGGGAGGATCTCCTCCCCGACCCGGAGAAGGCACTCCACCTTTTTCCGGCTGAGAACCATGGCCTCAGACTTGGAGGAGCTGATCTTCATCCCGGACGCTTCGCACTCGGTTGCGAACCGATCCAGCGAGAGCTGGAGGTCACGGACTGATGAAGCCAACAGGACCACATCATCTGCAAAAAGCAGAGACCCGATCCTGAGGCCACCAAACCGGACCCCCTCAACACCACGGCTGCGCCTAGAAATTCTGTCCATAAAAGTTATAAACAGAATCGGTGACAAAGGGCAGCCCTGGCGGAGTCCAACCCTCACCGGAAACGAGTTCGACTTACTACCGGCGATGCGGACCAAACTCTGACACCGGTCATACAGGGAGCGGACGGCCCGTATCAGGGGGCCCGACACCCCATACTCCCGGAGAACCCCCCACAGGATTCCCCGAGGCACGCGGTCGAATGCCTTCTCCAGATCCACAAAACACATGTAGACTGGTTGGGCAAACTCCCACGCACCCTCTAGGACCCTGCCGAGGGTGTAGAGCTGGTCCACAGTTCCACGTCCAGGACGAAAACCGCACTGCTCCTCCTGAATCCGAGGTTCAACTATCCGGCGGACCCTCCTCTCCAGTACCCCTGAATAGACCTTCCCAGGGAGGCTGAGGAGTGTGATCCCCCTATAGTTGGAACACACCCTCCGGTCCCCCTTCTTAAAAAGAGGGACCACCACCCCGGTCTGCCAATCCAGTGGTACCTCCCCCGATGTCCACGCGACGTTGCAGAGTCGTGTCAGCCATGACAGCCCTACAACGTCCAGAGCCCGAAGGAACTCCGGACGGATCTCATCCACCCCCGGGGCCCTGCCACCGAGGAGTTTCTCAACAACCTCGGCTACTTCGACCCCGGAGATAAGAGAACCCGCCTCCGATTCCCCAGGCCCTGCTTCCTCACTGGAAGGCGTGTTGGTGGGATTGAGAAGGTCTTCGAAGTATTCCTTCCACCGATCCACAACATCCCGAGTTGAGGTCAGCAGCACACCATCCCCACCATATACAGTGTTGATAATGCACTGCTTCCCCCTCCTCAGGCGCCGGATGGTGGTCCAGAACCTTTTCGAAGCCGTCCGGAAGTCGTTTTCCATGGCCTCCCCGAACTCCTCCCACGCCCGGATCTTTGCCTCGGCGACCGCCGCAGCTGCACCCCGCTTGGCTCGCCGGTACCCGTCTGCTGCCTCGGGAGTCCCACAGGCCAAAAAGGCCCGGTACGACTCCTTCTTCAGCTTGACGGCATCCCTCACCACCGGTGTCCACCAGCGGGTTCGGGTATTGCCGCCACGACAGGCACCGACCACCTTGCGGCCACAGCACCGGACAGCCGCCTCAACAATGGAGGCACGGAACATGGTCCACTCGGACTCAATGTCCCCCACCTCCTCCGGGACATGGGTGAAGCTCTCCCGGAGGTGGGAGTTGAAGCTCCGCCTGACAGGAGATTCTGCCAGGCGTTCCCAGCAGACCCTCACAATACGTTTGGGCCTGCCGGTCCTGTCCGGCATCCTCCCCCACCAACGAAGCCAACTCACCACCAGGTGGTGATCAGTTGACAGCTCCGCCCCTCTCTTCACCCGAGTGTCCAGAACATACGGCCGCAAGTCCGAGGACACGACTACAAAGTCGATCATCGAACTGCGGCCCAGGGTGTCCTGGTGCCAAGTGCACATGTGGACACCCTTATGTCTGAACATGGTGTTCATTATGGACAATCTGTGCCGAGCACAGAAGTCCAACAACAAAACACCACTCGGGTTCAGATCAGGGGGGCCATTCCTCCCAATCACGCCCCTCCAGGTCTCACTGTCACTGCCGACGTGAGCATTGAAGTCACCCAGGAGGACGAGGGAGCCCCCAGAAGGAGCACTCTCCAGTACTCCCTCTAGGGAGTCCAAAAAGGGTGGATACGCTGAACTGCTGTTGGGGCCATAGGCACAAACAACAGTCAGGATCCGTCCCCCCACCCGAAGGCGGAGGGAAGCTACCCTCTCGCCCACCGGGGTAAACTCCAATATACAGGCACTAAGCCGGGGGGCGACAAGAATTGCCACCCCTGCCCGCCGCCTCTCCCCGTCGGCAACTCCAGAGTAGAAGAGAGTCCAACCCCTCTCGAGAAGACTGGTTCCAGAGCCCTTGCTATGCGTTGAGGTGAGGCCGACTATATCTAGTCGGAACTTCTCGACCTCACGCACCAGCTCAGGCTCCTTCCCCATCAGAGAGGTGACATTCCACGTCCCTAGAGCTAGCTTCTGCAGCCGGGGATCGGACCGCCAAGGTCCCCGCCCTCGGCCGCCACCCAACTCACACAGCACCCGACCCCTTTGGCCCCTCCTGCAGGTGGTGAGCCCACTGGAAGAGGGTCCCATGTCATTCCTTCGGGCTATGCCCGGCCGGGCCCCATGGGCAAAGGCCCGGCCACCAGGCGCTCGCCAGCGTGCCCCACCCCCAGGCCTGGCTCCAGGAGGGGGCCCCGGTGACCCGCGTCCGGGCAAGGGAGACTCAAAAATACAAACATATCAGACATAATATATATACAAATAATACAGCATAGCAGGTTGTTATAAAGAGATGAACAGTATAGGCAGGTGCCGACAGCAGACCCTGAGTTTGCCAGCGGCCGAGGTCCGTACAGCACGAAGGCCTGGAGACGGAAGATCTGCAAAGAGAGAGAGAGGGAGCGAGAGAGAGAGAAGGGGGAGAGAGACACAGAACGGCAAGGAAGACTGGACCCAGATAATCCCGGTGAAAATGGAAGGAGGAGAAAGAAGAAGAAAAGGAGGAGAGGATGTGAGGGAGTGGTTGGTGTTGAGGAAGTGGGGAACTGCTCAGTGGATCATGTGGTTGTCCCCAGCAGCGTAGGCCTATAGCAGCATAGCTGTGCTAAAAATTGAAGAATAAGAATCTGATGAGCCTATTCTAGCTGTAACTGTGAAAACTGACTGAACTAGATCTATCAGCCCTACACACTTTGTTTGAGGCTAGCTATATGCTTTGCTGAACAGAAAGGTTTTAAGTTTGATCTTAAAGGCAGACGTGGTGTCTGACTCTTGGACCCAGGTTTGTAACTGGTTCCACAGTAAAGCTGCCCGATAGCTAAAAGCTCGTCCTCCCAGTCTATTATGATGAATTCTAGGAACTACAAGTAAACCTGCACTCTGTGATCTGAGTGTTCTTTTAGGAATATACGGAACTATGAGATCCTGCAGGTATGATGGAGATAGTCCATTGAGAGCTTTATATGTTAGAAGGAGAATCTTAAAGTCTATTCTAAATTTCACTGGAAGCCAGTGAAGAGAAGCTAAAACTGGAGAGATACAGTACAGTGGTGCTGATTCCTGTCAGAACTCTGGCTGCAGCGTTCTGGATCCTGCAGGTTTTTAATGGAATAATTTGGACATCCTGACAGTAATGACTTGCAGTAGTCCAGTCTAGAAGTAACAAAAGCATGGACCAGTTTTTCAGCATCACTCTGTGACAGGATGCTCCTGATCTTGGCAATATTACGGAGGTGAAAGAAGGCGGTCCTAGAAACCTGTTTAATATGAGGGAGAAATGACATGTCCTGGTCGAAGATAACTCCCAGGTCCCTTGCAGCTGTACTGGAGGACAAAGTAATGCCATCCAAAGAGAGAATGCTATCTGGTAATCTAGTCCTCAGATGTTTAGCTTCAAGAACAATGACTTCAGTTTTATCTGAGTTTAAAAGAAGGAAATTGGAGGTCATCCAGTCTTTGAGACATGCCTGGAGTCTGGCTAATGGCTCTGTTTCATCAGATTTCATGGATAAATACAACTGCGTATCGTCGGCATAGCAATGAAAATTTATGTTGTGTTTCTGAATAATATTTCCTAGTGGGAGCATGTAAAGAGTGAACAGGATTGGCCCAAGCACTGAACCCTGTGGAACACCATGATGAACCTTTGTATACTCAGAGGAAACATCATTAACATGAACAAAATGAAATCTATCTGATAGATAGGATTTAAACCAGTCTAGGGCTGTCCCTGTGATCCTAATCTCATGTTGTAGTCTTTGTAATAAAATGCTGTGATCTACAGTATCAAAGGCAGCACTGAGGTCCAGTCAAACCAGTACGGAAATAAGTCCACGGTCTGATACCATGAGGAGGTCATTAGTGACTTTTACCAGTGCTGTTTCTGTGCTATGATGAGCTCTGAAACCAGACTGAAACACTTCAAATAGACTATTCCTGTTTAGGTGATCGGTTAGCTGACTAACAACCAGCCTCTCAAGTATCTTAGAGATGAATGGGAGGTTGGATATCGGTGTATAATTTGCTAAGACGCCTGGGTCAAGTGAAGGTTTTTTAAGTAAAGGTCTGATAACAGCAGTTTTAAACGCCTGAGGTACATAACCTGTAGTCAAAGATAGATTGATCTGATCTAATACTGATGCCCCAATCAGTGGAAAAACCTCCTTGAAAAGCTTAGTTGGGATGGGGTCCAGGAGACATGTGGTTGGTTTAGATCCATTAATGCTGGAGGTCAGCTCAGGGAGGTCTATGGGCAGGAAGCTGTCCAGAGGTGGATCAGGACTAGATGGGGTTGCTAACAAGGGCAGCTCATCAGTTGTCATGGAGCGACCTTGATCGACCTTTTCTCTAATGTTAGTGATTTTATTGGTGAAGAAACTCATAAAGTCTTCACTGCTAAGAGCTGCAAGGATAGAAGGCTCAACGGAGCTGTGACTCTTTGTCAAGCTGGCTATGGTGTTAAACAGAAAACGCGGGTTGTTCTTGTTTACATCTATTAATGAAGTGTAGTAAGCTGTTCTGGCTTTACGGACGGCATTCTTATATGTTAGTAAGCTGTCTTTCCAGGCGCTTTGGGAATCAGCTGATCTGGCTGAATACCACTTCCTCTCCATCCGTTTTGATGCCTGCTTAAGAGTTCGGATATGTGTGTTATACCACGGAGCCAGTCTTCTATGGTGTGTGAACCTTCTCTTCAGTGGGGTAACCGAATCTAAAACTATACGTAGTGTGGCTGCAGTGACATTGACAAAGCAGTCAATATCTGCAGGAGTAACATTTAGATCAGAATGATCTGTTGCACCAGTAGGAGGCGCTAGAGGCAGCACTGCTGCAATTTCAGCTACAAATCTGTCTCTGGTATCTTCAGAGAGACACCTGCTGTAGTAACCCTTCCTGTCATGTGCTGCTCAGTCTGCTAGAGTGAAGTCAAAGGCTATAAGTGAGTGGTCTGAGAGGAGGGGATTTTGGGGAACAACTACCAGGTTCTCAGTTTCTAGACCATAGGTGAGAACCATATCCAGAGTGTGATTATGACAGTGCGTCGGTTCATTTACTAACTGAGAGAAACCTATTGAATCTATCACTGAGTTAAACGGCGTCTTAAGACTGTCAGTATCATCATCCATATGAATGTTAAAATCACCCACTATAATGACTTTATCTGTACTGACCACTAAACTAGACAGGAAATCTGAAAACAGCCAGGAACTGTGTGTAAGCAGCTGCAGGTGGCCGATACACCACAACTAATAAAAGTGGCTTTTCTGACTTCCAATTGTGGTGAGAGAGGCTGAGAGTGAGACTCTCAAAAGAGCTATAGGTAGCTCTAGGTTTGGGATTGACTTGAAGTTTGGAGCGGTAGATTGCTGCCACTCCACCTCCTCTGCCTGCACTTCGAGGAACATGATAGTTAATATGAGTAGATGGGGTTGCTTCATTTAAACTTACATATTCTTCATCCTACAACCAAGTCTCCGTGAGAAAGAAAATATCAGACAGATGATCTGTTATTAAATCATTAATTAGAAGAGATTTAGACCGTAGAGATCGTATGTTCAACAGACCACATCTAACTGTTTTATTTGTTTCTGAGTATTTACTGCTGTGTATTTTTATAAGGTTATTATTATTAACACCTCTTGACTTATTTACTAGATGAACTGTGGGAGGACGAGGTACTGACACTAATTCTATTGTATTATTAAACTTAGCGTTACTGTGAGCGTTTTTAGTTTTATTGTTATTTTTATTTTTATTGGAGGGCGGCAGTTTTACAGAAGCAGCAGAGAAGCGTGTAAGACAGCAACTCTGCCTCCTGGCCTCGACCCTGGGTTGTCGGAAGGTTGGTTGTCCAATGAACTTTACTATATTGCTAGAAATAAGAGCTGCACCACCCCGGGTGGGATGAATGCGGTCTCTGCTAATAAGGCCAGGTTTTCCCCAAAAAGTCTCCCAATTATCTATGAAGGCCACGTTGTTTTCTGGACAACACCGCGACAACCAGCGACGGAGCGATGACATGCGGCTAAACATGTCATCACTGGCCAGATTCGGGAGGGGACCAGAGAACGCTATGGAGTCCGACATCATTTTGGCGAAGTTACATACCGACTCCATATTAACTTTAGTAATCTCCGACTGGCACAGCCGGGCGTCGTTAACGCCGACGTGAATGATAATTTTGCTGTATTTGCGCTTATCTTTCACCAGCTGCTTTAAGTTTACCTCTATGGGATACATTTAACTATTGTCTCTGGTGTCGGCTTCATATAACGAAGAATAGATAATAACCAGGGTCGGTTTCTCAGTGGGTGCGTCACTGAGTGGGGAAAAACGGTTTGCGACATGAAGCGGTTGGTGGTGAACCACGGCCCTTTGTTTCAGGCTATGCTTTCTTTGAACTGCCACCCAACCACCCTGACTACCCGGCTGCTCGGGGGCTGCGGGGGAACAGCTAACAGTAGCTGAACTGGGCTGGTCCGCACAGGCTAACTGGTGCTGGCTAGCTACAGGGGCTACGTTGCTATCTCGTGTGCAGAGTCTCGCCTCAAGCTCGCTCAGCCTCGCCTCTAGAGCTATAAATAAGCTACACTTTCTACACGCTTGACTCTCAGTAAGGGAGGCAGAGGAGTAACTAAACATTTCACACACTTTGCAGAACACCGGAGGAGAAACGGTGGGAGAAGTGAAGTTAGCCATGCTAGCAGTGAGCGCAGCTGCGCGGAACAAAATACACAGAGCGAAGTATAGAACCCAAAGGATCGTGCGGTTACTAAACTTTCACCAAGGTGCTTGTGTACTACTAAACAGGATAAACAAAAAGCTAACAAATAATTAACAACAGTAAATCCACCGTAGCAAACACCAGGAGAAGTGAACGGGAATGGATCGTTGTATCGGGGGTGATCCCCTGTGTGGGAGCCATCGTTGCAGGGAGAGGTTACTAGCACTTCACCTGTTACGCGATGGGGGTATCTGACATCGCAGTCCCCTTTTCCTCTGATGTTTTAGGCACTCTGGCACACTGTGACAGATGAAACCACGTGGATCCTTTCCCTTCAAGGCGAACAGCTGTGGTGGTCCTGGCCGTGACACGGTGTGGCCCTGTCCAGAAGGGTTCCTGCCACTTCCTCTTGAAGACCTTCAGCAGGATGAATTTTTCTCCTGCTAGCTCTGGTCTCTCCTCCGTCAAGGGTGGAACCTGGAGAGAAAGACTTGTAGCCCTATGTTTAATAATTCTGTATATTACCTTTGGGTTGCAAGTTGCGGACGGTCCCACGGCGCCAAAGGGTCCTGAGAAGGGACATTCGTGTTGGAGCTCAAATGGAGTGAACCCTGTTTGACGGTTCACCGAATATCTTATGGTCATAAGGACCAATGGCAATGCATCAATCCAATTGAGGCCAGTTGAGGCCATTGTTTTAGCTAATTTAGTTTTGATGTGTTGATTCATTCTTTCCACCTTACCCTGTGACTGGGGGTAGTAAACTGTGCCTTTGTAGATATTTTTTTTCATTTGTTCAATCTGCATTTGTGTGAGTGATTGCTGTAATGCAAGCTGTGACGCAGTTTGTTGTCGTTCTTTGGTGATAAATCTATCTAATAGAGTGTCCATTGGGCCCATGGGCCCATGGAGCACCAGGAATCATAGGATTATCAAGCATTTGTTGTTTAACTGGTGCAGGCAAACCTGCCATAAGTTTTTCCTTCATCATTACCATCGTGGGCGTACCATCAGTCGGAGGCTCACCTGTAACTCTGATCCACTTACTTCTTCCCATGTGGAGCCATGCCTTAGGGGTGGTTCTCTCCTCGGTCTTCCATGGATGTGAAAAAGCGCTGCAGCACTGACAGGAAACCTAGAAAGAAATTCTCAACATGGTCAGTAACAGGCACAGAAGGTGGCACATCCTCAGTTCGAGCTGCTGCTTCAATCTGGCTCAATGTGTGGTGTCCTACACAGGTGGCTACAATAGCTCGCATGTCTCCCATGGCCAGTAACACCCCTTGTGTGTGGCCTTTTAAGGCTTGAATCCAGGGACTGGCCCCATTAGGGAGAGGTGGTAACTCATTTCTCAATCCTGTAATGTCGCCCAATTGCCATGGTTTATATGTTGGATTTACAGCACCTGGGGTGGCCACTAGAGGGAGCTGGAGCACTGGTTCCGCTTCTGTGACCTGTGCTCGAGAGCACGTGAAAGGAACAGAACGATAACCGTCATTTCCTGGTGTGGAGTGAACGGAGAGTGTAGACAGTGGTGTCGTCGGATGGAAGTCAGGAACGATTGACCTGGTTCCCCCTGTTGAGGTGTCATAGGTGACGTGTGAGAAGATGCGTGTGATGCACCTTCTTGTGGTTCAGCCACAGAGTGATGCTGAAAAACTCGTCCATGCTTTTGTTACCTCTAGACTGGACTACTGCAACTCATTACTGTCAGGATGTCCAAATTATTCCATTAATAACCTGCAGCTGATCCAGAATGCTGCAGCCAGAGTTCTGACAAGAATCAGCACAGGGGAGCATATCTCTCAAGTTTTAGCTTCACTTCACTGGCTGCCAGAATGAAGTCTAGAATAGATTTCAAGATTCTCCTTTTAAAATATAAAGCTCTCAGTGGACTATCTCCTTCATACCTGCAGGATCTCATAGTTCCGTATATTCCTAAAAGAACACTCAGATCACAGAGTGCAGATTTACTTGTAGTTCCTACAATGTTACGATTCGCTATGTAGAGGACCCAAACGCAGACATGAGACAGGCTCTCAGAAGAACGGCAACCCTTTATTGGGTGTACACGGGAAACAGTAGACGCTCTGCCGGGAGGAAAAAACAATGTTCATACAAACTCAAAAGTCCAACTTTTCATGGAGAGGCTCCACTGCGGAGTGTCCAAAGATCCAAACGCAGACTCTTCTCTAGAGACGTGGCGTGCTCAGTATAGACGAATGGGAAACCAACAATGACACTCAAGGAAGTCTGTACCACTCTGCAGCTGAGGTAAAAACAAGCAACATGACAGTCAATGATCCAGCAATGGGGATCAGCTGGCAGCCTCCCTATATCAGCCGCTGATGTGCTGATCAGCGACAGGTGTGCAGTCACTGCTGGATTCCGGGAACCCGCGCCCTCTGCAGAGAGAAGACGGGGCAACCCACATACACCATAAAGGGCCGGCAAGCTGGACCCTAACATAGAATTCATCAAAGTAGACTGGGAGGACAAGTCTTTAGCTATCAGGCAGCTTTACTATGGAACCAGTTACCAACCTGGGTCCGAGAGGCAGACACCACGTCTACCTTTAAGATCAAATTTAAAACCTTTCTGTTCAGTAAAGCGTACAGTTAGCCTCAAACAAAGTGTGTAGGGTGATAGATCTACTTACAGACAGTTCTCACAGTTATAGATAGAATAGGCTAATCAAACTTTTATTCTTCAATTTTTAGCACAGCTATGCTGCTATAGGCCTATGCTGCTAGGGACACAAACATGATCCACTGAGCAGTTCCCCATTTCCTCAACACCAACCACTCCCTCACCTCCTCTCCTCCTTTTCTTTTCTTCTCACCGGGATTATCAGTGTGTCCAGTCTTCCTTGCCATTCTGTGTCTCTCTCCCCCTCTTCTCTTTGTCTCTCTCTCTCTCTCTTTCTGCAGGTCTTCCACCAGCACCTGCCTGGTGTCAGCACCTGTCTATGCTATTCCCTTTGAAAATATAGCCTTTGTGGACCACTGATCTCTGTGGCTAGGTTTTCTGTAGACCTCAGTGAGGCACTGATGCAACAGCATCCATCCACAAGTGCCTTCTATTAGACAACAACCTTCCACAGAGAACAGCCTTAACACCGAACCAAATCTGCACCATGCTGGACATCTGTTTGAACACCACCTACTTTCAATACAGAGAGGGCTTCTACAGGCAGAAACATGGTTATGCCATGGGTTCACCAGTGTCTCCCATAGTTGCCAATCTCTACATGGAGGAGGTTGAAAACAGAGCCCTGTCATCATTCACAGGAACCGTCCCAAGCCACTGGTTCAGATATGTTGATGACACCTGGGTCAAGATTCAAACAAAAGAATTGGAAGCGTTCTCAACCCACCTCAACAATACAGATGATTACATTAAATTCACCAGAGAGGACGTAAAAGAAGACAGTCTGGCCTTCTTGGACTGTGCAGTCTAGATCGAGGAGGACAGAAACCTTAGCATTGAGGTCTAAACCTACCCACACAGATCAGTATCTCCTATTTAACTCACACCACCCACTGGAACACAAGCTGGGTGTTATCAAAACTCTACAACATAGGGCCAAAGACGTACCCACCACAACCCAAGGGAAGAAGAAAGAACGGGAACATCTGAATACAGCATTCAAAACATGTGGTTACTGGACCCAGTAACCACATGAGACCCCAGCAAAGAAAAAATGAGACCCCAGCAAAGAAGAGGAGGGAAATAAACGTCACAGCATTTCTATTCCCTACATGTCTGGAGTTTTGAAAAATTCAGGAGAATCCACCAAAAACATGACATTCCAGTACAGTTCAAACCCTCCAACACACTCAGACAGAAACTGGTACACCCAAAGGACAAGACACCAAGACACAAACAAAGCAATGTCATCTATGCTCTACAGTATCAGGAGGAATGCAAGGAACTATATATTGGGAAACAAAACAGCCCCTCCATAAACAAATGGCCCAACAAAGACATGCCACCTCTTCAGGACAGGACTCAGCAGTACACCTACACCTAAAAGAAAGCAGACACTCCTTTGAGGACAGTCAAGTACGTGTGCTGGCCAGAAAAGATGGTTTGAGAGGGGCGTCAAGGAAGCCATCCACGTCCAGTTGGAAAAAACATCTTTAAACAGATGTGGTAAACTAAGGCACTTTCTATCACCCACATACAATGCAGTCCTCCACTCTCTTCATCAACAATGCAAACGTTCACACCGTTTGACGAGACCTGGTGACTCATTACCATGTGACCCAACAGACAAAGGGGAAGTACCCAAACTGAAACTAGGTCAACGACCCTGCCAACCACTCTTAGGTGACCACCCGGGTCATTAACATGCCAATGGTCCACAAGGGCTATATTTTCAAGCTCTGCCCCCAGCAACCTTAGAACTGAAGAAGCCTTCTGGATAGAGGGCAAAACCTTACAGTCCAGTTACACACAGAGTGAGCTAACATTAACATTTTAGCTATGAGGATTTTTATCAAATGAGCTTTAACTGTTAAGTAGCAGTCAGTTGTGTTTGAGCAAATTAGGAATTTAGCATTGTAAATGTAATTAATAACATTTCAATAACTACTTTATTAACACACACCCTACATATATAGTATATGGTGAAAAAAAAATGTACCTATACAGGTCAACACCTTTCACTGTGTGTGTGTGTGCGCGTGTGTGTGTGTGTGTGCGTCTGCAGATAACCATAACAGAGGGTTTAATTAGGAGAGGGTTTGGCTCTCTGTACACTTGTGTCTCTCTCTCACACCTTGATTAATTGCAGACGAGCGTGAAGAGGATCAGCTGTAACATACCAAAGCCTGTAGCTGATGCGTTGCCTTCAGACAGACACTAATGCTCATGACAGAGACGCACCCTCAGATCTTGGAGAGTCTGACACTGTTTTCTCTGCAGAACAAGCCGATATTTCTTATTTGCAAACATTCTATTAAAAACAACTGTAGATCTTCTTTTGGGCAGCGAAAACAGAAGATTGTTCTTTTGCAAAAGTTCATAACAGCTAATTATAAAAATGGAATTTATTTTATTCTGATGCCATAACAGAAAGGACGCAGGCAGAGCAGAAAATCAGGAATGCAAATCTCTCTCCTCCATTCAGGTGTGATTTTCTTCACAGGCTTTGATTTAATGCCGTATCTAATTGTTTTCACATCACTTCTAATGTTATTCTTATTGGGTTAACTCAGTCTCAATATGAGAAATACACACAAAAGGATTCACATCATAATTTATATGCACATGATTTTATCCACATAAAAAAGATTTCTTTCATTAGATTGACTGTAGGGATGTGATGCATCTGATTGGCTACAGCCTGGTTCAAAACAGCAAAAAGGCCTTTACTGAAGCAAATTGCACCAGAATAGCCTCAAAAAAATTGCAGTTAGTAACACAAATGCAGTTAGTAAATTAATGCATCAACATCCAAATGTAATTTTGATTCAAATTTCAAATACTTTAAAATGATAGAATCATTTTATTTATTAAAGGAAAAAAAACATTCCAAACTTGAGGCAGCATGATAGCATAATAGACCCTGTGTACATAAAGTTGAAGTTAACTGAGGCCACTGAGGCTTGCAGTTCTTCAGATGTTCTTCAGGGTGCTTTTGTGACCAACTGGATGACTCATCAAAGTGCTCTTGTGAGTTTGGAAGGCCAACCACTCCTGGGTTCCCCACCATTCCCAGTTTTCAGGAAGGGGACCAGAAACAGGAAGGAGATAAATTACCGCAGAACAGATTCCATACCTGCATGACCACCACTGCACAAATGGCGATTGCCTAAATCTGAAAAAAACTTTACAATTAAAAAAAAAGAAAAACATACACCCATTAGTGAATGCAAATATTTTATTTTTTGCACATTAAAAAGGTTTGTGTTTTAGTTATAGCTTGTGTGGGTTTTTTTGATGGCAGTATTTTTTCCTCCCTCGGTCCAAACTGTTGCAGTCAGTGTTGAATATGACTGATTTTCCCACCCTGCAAATGACTGAAGACCTGTCCGTAGTGTCTCCCTACCTCTTTCCCAGCAACTTCTGAGACCGCAGCACCTAACTGTAATTACCAACAATAGATATGAACCGAAAATGAAGGTGGGTGTTTGAGTTTAACCTCTGACTAACTTCCTGTCCACTGAATTTCAAATCAGTGAATGAGAAAATTGCATTTCTACACCTTACAGACCAAGTCTACACCTTACAGACCAAGTCTGTAATTTTTTTTTAGCGCTGATTTCTGTGTTGCTGCTGTGTTTACTTTTTGTCTACCAGACTGTTCTTGGCACACCCAAAACCAATCCAATTAGTGTTCGTATTTAAGGCTGCGTTCCTCAGGCTCCTGTTGTCAGAATGTTGTTTTCCTACTATTTCCTCTGTGTTTCGCCGTGTACTTATTCTGTGGTGTTTCTTTATGTTCCCTGTAGCTTTCTCCTTGTGATCCTTTGTTGTTCCTAGTGAATCTTTAGGTTTTGTTGGTATTTGAAGAATTTTATCCCAGTTTATCTAACGTTTTTAGTTTGTTAGTCTTGTAAGACTTTTCCTAGTTCATCTACTAATTTTTAATTTGTAGTTCTAGTCATTTTTAGTGAATAAAAACCTTTACTGCAACTGTTGGGAATTCTGCTTCTGCTTGTGGGTCCAGACTCTGTTTCACACATAACAAAGTCAGAATGAAATGAACAGTAAGAGAGGACCTTGTTATTGGCTGGTTATTCAATATTGGCTCAATAATTATGTTATTCACAAGTTATTAATTTATGCTATACTACATTTTAAATGGCCAAAATATAATGTCAGCAGGTAGTCATTTATTGTCTTATTACATTGTTGGTTGCTACCTGACAGACTGTAATTGTTTTAATAAATTGGTCATCCCAAGCAAACTGCTACACACATGGAAACAGACAGTGTGAGTGAACACAATATTCTTTTAACTGGTCATCCATTGAAGATAAAGAATTATCCAAAATCTATATCACCCACGAGAAGAAGCCATTTCCAACCTTGGCAGCAACATTTGTACAAACATTTACAATAACGTTGTCTGCATACTTGTGAAGTTATGTTTTGTGATAATGAAGGGTTTTTAAACAGATTTAAGTCCAGACAAGATCACTATCATACCTTCTTTGTTGCCATTCAGAGGTGGCGTACTGATGTGTTTCAGATCATTTTCCTGCTGCAGAACTCAAGTTTGGTCGAGCTTGACATCACTGATGGCCTTTTATTCTCCTTCTCTTTCTTTCATTCAGTTTTTTGTGACATTCTGCAAAAGGCAAGGCAACTTTATTTATATAGCAAATTTCACACACATGGCAATTCAAAGTGCTGTCCAGAGGCATAGAAATATAATAAAATGACATATGATAAGAGACAATACTTTTTTTCTTAAATTGCTTTGCCAAATAAACGCGTAGTTTTTGTAGTTTTAAGAAGGTTCTCTCCATTAGTGAACTAAGAATTTTAAAGATCATTTGAAACCTTTTCCAGACTGAGAGATGGCATGTCATGTTTTTTTAACCTGCTCCTATTTGTTAAAGCGCTTTTAAGTAAGGGTGCACGGACACTAGCAAAACTTGCCATGCCTAAGCACGCTTTTCCCCTAATGTCCAGATTATTTGGCTAGGGTCAGTGCTTCCAAGGCACGACACAGTTGAGCATCTAATGTATGGGGCACATGTGCGCACAAGCACAGTTACAGTACGTATGAAATGTAGACATTTATGAGGGCGGACTTTTCTGAAAATTGAAATTAATATGTCATTAATTAATGTGGGGACGTCGGTGTCGGAAGGGGGATTCATGCTTCAGCAAGGCACGGGACAACAGGTACTAGTGTGAGTGTACCTTAAGACCAATTTTCCACTAGTACAGTACAACTCGACTCGAATGTACGGTTTGAAGGCTTTTCCACTTTGCCAGGAGTACCAGGGCAGGGTAGGTAGTTTTTCTATTACCTAATTTAGCTGGAGTTCCTAGCCTGTCGAGTAGATACTGTTATATTAATGATGGTCTGTTAATGCTCTGATTGGCCAGGGGATTGACATCATTGACGAGTCTTTTAAAGTGTTTATTTCGGTTGCAGAACTTACATGCATTTATACAAATACAAAAAAAATACAAAAAAAAAAACAAAACAACCGAAAAGGTGTAGGCTATTGCTTATTACGCCTACCCTTCGACCCGACAAGTCATGAGTGTAACATGTTTTCGAAAACTCATACCCACCATTTCTAAAACCCTCAACAGTGATGTGTGGTAAACCAGCTTTTGGATCAGTTTTAAATGAGAAGCCTTTGATAGCCCTTTCATATTTCCATAGGATCCCCAGGGACTTGTTGTATGCCTGAAGGCATGATAACTCTTCTCTGATAACTCTGATAACATAACTTCTCTGATAACTCTGATAACATAAGTTCTGAAAAAAAAACTGATGTTTGCTAGAGGCCAGAGGTCGGGACTAAAATGAGATTGGACCTTGGCACAGTTTAATCTAGTCTGACATCCTCGCAGCCAAATTTGGTTCTCAGACTGGAGAATGAGTTGTTGTTGTTATTTTAAGAGAAATAAAAATCAAAGCAGATGCCTGCAGGAGGTGCATACAGACAGCGTAGGGATGAGGAGGAATAGGGGGGTCGTGCTCTTCTGTGTCCTCCTCAGCTGTTATCTCAGAATATAAGATTGTCATGGTCACGTTTACTGGCTTACTCATGGTCTCCTTCAGAGCAGGAAGAACACAAATATCATGTTTTTGTTCCTTTATTTTAGCTGATGAATAAATGTTTCAGGACAACAGAACCTGGAACTAAGTCAAAAAAATCAGTCAACAAAAAACACTGAATGGGACAATCCACAATTCATAATGTGGATGAGAAGAGTTTAAATTTCTCTTCATCTTTAAGGCTAGAGGATTAAAAAAAACTGTTTCTGAAGATCAATTCTAAGATCAAAACTTAATTTCTTCTCTCTTTAATCCATTTCGTCTAATGCAAATTCTTGCAAAGTCTTAACATTAGGTAAAACAGTGTGTTCTTAAAATTAGAATGATAAAAAAATGAAAATAAAGGTATTTTGTCCTGTGCAACAAAGGTATTTTTCTAATTTGATAGATTTTTTTAACTGTCTGCATTTAATCCTACCTAGAGAAAAAAAATAAACCAATAATCTGCAACACCGATGCCATCTCCCATCCTGGGATATGAAATCTTAAGCAAATAAATGTGGTTTTAAAACACAAGTCAAGTAAACCAGTAATAGAATAATGTCACATACAGTTTTCTCTGGGGTGTCAGAGAGTATGCTTTGCCTTTTTCTCCTGATTTCTGCTGTAACCTCTCAGATTCACAAACTGTGAGAGAGTCAGATTCTCACATTCTTGACATTTAAATCAGGTACATCACACATACACACACATGCTTCATGGTGCGTGTGCTTCGTGATGACTCAGCGCATCTGTGGGTGGAGCATCTGAGTCACCCTCAAATAACTACAGGGCCAATAATACATTCATCATGCATCCCTCCATCACTACGCACCTCCCTAATCCCTCCAACTGGTTCAAGACTACACAGTTACTCAAGTTCTCTCTCATCAGACCTTCCTCATTTGTTTTATTGAAAGCAAATTTCTGCTGTGCCAAAACCATTTATTTAATGACTCAGAATTTAACTTTCTAAGCTTTTTTATTCATGTGTTCATTCATTTTTGTTTTTAATTGCCTAGAAGGCAAAATTACACAACATACACAAAAAAGTCTTAGCTTAATAAAATCTGTTGTGCTTACTTTAGATTTTGGAAGCTGTTTCACATATAACGTATATACACGACATACAACACGGAGTTTTAAATGCCACCAAGACATTCAATATGTGAGTGAATAAATGCTTGACATAAATATTGATATACGTTTCACTATTCTTACACTCTCTCGTTCTTTGTTTTCTCTTTATTTTCTACCCTTGTTGTTGTGGTTTCAAGCCAGTATCACCATAGCAACATCAATGCAAAACAGTAAACAAGGGTGTAGTGTTTGTGTCTGTATGAGTTTATTATCTCATCGGTCGTTCATATTTGTATTGTCTATAAACTGATAGTGTTTGTATAAATGAAAAGAGCTATGTGTATTTGTGAAGATTCACCCAAACATTGAGAAATACTGTCACTGCCACTTACTCTTATTTGTGCCACCCACAGACCATGTTTTTATGTTCTAAAAGATCTAATGAGCTTTCTCCATAATTTTGGCCGTAAAAGGTTGTGGCTTTGGTGCTTTAGGTTTGATTCCAATTCTGATTTGATCCCAACATGCCTGTGAGTGAAACGTCAAAGAGTTCCCTGGAGCGAGTCATATGTTTTTGCTCCATCAGATCATTCTTGATATCCACCATGTTGGATGACTTTTCCATCAGAGATCTGCTCCTATCAAGGATATCACTTCACTGGGACAAGGTGCCTCAGGGCTGGAGATGGTGGCTCAGGGCAGGAGATGGTGGCTCAGGGAGATCAGCAGTGGCTGCACACCTGTCGCTGATCAGCTCATCAGCGGCTGATTTAGGGAGGCTGCCAGCTGGTTCCCGTTGTTGGATTGTTTGTTCTTCCTTCTCCTGCAGAGTGGTCGCCACGTTCTTTGAGGAGAGTCTGAGTTCAGGTCTTTGGACACCCTGCAGTGGAGCTTGCCCATGAAGAGTTTGGACTTTGTGTTTTGTATGAACATTGTTTTTTCCTCCAGTCGGAGAGTCTTCTGTTTCCCCGTGTACACTCAATAAAGGGTTGATTTTGCTTTTGGAGCACCTGCCTCGTATCTGCGTTTGGATCCTCAACACTACGCACCCTAACAGATGGTGGCTCAGGGTCGGAGATGGTGGGTCAGGGCCGGAGACGATGGCTCAGGGCTGGAGATAGTAGCTCAGGGCTGGAGATGGTGGCTCGGGGCCGGAGATGGTGGCTCGGGATTGGAGATGGTGGCTTGGGGCTGTGTCTCAGGTAAGCCTCATGAATATCAAGTGAAAAAGAAAGGAGGGGTGACTCTTTTCCAAAGATGCTGATTTACATATCAGCTCTTCCCACCATGACAAAATCAATTATATTACATCTGGGCCAATAAAAAACCTCTCAAAACCAAAAATTTCCAGTCCACATGTTAAAACTTGAGTATATAAACTACTTCCTAGAAGTTCAAGTCGCCCGCAAGGACTACATGAGTTGCTCGCATGGTCTAAAAATATCAGTCATTTTTTCTGAAGCTATTTTTTTAATCACAATTGAATTTATATAGATTTTAAAATGACAGTGTCTTAAAAATAAAATCATTTATTATATGTGAAGTTTAGGTGTACTCTGGCCTAGTTCAAAGGTCAGTATTGTGTGCACGTGACGAAACCTTCACGCTTGTGGAGACTAAGCTAGCGGGCAGTGAAGATGGTGAGCAGAGTGCAGTTTCTTAGAAAGAAAACTTATTATTTTCAAAGTGAATGGGACGAAGAGTATTTTTTTACTACTGTACAACTGTGCATAACTACGTCGATGGTTGGACACACAGTGGTGTCCAGAAAATAACGTGGCCATCGTAGATAATTTTTAGGGAAATTATGGCCTTGTTAGCAGAGACCGTATTCATCCCACCTGTGGTGGTGCAGCTCTTTTTTCTAGTAATATAGGAAAGTTTATTAGACAACCAACCCTCTGACAACCAAAGGTCGAGGCCAGGAGGCAGAGTCGCTGTCTTACACATCTTACACACTTCTCTGCTGCGTCCATAAGACGGCCGCCCTTCAATAAAAATAACAATGAGACTACAACACTACTAGTAACACTAAGTTTAATAATATAAGTAGTCAGTGTCAGTACCTCGTCCTCCCACAGTTCATCTAGTAAATAAGATAAGAGGTGTTAATAAAAATTACCTTATAAAAATACATACTGGTAAATACTCAGAAACAATAAATAAAACAGATGTGATTTGTTGAGTATACGATCTCTTCGGTCTAAATCTCTTCTAGTTAATGATTTCATAACAGATCATCTGTCTGATATTTTCTTTTTCACGGAGACTTGGTTGCGGGATGAATAGTATGTTAGTTTAAATGAAGCAACTCCATCAAGTCATATTAACTATCACATTCCTCAAAGTGCAGGCAGAGGAGGTGGAGTGGCAGCAATCTACCGCTCCAGCCTTCAAGTCAATCCAAAACCTAAAGCTACCTGTAGCTCTTTTGAGAATCTCACTCTCAGCCACACCACAACTGGAAGTCAGAAAAGCCACTTTTATTAGTTGTGGTGTATCCGCCACCTGCGGCTGCTTACACACAGTTCCTAGCTGAGTTTTCAGATTTATTATCTAGTTTAGTGGTCAGTACAGATAAAGTCACTATAGTGGGTGATTTTAACATTCCTATGGATGATGATCCTGACAGTCTGAAGACGGCGTTAAACTCACTTTTAGATTCAATAGGTTTCTCTCAGTTAATAAATGAACCGATGCACTGTCATAATCACACCCTAGATCTGTTTCTCACCTATGGTCTAGAAACTGCCCCCCCTTGCTCAAAGCCTGTACATTGGAGTTTACCTCGGTGAACAAGAGGGTAGCCACCCTCTGCCTTTGGGTGGGGGAACGGATCCTGACTGTTGTTTGTGTTGTCAACTGATTACCAGCTGATGGTGAGTTGGCTCCGATGGTGGGGGAGGATGCTGGACAGACCCGGCAGGCCCAAACGTATTGTGAGGGTCTGCTGGGAACACCTGGCGGAGTCTCCTGTCAGAAGGAGCTTCAACTCCCACCTTCGGGAGAGCTTCGACCAGGTCCCGGGGAAGGCGGGAAACATTGTGTCTGAGTGGACCATGTTCCGTGCCTCCATTGTTGAGGCAGCCAACTAGTGCTCTGGCCTTAAGGTGGTCGGTGCCTGTCGTGGCAGGAATACCCGAACCCGCTGGTGGACACCGGCGGTGAGAGATGCCGTCAAGCTGAAGGAGGAGTTGGATCGGACCTTTTTGGCCTGTGGGACTCCTGAGGCAGCAGACGGGTATCAGTAGGCCAGGCGGGGTGCAGCTATGGCGGTCGCTGAGGCAAAGACCCAGCCGTGGGAAGAGTTTGGTGAGGCCATGGAGAACGACTTCCGAACGGCTTCGAAAAGGTTTTGGACCACCATCTGGCGTCTGAGGAAGGGGAAGCAGTGCACTGTCAACACTGTGTATAGTGGGCATGGTGTGCTGCTGACCTCGACTCAGGACATTGTAGATTGGTGGAAGGAATACTTTGAAGACCTTCTCACTCCCACCGATGCACCTTCCGGTGAGGAAGCAGGGCCTGGGGACTCGGGGGTGGGTTCTCTTATCTCCGGGGTCGAGGTAGCCGAGATGGTCAAAAAACTCCTTGGTGGCAGGTCCCCGGGGGTGGATGAGATCCACCCGGAGTTCCTTAAGGCTCTTGATGTAGAACTGTGGACCAGCTCTACACCCTCAGCAGGGTCCTTGATGGTGCATGGTAGTTTGCCCAACCAGTCCACCTGTGTTTTGTGGATTTGGAGAGGGCATTCGACTGTGTCCCTCAGGGAGTCCTGTGGGGGGTTCTCCAGGAGTATGGGGTGTCGGGCCCCCTGATACGGGCTGTCTGCTCCCTGTATGACTGGTGACAGAGCTTGGTCCGCATTGCTGGCAGTAAGTTTCTCATTTCTGGTTGGGGTCCGCCAGGGCTGCCCTTTGTCACCGATTCTGTTCATAACTTTTATGGACAGAATTTCTAGGTGCAACCATGGCGGTGAGGTGGTACGGTTTGGTGACCTCAGGGAAGAATGGAGCGGGAGGTCGACAGGAAGATTGGTACAGTGTCTGCAGTAATGCGGACTCTGCACCGATCCTTTATGGTGATCGATTTTCTGGTCGATCTTCATTCCTACCCTCACCTATGGTTATGAGCTTTGGTTAGTGACCAAAAGAAGAAGATCATGGGTACAAGTGGCCGAAATGAGTTTCCTCCACAGGGTGACTGGGCTGTCCCTTAGAGATAGGGTGAGAAGCCATCCAGGAGGAGCTTGGAGTAGAGCCGCTGCTCCTCCGCGTTGAGAGGAGCCAGATGAGGTAGCTTGGGTATCTAGTCAGGATGCCTCTCAGACGCGTCCCTGGTGAGGTGTTCAGGGCACGTCCCTCCAGTAGGAGGCCCCCGGGAACACCCAGGACACGCTGGAGAGACTCTCTTGGCTGGCTTGGGAACTCCTTGGGATCCCCCTGGAGGAGCTGCACAAAATAGCTGGGGAGAGGATGGATGGCTTAGAAACTGAGAACCTGTTAGTTAACCCCCCTCCTCTCAGACCACTCACTTATAACCTTTGATTTCACTCTAGCAGACCAAGCAGCACATGACAGGAAGGTTTACTACAGCAGATGTCTCTCCCGCTTCTGCAGGAAGCAGCGATAGGCATGTTGCTTGATAGGGCCTGCCCCATTGACATCAATGTCATGTTCGAGCACATTGGTGCGGGAGGGCATGTCCCTGAACAGTGTAGGGAAGTCAGAAAACAGAACATCACACTGCTGATCATCTGGGAGGTAAGATAGACGAGACTCAGCCCCACAGAGGAACTCCAAGTTTGTCAGCTTACCACCCTGGCTGCCGACCGAGATCACCTCATCAGCGTCTGTAGATACTAAGGATGTCACAGGAGGGTCGTGTCTCCTGGGAAGACTTTCAAGAAAGATACAGCTTTAGCATGTTTACGTGCAAAGAATGTGGGCAGAATAGTTACTACGAAACCCACAGTCACGGCTGACCGCGGAACAATTAGTCAATGTTCCAACATCCGCAAATGGCAACTGCTATCACAACTTGAGATTGACGAGGTACAACACAAATGCTACAGGCCAGGACGCCAGGTCAGAGGGGAGGAGGTTATACCAGTGCCCCAACCAGAGATTGGGAATGAAGCCCCAGTGAGCGCAGATATACCGATAACGCTGAGCGAGGCAGCAACTGACCTGAAAGATAGAATCATGGCGAGAATGATCAGGTCAGGCGCTTCACTGCAGGAGATACTGCCTTCATCTCGGGGGTTACAGCCCTTACTGCGGGAAACGTGACCTTGGATGCTGGCATCGTGGCCGGCGTGAGCGTGGTCATCAGCGCCGTCGTCGGGACTGGCGTAGCCTTCAGCCCTGGGGACAGAGCCGGCATTGGCGTGGGCGCTGTCCCTGAAACCGGCGTGGGCAATCGGCGATGTCCTCGGAACTGGTGTGGACTTCGGCGCTGTCCACAGTGCTGCCCTCAAGACCGGTGGCCTCGGCTCTGCCCTCAGAACTGGCGTGGGCATTGGTACTGCCCTCAGAACCGGTGGCTTCAGCGCTGTCTGTGTCTGAGGGGGCTCCTACCCCTTGGCTACAGGAACCTTCTTTCTGGAACTGGAAAAGTTACAAGCACCTCCTCCATCTCATGGAAGGCTGGGCCGCCACCGTCGGAGAATTCTCGGCCCGGATCAGCACACCTGGGCCCAACGGACTGCTGCCGCCGGGTGACATGTCTGGAGGGACCTCACCCTCTCTGGGGAACACTACTGGGACAGAGACGACTCACCAGGGGGCAGGCCTTTCAGGCGCCTGGGACAGGAGGTGAAGCCCAGGGGAGGCGGAGCAGGAAACTGCAGACCTGGAGCCACTGACAGTCTTTCAGCTATGGCCTGGTGCTTGACTGCGGACCAGGCTGGGCCTCTCAGCACCTAAGTCTGCGGGACGCCGAGGAGCAGAGCCTTTCCGCCTTCTGGCTCCTTGGGGCACTCCGACACCAGACCCTCCCTCTCTGGAGGTGCAGGGAAACCCTTCACGCTGGGCTGGTGCAGACTTTGCAGGTGCAGCAGCAGATCTGGCAGCTGCAGGAGGACTCGTAGCTGGACCAGGGGCGGACTTGGCTGGCGTAGGGCCAGGGACTGACTTGCCTGGTGCGGGGGCTAGCTTGGCTAGTGCAGGAGCCGGTGCTAACTGGGCTGGTGCGGAAACAGGCGCTAACGGGGATAACACAGGAGCAGGTGCTAACTTGGCTATTACAGGAGCAGGGACTGACCTGGCTGGAGCGGAAGCAGTAGCTAACTGGGATAGCCCAGGAGCTAACTGGGCTAGCGCGGGGGCAGAGGCTAAATCAGCTACTGCAGGAACTGGCTGGGCTAATGCGGTACTGACCTGGCTGGGGTGGGCGCAGGAACCGGAGCTGATTCGGCTGGTGCAGGAAACGAGTCAGGGAGAACCCGTGGACCAACGGGTGGAATGAAGGGGCTCAAGACACGTAGACTGCCGTGTGCTTGTCTGGACCCGGAGAGACGCCCAAAGCACCAGGGCTGGTCACCCTATGCCCAGACACTGCGCCAGAAAGAACAGGAAGCGTAGTCAGTCTGGGACTCACAGGAAGTGGTGGGACCCCGGCCGGATTCCACAGAAGACAAATCTGGGGAAGAGCTCTGGGCTGGTTCAAGTGGATGGCCGCCATCTTGTCGTCCACGCGAGCTGAGCAGCAAGAGCAGTGCCAGCAGGGACAGTACCAGCAGGAGCAGTAGTAGGAGCAGCAGCAGAAAAAAATGGAGCAACAGCAGGAGCAGTGGCCGTAGCAGGCGGGGGAAGCATGCTGTCCACCCAGGCAATGGTCTGCCTCAACCTGGCCATCGCCTGTGCTGACTCCTCATTCCAGGCACGGTTGCGTTGCGCATATGCCTCAAGCACAGAGTCCAGGATCGTGGTGCCTAGGAGCCACTGAGCGAGCAACGTACCTGCTGGGTCCACGGTGGGCCGGATCATTCTGTTACGTGGCGTGTGTTGAGAACCCAAATGCAGACACAAGCAGGCGCTCCAAGAACAAAATACGACCCTTTATTGGGTGTACAGCAAAAAGGAAACCGAAGGCGCTCCAACTGGAGGAAAACACAATGTTCATACAAACACAAAGTCTAAACTCTTCACGGGGAGGCTCCACTGCAGGGTGTTCAAAGAACCGGACTCAGACTTTCCTTAAAGACTTGGCGACCACTCTGCAGGAGAAGGAAGGACAAACCACACTGGCAATCAGTCAAACAATGATCCAGCAACCGGGGACCAGCTGGCAGCCTCCCTATATCAGCCGTTGATGAGCTGATCAGCGACAGGCGTGCAGTCACTGCTGGATCCCGGGAACCCGCGCCCTCTGAAGGGAAAACACAGGACGACCCACACACACAATAAAGGGCCGGCAAGCCGGACCCTAACAAGAACCAAGAACACCTAAGTGGGAGTAAGGAGGAGACACCTGCCTTCACCAAATGGAGAACAGATGTTCCATCTCACCCTGAGACAATAGGCCATTCACACCTCTGCAGCCAGATCAGCTGGATTCGAATCAATGGCCTGGCCAGACTGAATAAACAGTATGGACAATGTCACTGGGTTCATATTCCTTGTTGTTTTTTATTTTTCTATATATATGTGTGTATATATATATATTTCCTCTGCCATTTATCCACCACCACGCTATCTGGTTGGTTCGCCATCACCATCCTGTCTGTCTGTATCTGGAAGTCATGATCTTCGCTCGGTCATTCTCCACCACCTTTAGAGGTGTTTCCCATTTTGACCTTGGGGTTTCCAGCCCATACTCCTCACAAATGTTTCTGTAGACTATGCCAGCCACTTGGTTATGGCATTCCATGTATGCTTTTCCTGCCAGCATCTTACACCCTGCAGTAATGTGTTGGATTGTCTCAGGTGCCTCTGCACAGCCTATACCTTGGGTCTTGTCTGGTATTGTATATCTGGGCCTCTATCACTCTGGTGCTTAGGACTTGCTCCTGTCCAGCCAGGATGAGTGCCTCTGTGCTGTCCTGTAGGCCAGCCCTGTCTAGCCATTGGTAGGACTTCTTGAGATCAGCCACTTCAGCTATGTTCCGGTGGTACATCCCGTGTAGGGGCTTGTCCTCCCATGCTGGTCCCTCCTTCAGCACCTCCTGATCTTGCCATTGTCTGAGACATTCATTGAGCACGTCGTCCATTGGGGCGTTGTCCTTGATGTACTCATGGAGCTTGGCTGTTTCGTCCTGGATAGTGGCTCTCACGCTCACTAGTCCTCGGCCTCCTTCCTTACGGCTTGTGTACAGTCTCAGGGTGCTGGATTTGGGATGGAACCCGCCATGCATGGTGAGGAGCTTTCGTGTCTTAACATCTGTGGTCTGTATCTCTTTCTTTGGCCACCTTATTATTCTTGCAGGATATCTGATCACTGGCAGGGCGTAACTGTTTATTGCCCGGAACTTGTTCTTGCCATTGAGCCATTCTTAGGACTTTTCTTACTCGCTGGAGGTATTTGGCAGTTGCCGCTTTCTTTGTTGCCTGTTCAAGGTTGCCATTTGCCTGTGGTATTCCAAGGTACTTGTAACTGTCCTCAGTGTCTGCCATTGTTCCTTCTGGGAGCGAGACCCCTTCAGTGTGGACTACCTTGCCTCTCTTTGTCACCATCCTACTGCATTTCTCAACCCCGAATGACATGCTAATGTCGTTGCTGTAGATCCTGGTAGTGTGGATCAGGGAGTCTATGTCCCGTTCGCTCTTAGCGTACAGCTTGATGTCATCCATGTAGAGTAGGTGACTGATTGTGGCCCCATTCCTGAGGCGGTATCCATAGCCAGTCTTGTTGATTATCTGGCTCAGGGGGTTCAGGCCTATGCAGAACAGCAGTGGGGACAGAGCATCTCCTTGGTATATGCCACATTTGATGGACACTTGTGCAAGTGGCTTGCCATTGGCCTAAAGGGTGGTTTTCCACAACCTCATCGAGTTCGCAATGAATGCGAGTCCTGTTGATGTTGTACAACTTCAGGCTTTCAGTGATCCATGTGTGTGATCCAATTTTGTGGGGACATTGTACACCTCCTGGGCTGCCACCTTATCGTGGTGGAGGGGTTTGCGTGTCCCTATGATCCTGGGAGCTCAGTTGTCTAGGGCTTTATGCCCCTGGTAGGGCCTCCCATGGCAAACAGGTCCTAGGTGAGGGACCAGACAAAGTGCAGCCCAAAACGACCCCTTATGATGAGTAAAATATTTGGTGCCGGGTCTCCCTTGCCCGGACACGGGTCACCGGGGCCCCCCCCTGGAGCCAGGCCTGGGGGTGGGGCATGCTGGCGAGCGCCTGGTGGCCGGGCCTTTGCCAATGGCCCGAAGGAATGACGTGGGACCCCCTTCCAGTGGGCTCACCACCTGCAGGAGGGGCCAAAGGGGTCGGATGCTGTGTGAGTTGGGTGGCAGCCGAAGGGAGGACCTTGGCGGTCCGATCCCCGGCTGCAGAAGCTAGCTCTAGGGACGTGGAACGTCACCTCTCTGATGGGGAAGGAGCCTGAGCTGGTGCGCGAGGTTGAGAAGTTCCGATTAGATATAGTCGGCCTCACCTCGACGCATAGCAAGGGCTCTGGAACCAGCCTTCTCGAGAAGGGTTGGACTCTCTTCCACTCTGGAGTTGCCGACGGGGAGAGGCGGCGGACAGGGGTGGCGATTCTTGTTGCCCCCCGGCTTGGTGCCTGTACGTTGGGGTTTACCCCGTTGAACGAGAGGGTAGCCTCCCTCCGCCTTCGGGTGAGGGGACGGATCCTGACTGTTGTTTGTGCCTATGGTCCCAACAGCAGTTCAGCGTATCCACCCTTTTTGGAGTCCCTAGAGGGAATACTAGAGAATGCTCCTTCTGGGGATTCCCTCGTCCTCCTGGGTGACTTCAATGCTCACATCGGCAGTGACAGTGAGACCTGGAGGGGCGTGATTGGGAGGAATGGCCCACCTGATCTGAACCCGAGTGGTGTTTAGTTGTTGGACTTCTGTGCTCGGCACAGATTGTCCATAACGAACACCATGTTCAGACATAAGGGTGTCCATATGTGCACTTGGCACCAGAAAACCCTGGGCCGCAGTTCGATGATCGACTTTGTAGTCGAGTCCTCGGATTTGCGGCCGCATGTTCTGGACACTCGGGTGAAGAGAGGGGCGGAGCTGTCAACTGATCACCATCTGGTGGTGAGTTGGCTCCGTTGGTGAGGGAGGATGCCGGACAGACCCGGCAGGCCCAAACGTATTGTGAGGGTCTGCTGGGAACGCCTGGCAGAGTCTCCTATCAGACGGAGCTTCAACTCCCACCTCCGGGAGAACTTCTCCCATGTCGCGGAGGAGGTGGGGGACATTGAGTCCAAGTGGACCATGTTCCGTGCCTCCATGGTTGAGGCGGCTGACCGGTGCTGTGGCCGCAAGGTGGTCGGTGCCTGTCGTGGCGGCAACATCCGAACCCGCTGGTAGACACCAGCGGTGAGGGATGCTGTCAAGCTGAAGAAGGAGTCCTACCGGGCCTTTTTGGCCTGTGGGGCTCCCGAGGCAGCTGAGGTCGCCGAGGCAAAGATCCGGGCGTGGGAGGAGTTCGGGGAGGCCATGGAGAATGACTTCCGGACGGCTTCGAAAAGGTTCTGGACCACCATCCGGCGCCTGAGGAGGGGGAAGCAGTGCATTGTCAACACTGTGTACGGTGGGGATGGTGTGCTGCTGACCTCGACTCGGGACGTTGTGGATTGGTGGAAGGAATACTTCGAAGACCTCCTCAATCCCACCGACACGCCTTCCAGTGAGGAAGCAGGGCCTGGGGAATCGGAGGCGGGTTCTCTTATCTCCGGGGTCGAGGTAGCCGAGGTTGTTGAGAAACTCCTCGGTGGCAGGGTCCCGGGGGTGGATGAGATCCATCCGGAGTTCCTTAGGGCTCTGGACGTTGTAGGGCTGTCGTGGTTGACACGACTCTGCAACGTCGCGTGGACATCGGGGGAGGTACCACTGGATTGGCAGACTGGGGTGGTGGTCCCTCTTTTTAAGAAGGGGGACCGGAGGGTGTGTTCCAACTATTGTGGGATCACACTCCTCAGCCTCCCTGGCAAGGTCTATTCAGGGGTACTGGAGAGGAGGGTCTGTCGGATAGTCGAACCTCGGATTCAGGAGGAGCAGTGTGGTTTTCGCCCTGGACGTGGAACTGTGGACCAGCTCTATACCCTCAGCAGGATTCTTGAGGGTGCGTGGAAGTTTGCCCAAACAGTCTACATGTGTTTTGTGGATCTGGAGAAGGCATTCGACCGCGTGCCTCGGGGAGTCCTGTGGGGGGTTCTCCGGGAGTATGGGGTGTCGGGCCCCCTGATACGGGCCGTCTGCTCCCTGTATGATGGGTGTCAGAGCTTGGTCCGCATCGCCGGTAGTAAGTCGAACTCGTTTCTGGTGGGGGTTGGACTCTGCCAGGGCTGACCTTTGTCATCTATTCTGTTCATAACTTTTATGGACAGAATTTCTAGGCGCAGCCATGGTGTTGAGGGGGTCCGGTTTGGTGGACTCGGGATCGGGTCTCTGCTTTTTGCAGATGATGTGGTCCTGTTGGCTTCATCAGCCCGTGACCTCCAACTCTCGCTGGATCGGTTCACAACCGAGTGCGAAGCGGCTGGGATGAACATCAGCTTCTCCAAATCTGAGGCCATGGTCCTCAGCCGGAAAAAGGTGGAATGCCTTCTCCGGGTCGGGGAGGAGATCCTCCCCCAAGTGGAGGAGTTCAAGTACCTCGGGGTCTTGTTCACGAGTGAGGGAAGAATGGAGCGGGAGATCGACAGACGGATCGGTGTGGTGTCTGCAGTAATGCGGACTCTGCACCGTTCCGTTGTGGTGAAGAGAGAGCTGAGCCGAAAGGCGAAGCTGTCGATTTACCGGACGATCTTCGTTCCTACCCTCACCTATGGTCATGAGCTTTGGGTAGTGACCGAAAGAACGAGATCGCGGGTACAAGCGGCCGAAATGAGCTTCCTTCGCAGGGTGGCTGGGCTCTACCTTAGAGATAGGGTGAGAAGCTCTGCCATCCGGGAGGAGCTCGGAATAGAGCCGCTGCTCCTCCGCATTGAGAGGAGCCAGATGAGGTGGCTCGGGCACCTAGTAAGGATACCTCCCGGATGCCTCCCTGGTGAGGCGTTCAGGGCACGTCCCTCCGGTAGGAGGCCCCCGGGAAGACCCAGGACATGCTGGAGGGACTATGTCTCTCGGCTGGCCTGGGAACATCTCGGGATCCCCCCGGAAGAGCTGGACGAAGTAGCTGGGGAGAGGGAAGTCTGGGCTTCCCTGCTTAGGCTGCTGCCCCCGCGACCCGACCCCGGATAAGCGGAGGAAGATGGATGGATGGATGGCATTGTTGGTCTGTAAAATGAACATAGGATCTTCTGCTGAAAACTGTGACACTTTGTTGGGGCTACGGGGGTTCTCCCGGGCATCGCCATTGATGCTCATCAGTGTAGTCACAGTCAGCGTCACGAGGGGATGGGGGGCTATACAACATGGGCACCTGGTGTGTCCTGTATTGCTGTACTCAGGAAGCTGGTCCATAAGGTAAAGGGAGGTTGTATTTACAGTTCCGAGCTCAGTGATCAGGGAGGCTCCAGCAGTAACACTGGTCAGATGGAGCGGAAGCTGTGGTTTCCTTGGGGGTCCTTGTCTAGGCGTGTTCAGCTTGTTAGCGTTCCACCTCGGTCCCACACCTCCATATGGGTGGTAGTTTGAGTAGTGGGGATACATGATGCTTCTGGGTTGTTGGCAAATGGGGTGTTGGGGTTGTTGATTGTTAGCTTGGTAAGGGGCTGGAGGTGGGTAGCGCCATGGTTGAGCCTGAGGCTGCGGAGGTGGTCCTTGGTCCAATATTTTTCAAATTTATCATGGGAGCCTGTATTGTTGCTTTTTTTTTTTTTCTCTGTCTCCTTCTGGGGGCTGGTGTTGTCATTGTTCAGGGGAGGAGCAGCGGGCAGTGTCTTTGTCAGTGGGCTGTTTGAAGGGTGGGGAAATGGGCAGGGTGTAGGGAGGTTCTCGATCCTCCATTCTGTCAGTGTGTTTCCAGTTGTCATTAGGTTCATTTCCTTCTTGTTCCTTCATTCCACGGGTAGCAGCTGTAGTAATTTACTCTAAGTGTTCAGTAGGGCAGTCTTCCACACACAGAAACAAGTTGGTGATTTGAGACCAAGTTTATTACAAAGCTTTGGGCTCTTTTACCCTGTCAATCAAGACACATGCCAGAGTCTGATCCTCCAGGGAAAAAGCATTGTTCTTCCTAGCAACCTGTAGTAAATATCTACTCTGTTTGGCAATCGTCATATGCACACAATTATGTATAACCATGTAACACTTGTATTTCCTCTCTGTTTGTATGACCAATCACATGTATCACCCCTGCTATGCAAGGATGAGACCATGCGCTGATCACGTGCTCCTGCGTCACTACCTCATAATTTGCGTCACTACCTCATAACTTGTACGTCACTGTCAGATACGCCTCCTGGGTGGGGTTAAGTATTCAAATATTCTGAACAAAGAAGAAAAAAAAAAGGAAAAAGTTTTGGAAACGTGTGATCTGCGTGTGCTAGCTTCTGGGGCTTGGCCAGAAGGGGTACGCGGAGTCAGAGTTGCTGACTGCCTTGGTTATCCAGGCCTCTGGGAGGACCTGAAGAGTGCACTATAAAAAGCTGAGCATTTTCTCAAGAGACTGAACATTGTGGTTTTCGACGGAGTTGTATAAAATGGGCGCGCCCAAGGGAAAAATAGCGGTAGAGTTTGTGTTTGAGCGTCAACTGGCACGGGGGCCAGATAGATAAAAAAGTAATTAAGAGACAACAGGAATTTTCTGCTGAATTTGAAGTGGGACTCAAAAAGTTGGACCAGTTATTAGCAGCTGGTGCAGATCGTGGTGGAGTAGAAAGGGAGGACGGAAGAGGCAGAAGTTGCAGCAAGCACCGCGTGGGTGTTAAAATGAGGGAAGTGGAAAGGCAAAGCAGAGAAGGCAGACAAGCTGAAATGCGTGGCACAAGCATTGCGAGATGTGTGTATAACTATGCGCGCAGTGGATAAGTGGTGGAACGAAAAAAAAGCTAAAGGTGTGGTTCAGGAACTGGCACTGGGAGATGGACCTTCCCCTTCTCCTGAACTCCTGGATTTGCCTCCAGCATACTGCCCAGGCGCAGTGATATATCCAGTAATAATAGGAGGCACATTACAATTGGCTGGGGGAAATCTAGAATTCGAAGCTTAGGGAGCGGTTGGCGGACAAGGAGGTCAGGCGTATCCATCTGCTCCAAAGTCTGCCCTGGCATTGTCAGTGTCAAACCCATTCACTCTGAAAAACACTACAACACAGGAAGATGATGGCTGGGTTAAATGGCAAAGACAGATGGCAGCAGATTTACAGCGCCCCGCAGAAGACATGTCTAGACGCATGGCAGAATTGGAAACACAACTGCACCATTTACAAGTCCAGACAGACGCACATGAGAGTGCTTCACACTCACCTCCTCAAGCATTACCTGTTGCACACCAACCGGGGGAACCAGGATCTTCTTTCCTGAGTTCCAGTCCTACAAGCCCGCTGTCTCCTCTCTCAGTTCAGTCAACAACAGGAAGTGATTACCATTCAATTCCGTTTACGCACTCTCGGGCACACGCCACAGGAGCAGAAGTAGTACACCAGCTCCCTCTAGTGGCTGCCCCAGGTGCTGTAAATCCAACATATAAACCATGGCAATTAGGTGACATTACATGATTGAGACATGAGTTACCACCTCTCCCCAATGGGGCTGGCCCCTGGATTCAGGCCTTAAAGGGACACACACAGGGGGTATTGCTGGCCATGGGAGATTTGCGTGCTATAGTAGCCGTCTGTGTAGGACATCACACATTAAGTCAAGTTGAAGCAGCAGCTCGAACTGAGGATGTGCCACCTTCTGCGCCTGCTACTGATCATGTAGAAAGCTTTTTTGCTGCTATGCAAACGATGTTTTCTGTGAGTGCTGCAGCTCTTGCATCCTTCTCACATCCATGGAAGAGTGAGGAAGGAACTACCCCTGAGGCATGGCTCCATACAGGAAGAAGCAAGTGGATTGGAGTTACAGGTGAGGCTCTGGCTGAGGGGACACCCACAATGGTAATGATGAAGGAAAAATTAATGGCAGGCTTACCCGCCCCCCTGTTAGACAACAAATGCTTGATAATCCTTTTATACCTGGCGCTCCATGGGCTCAGAAGGGCTGGAGCAGCACGTTGGACAGATATGTGTCACAACTGTGGAAGAGTTGAACACTGGGCACGTGAGTGTCATCAACGCCTTCAGCAACAACAGCACCCGCGGCAGCGAGATGACAGCCCACTTCGTCATCCCCCGCCACCTGGAGGCCATAGCATGTATCCTGCCTAGGGAGGCCCAGCTGGTACCGGAGGGGGCGCAATGGCCGAGCCCTTTCTGCCAATGAAGGTAGAGAAAAATGACTTTTTATTTCTTGTGGACACTGGAGCCACTCACTCCACCTTATCTGAAAAAGTGGACTTGCCCCTCTCTACCGAAGTGGTACCAGTACAGGGTATCGGCGGCCAAACTTTATATCTGTCAAAAACTGAACCAGTGACTGTGACTGTTGGCAATCAATGTATGTGTCACTCTTTTCTCCTGAGTCCTCAATGCCCCATTAATCTGCTGGGGAGAGATCTCCTCCAGGCTCTCAAGGCTCAGATTCTTTTGCATCCTGAGGGAACGACTGTCACCCTCTCCAACGGTGAGACCCACCGGTGCATGGACACAACATCAAAAGTCTCTGCTATCATGCGTCTGGGAGACTCACCTCCAGGAGATCTGTTCGTTGCTGACGTTTACTGGGGACTAGTCGTCGACCCAGACCACAACCCACTGGTGCAGGCTTTGTTTCAGTGGCATCCACACCTCAAGGTCAGACATGTGTTGTCTCCTCCCCCAGATCCTTTACACGTGACCCTGTTCTATGACCGAGACAGTGATCTCTTCTATCAGGTTTGGTTTAATGATTTTCTGGAAGGACAGGAGTGGCTAGTTTCCTCTCCTGGCATAGTAGTCGGACCGGAAGGCATAGCCGCCCCTATCCATCTCACTGATGAGCAGATGCAATATTATCAAATGGGCCCCGCTTCAGCCCCACACCTAACATTGGCCATTGTAACAGGAAAACAGGCTGCCTCTAATACGGTCTCTGACTGGAAAGAAACATCTATAAAGAATATTTATATCTCCCCATCACATCCACGATTCACATTCTACAAATCTCCAACTAGTATTCGTGTCATTCTGAATCATCAACAATTACAATGTCATCATGGTGCTGAAGACACCAATGACATGGAAGCTGACAAAGCACTCGAAGATCTGCCTCCTTCTATGTGGGTGACTCACCAGGCGGATGTCGGCCTTCTCAAAGTCAAGCCTGTAGAGTTCAAAATTGATACAACCAACCCAGTAAATTTATCTCAATATCCCATCAAATCAGAAGCTCTGCCAGGCATCACTGATACCATAAAAGGCCTTCTACAGGCTGGAGCTATTTACCCTACCATCTCACTATAGAATATACCCATTTTGCCGGTTCTTAAAGCTGATGGGAAAAATTATCGAATGGCCCATGACCTCAGAGCAATCAACTAACTGGTCCTTCAGCCCTCTCAGGCTGTTCCTAACCCTACTACTGCTTTATCTCAGCTCACCCATGAACATCAGTGGTTCACTGTCATAGATCTAGCTAATTCTTTCTTTTGCTTGCCTCTTAGCGAAGAACTACAACCTATTTTTTCATTTACCTTCTCTGGACAACAGTACACCTACACCAGAATGCCACAAGGCTTTTCCTTGACACCTGGTATTTTTAATACCATTCTGAGACAACTCCTGCAGAAGTCTCCTCCTTTACCTGATAACACCCTGCTAATCCAGTATGTGGATGACCTGCTGATTGCTTCTCACATGAGAAAGCAGTGCTTAGAGGCCTCCTTCACACTCCTGCAATATTTGGGCAAAATTGGCTTTTTGGGTCAAGAAATCTAAAATTCAACTGGTCAGACTACACGTCCAATTTTTGGGCAACATTATTTCTGGCCATGGCTCCGAAATGACCACCTCCCAAAGACAAACTATCCTGGCACATAAGCGACCTGTCACTGTCAAAGACTTACAGTCATTCTTGGGACTCATTAACTTCTCCAGACATTTCATTCCTGATTATGCATTCCGCACAGCCTCATTTCGAGATGCGATGAAAACTGCTGGCACACACCAACCACATGCTAAGCTTACATGGACGGAACAAACGCTTTCTGACTTCCAGGAAATTAACCAGATCTTAGTTAATGCAGCGGCTCTTGCCAAGCCAGACTATTCTACCCCATTTTGTTTGGATGTTTCCATTGCTGGTGACGGCATGATGGCAAATGCATGCTTCTATCAGCAACGACGGGGGAGAGGCATATATTAGGCTATTACAGCATCATTTTGGACCCCGTTGAACAAAGAGCACCATCTTGCACAAGATTTGCAGCAGCCTTAGCTAAACTTATCATGAAAACGGAGATGGTTGTACAAAAACATCAACTTTTTGTAAATACAGACCACGCTGTGACAGCATTCATTGAGTCATCAGCATTCTCTATCACACTAGGTAGCGAAAATGCAGCCATTAAAACAGTAACACAACCACACATAGCCTATAGGAACAATAAAGTCAACATGTCACAACACATGCGCATGGAAGTAACACACGACTATTACCAAGAAACAATGAGAGTGTCTAAGGCAAGACCTGATGTCCAGGCAACACCACTCCCTGAAGCATTGGAGGTAATGCACTTGTATATAGATGGAAGGTGCCACAGAACAGACACGGGCTTGAGTGCTGGATTTGCTGTGGTACAAAGAAACAATTTGGACTACATACTCCAAATCAGTGGTTCAGTGGAACCACCCTCGGCTCAAAGAGCTGAACCTGCTATGCTGTATTATGTGTATATATGTCTGATATGTTTGTATTTCTATGATTGTATTTTGTCTGTATTTCTTTGGTTTTATGATTGTATCTGTTCTCCCTCTCTCTCTCTTTATTCTCTCTGTCCTGTCTCCCTCTTTTATTCCTCCTTTACCCAGCCAACTTTCAGCAGGATGGTTCCCCCTTGTAAGCCTGGTCCTGCTCAAGGTTTCTTCCTGTTAAAAGGGAGTTTTTCCCTGCCACTGTGCTTACCTGGGGGTTCAGGCTATGGGTTTCTACCTCTGTAAAGCACTTAGAGACAATTTTATTGTAAAAGGTGCTATATAAATAAAATTGAATTGAATTGAATTGAATTGAATTGGCTCTGGAAAAGGCCATATTAATGGGCAAAGGACAGAATGTAAATATTTTACTGATTCTGCATTCTGTTATTATGTTATACATAGAGATTTATGGGCATGGATAAGAAATGGATGGAAGACCGCAACAGGGGGTCCTCCCAAACATGAAGATGTGGTAAACACTTGAAAACCCGGGGTTTTTCTGGAATCCCAATTCCGTTCAAAAGCTAACCAAGAGCGTGGTGGCTACAGGTTAGCATTCTTTCTTTTGTAAATGTGTCCATTACCTGAGCAATCAGCAGGGGAGGGGAGGATTATCAAATGTAATACACAAAGACACGGTGGAGGCCAATGTGCCGGGGAGTGGGTTCAGCTCTTTCGCTCTGTCCGCTGCTAACAGGCTGTCTGTCTTTTCAAGCCAGAAGCCAGTCAGCAGCCCGGACAGAACACAAACAGTCTCCCAGTCATGGGAAATTTGCCTGTACAAAACAGCCAGAGCTCCTTACACCATGCTTCAGGAAGTTGAGATAAGGCTATGATTTGTTTGCATTTTCACAAATTTCACAAATCACAATTGTTCTTTTGTTTATTTCTCATCTCACACGCTCCTCAATAAATCTCAGCGAGAAAGGACAAAAATATCTGTGTTGATCTCTTCCTAACATGGCAAAGTGAGTGGGCAACACAAGAGTTCTTCAAGTGGTTCACCTTGTCCCTTCTTGTCATTTGCATGATTGTCTCAAACAAAGAGACATTCAAACGGGGGCGGGGAGTGGAGTTTCCAGGCCACTCTACTTACCAGTTGCACACAAACAAAACCTTTTGAAAATAGGAAAATTTGCCTGTACAAAACTGCCATAACTCCTCATAACACACAGCATAAAGAGCTGGATGTTTCAAGAAGTGAGAGAGAGAGTGGTTGAGAGAAAGCTATGATTTGTTTGCATTTTCACAAATTTCACAAATCACAGTTGTTCTTTTGTTTATTTCTCATCTCACATGCTCCTCGTCAATAAATCTCAGCAAGAAATGGAAAAATATATGTGTGTTGATCTCTTCCTAACATGGCAAAGTGAGTGGGCAACACAAGATTCTTTCAAGTGGTTCAGCTTGTCCGCTCATGTCATTTGCATGATTGTCTCAAACAACGAGACGTTCAGACGGGGCTGGGGAGTGGGGTTTTCAGGCCACTCTACTTACCAGTTGCACACAAACAAAACCTTTTGAAAATAGCACAAATAGGAAAATTTGCCTGTACAAAACTGCAATAACTCCCCATAACTCACAGCATAAAGAGCTGGATGTTTCAAGAAGTGAGAGAGAAAGAGGTTGAGAGAAAGCTATGATTTGTTTGCATTTTCACAGATTTCACAAAAAACAGTTGTTCTTTTGTTTATTTCTCATCTCATACACTCCTCAATAAATCTCAGCAAGAAATGGAAAAATATATCTGTGTTGATCTCTTCCTAACATGGCAAAGTGATTGCGCAACACAAGTTTCCTTCAAGTGGCTCAGCTTGTGGCCCACCTGTGCAGCACTGAAAGTGCCTTGTTTACAAAACAAAAGCGTCTGATCACCTAAATGTACTATATATACTATATCCTAAATGTACTGTGAACAGTTAGCTGACTGACAACCAGCCTCTCAAGTATCTTAGAGATGAATGGGAGGTTGGATATCGGTGTATAATTTGCTAAGACGCCTGGGTCAAGTGAAGGTTTTTTAAGTAAAGGTCTGATAACAGCAGTTTTAAACACCTGAGGTACATAATCCGTTGTCAAGGATAAATTGATCTGATCTAATACTGACGCCCCAATCAGAGGAAAGACATCCTTGAAAAGCTTAGTGGGGATGGGGTCCAGGACACGTGGTTGGTTTAGATCCATTTATGCTGGAGGTCAGCTCAGGGAGATCTATGGGCAGGAAGCTGTCCAGAGGTGGATCAGGACTAGACGGGGCTGCTAACAAGGGCAGCTCATTAGTTATCATGGAGCGACCTTGATCGATCTTTTCTCTAATGTTAGTGATTTTATTGGTGAAGAAACTCATAAACTCTTCACTGCTAAGAGCTGCAGAATAGAAGGCTCAACAGAGCTGTGACTCTTTGTCAAGCTGGCTATGGTGTTAAACAGAAAACGCGGGTTGTTCTTGTTTACATCTATTAATGAAGTGTAGTAAGCTGTTCTGGCTTTACGAAGAGCCTTCTTATATGTTAATAAGCTGTCTTTCCAAGCGCTTTGGGAATCAGCTGATCTAGATGAATACCACTTCCTCTCCATCCGTCTTGATGCCTGCTTAAGGGTTCAGATATGTGTGTTATACCACGGAGCCAGTCTTCTATGGTGTGTGAACGTCTTCTTCAGTGGGGCAACCGAATCTAAAACTATACGCAGTGTGGCTGCAGTGTCACTGACAAAGCAGTCAATATCTGCAGGAATAACATTTAGATCAGAATGATCTGTTGCACCAGTAGGAGGCGCTAGAGGGATCAGGGCTGCAATTTCAGCTATAAATCTGTCTCTGGTATCTTCAGAGAGACACCTGCTGTAGTGAACCTTCCTGTCATGTGCTGCTCAGTCTGCTAGAGTGGAATAAAAGGTTATAAGTGAGTGGTCTGAGAGGAGGGGTTTTTTGGGAACAACTAACAGGTTCTCAGTTTCTAAACCATAGGTGAGAACCAGATCCAGAGTGTGATTATGACAGTGCGTCGGTTCATTTACTAACTAAGAGAAACCTATTGAATCTAACAGTGAGTTAAACGCCATCTTAAGACTGTCAGTATCATCATCCATATGGATGTTAAAATCACCTACTATAATGACTTTATCTGTACTGACCACTAAACTAGATAGGAAATCTGAAAACTCAGCCAGGAACTGTGTATAAGCAACCGCAGGTGGCCGATACACCACAGCTAATACAACTGGCTTTTCTGACTTCCAGTTGTGGTGAGAGAGGCTGATAGTGAGACTCTCGAAAGAGCTACAGGTAGCTTTAGGTTTGGGGTTGATTTGAAGGTTGGAGCGGTAGATTGCTGCCACTCCACTTCCTCTGCCTGCACTTTGAGGAACATGATAGACAGATGATCTGTTATTAAATCATTAACTAGAAGAGATTTAGACCGAAGAGATCGTATGTTCAACAGACCACATCTAACTGTTTTAGTTGTTTTTGAGTATTTACTGGTGTGTATTTTTATAAGGTTATTATAAAAGAGGTTATTAACACCTCTTGACTTATTTACTAGATGAACTGTGGGAGGATGAGGTACTGACACTACTACTATTATATTATTAAACTTAGTGTTATTGTCATTGTTAGTTTTATTGGAGGGCGGCAGTTTTACAGAAGCAGCAGAGAAGCGTGTAAGACATCGACTCTGCCTCCTGGCCTCGACCCTGGGTTGTCAGAAGGTTGGTTGTCCAATAAACTTTGCTATATATTGCTAGAGAAAAGAGCTGCACCACCCCAGGTGGGATGAATGCAGTCTCTGCTAATAAGGCCAGGTTTTCCACAAGAAGTCTCCCAATTATCTGTGAAGGCCACATTATTTTCCGGACACCACTGCGACAACCAGCGACGGAGCGATGACATGCGGCTAAACATGTCATCACTGGCCAGATTTGGGAGGGGACCAGAGAACGCTACGGAGTCCGACACCGTTTTGGTGAAGTTACACACCGACTCCATATTAAGTTTAGTAATCTCCGACTGGCGCAGTCGGGCGTCATTAACGCCGACGTGAATGATAATTTTGCTTTATTTGCGCTTATCTCTCACCAGCTGCTCGTTGCTGTTTCCCTCTATGTCACCCACTCTGGCCCCCGGGTTACCTTTAACTATTGTCTCTGGTGTCGGCTTCATATAACGAATAATAGAGTCGCCAATAACCAGGGTCGGTTTCTCAGTGGGTGTGTCACTGTGTGGGAAAAGCGGTTTGCAACATGAAGCGGTTGGTGGTGAACCATGGGCCTCTGTTTCAGGCTACGCTTCCTTCGAACCGCCACCCAGCCACCCTGACTGCGAGGGAACAGCTAACAGTAGCTGAACTGGGCCGGTCCGCACAGGCTAACTGGTGCTGGCTAGCTACAGGGGCTACAATGCTATCTGGTGTGCGGAGCCTCGCCTCAAGCTCGCTAAGCCTCGCCTCTAGAGCTATAAATAAGCTACACTTTCTACATGCTTGACTCTCAGTAAAGGAGGCCGAGGAGTAACTAGACATTTCACACACTTTGCAGAACACCGGAGAAGGAGAAACAGTGGGAGAGGGAGTGGAGTTAGCCATGCTAGCAGTGAGCGCAGCTGCGCGGAGCGAAATAGACAGAGCAAAGTATAGAACCCAAAGGATCGTGCGGTTACTAAACTTTCACCAAGGTGCTTGTGTACTACTAAACAGGATAAACAAAAAGCTAACAAAATAATTAACAACAGTAAATCCACCATAGCAAACACCAGGAGAAGTGAACGAGTAGGACGGAGCAGAAACAGGAAATGACGCGATACGTTACCGATGACGTTTCCAATCTCTAGATCAGCAGAAACCCTGTCCCTGATCTCTAGTGTAAAACGCATTTTGGAAGCCTTGAAGGGTCCTCTAACACCTCTTTCATTGTATGAATGGGGCAACGCGCAAGCGCTTACTCCAGTGGACGAACAAGAGCAATGGAGTAAAAATGGAGCACAAGTGGTTAATATTGAACAGGAACCCAACAGAGAACAAGTGTACATATGTCTGTGTAGATTCTCACTCATCCAGGTCATAGTTATCCAAAATAGATCTCTCTGTGTCAACTGGACTGAAAGGTTTCTTTGAAAACGTTTCGCCCTCTCTCCAGAGAGCTTCTTCAGTTCTAAGTTTGCTGGGGCAGAGCTTGAAAATATAGCCCTGTGGACCATTGGCATGTTAATGGCCCGGGTGGTTCACCAGTGTCTCCCATAGTTGCCAATCTCTACATGGAGGAGGTTGAAAACAGAGCCCTGTCGTCTTTTACAGGAACCGTCCCAAGCCACTGGTTCAAATATGTTGATGACACCTGGGTCAAGGTTCAAACAAAAGAATTGGAAGCGTTCTCAACCCACCTGAATAACACAGATGATTACGTCAAATTCACCAGAGAGGACGTAAAAGAAGACAGTCTGGCCTTCTTGGACTGTGCAGTCAAGATCAAGGAGGACAGAAACCTTAGTACTGAGATCTACAGAAAACCTACCCACACAGATCAGTACCTTCTTTTTGACTCACACCACCCACTGGAACATAAACTTGGTGTTATCAAAACGCTACAACATAGGGCCAAAGAAGTACCCACCACAACCCAAGGGAAGAAGAAAGAACAGGAACATCTAAAAACAGCACTCAAAACATGTGGTTACCCAGACTGGGCCTTCACAAAGACCTCCAAAAACGAGACTCCAGCAAAGAAGAGGAAAGAAATAAATATCACAGCATTTCTATCCCCTACCTGTCTGGAGTTTCAGAAAAATTCCGGAGAATCCTCCAAAAACATGACATTCCAGTACAGTTCAAACCCTCCAACACACTCAGAAAGAAACTGGTCCACCCAAAAGACAAGACACCAAGACACAAACAAAGCAATGTTGTCTATGCTGTACAGTGCAAGGAGGAATGCAAGGAACTGTACATTGGGGAAACCAAACAGCCCCTCCATAAACGAATGGCCCATCACAGACGTGCCACTTCTTCAGGACAGGACTCAGCAGTACACCTACACCTAAAAGAAAGTGGACACTCCTTTGAGGACAGTCAAGTACGTGTGCTGGCCAGAGAAGATCGCTGGTTTGAGAGGGGTGTCAAGGAAGCCATCCACGTCAAGTTGGAAAAACCATCTTTAAACAGAGGTGGTGGACTAAGGCACTTTCTATCACCCACGTACAATGCAGTCCTCCACTCTTTTCGTCAGCATTCCAAACATTCACACCGTTTGACCAGACCTGGAGACTCATTAACATGTGACTCCACAGACAAAGGGGAAGCACCCCAATCGAACCTAGGTGAACGACCCTGCCAACGACCCTGCCAAGGATTCTCAGGTGACCACCCGGGCCATTAACATGCCAATGGTCCACAGGGCTATATTTTCAAGCTCTGCCCCAGCAAACTTAGAACTGAAGAAGCTCTCTGGAGAGAGGGCGAAACGTTTTCAAAGAAACCTTTCAGTCCAGTTGACACAGAGAGATCTATTTTGGAAAAGTGTACATATGGCAAAACAAAGACGGTCTTTTAGTGGTGCCCAAAAGATTCCTGAGGGATATGTGTTTAGAAGCTCACGGACCCTCACATCCAGAATCCCCCTGGTCTATTTCCAGTGCCCAAGTCAACTGGCGAAGAAATCCTGATGGATTTCACAGACATGGGAGAATGGATAAGGGGAAAATGATATCTGTTAGTCATAATAAACGTCTACTCTGGATGGCCTGAGGCGTATCCCACTGCAAAGGAGGATGCTGCCGTGGTAATCAAAGCTTTGATTAACAATTACATTCTAAATCACGGGTTTCCTAGAAGAATCAGATCAGACAATGGAACCCACTTTAAAAACAAGCACCTGGAACAAGTGGAACAACAATTAGGTTTGATTCACAAATATGGCACAGTTTACCACCCCCAGTTTCAGGGTAAGGTGGAAAGAATTAATCAAAACATCAAAACTATATTAGCTAAAACAATGGCCTCATCCGGCCTTAATTGGATAGAAGCATTACCACTGGTCCTTATGGTTATAAGATATTCAGTAAACTGGCAAACAGGGTTCACTCCATTTGAGCTCCAATACGGACGTCCCTTCCCAAGACCCTGGGGCGCCGTGGGACCATCAGCAACCTGTAACCCAAAGGTAATGTACAAAATTCTTAAGCATATGGCTACAAGTCTTTCTCTCCAGGCGCCACCCTTGACCAAGGAGAGACTACAGCTAGTGGGAGAAGAATCCCTCCTGCTGAAAGTCTTCAAGAGAAAGTGGCAAGAACCTCATTGGACAGGACCTCATCGTGTCACCGCGAGAACCAACACAGCTGTTCGGCTTGAAGGGAAAGGATCCACGTGGTTCCACCTGTCGCAGTGTGCCAAAGTGCCTAAAACATCGGAGGAAAAAGAGAAGAAGGGGACTGCAACGTCAGACACCCCCAACGCGTAACAGGTGAAGTGCTAGTAACCTCTCCCTGCAACGATGGATCCTACACTTGAGATCACCCGATACATCGATCCATTCCCTGACGAAGAACCACCACAAGAGGACGAGGGACCCCTACCGCCATGGCAGGAACGAAGGAGGAACCGTCCTACACTGAAGAAAAAATGTTTTCATTGTTGTTTTTGGATAGTTTTGCTAATTGTGGTTATCAGTATTGTTGCCTTAATTTCATTTGCCACCAATCTGCTTACCCATCATATCCAAAACCAACTCATTCGCGGAAATTGTTTCGTTCACACTGACCCGACCCCAGCCGAACACCGAATGAAACAATCAATAGCTGCTAACCACGGGTTCTCCACCTGTGGTGCGAACCGTGCTCTTTGTGTACACTTCATTTCCTCCACTGTCGAGAAAGGCTCTGGCGGCAGGACGGAAGTTTTGATGCCTCTCCTGCCAGTGGACTCATCAGCTCCCGAGCCGGACGAAGATGACATGACAATGTCAGCGATCGAGCTTTAATATGTCCTCTTTCAGAGGCCAACAGGGGGAATGTAGTAAATATCTACTATGTTTGGCAATCGTCATATGCACTCAATTATGTATAACCATGTAAGACTTGTATTTCCTCTCTGTTTGTATGACCAATCACATGTATCACCCATGCCATGCAAGGATGACACCATGCGCTGATCACGTGCTCCTGCGTCACTACCTCATAACTTGCATGTCACTGTCAGATACGCCTCCTGGGTGGGGTTAAGTATTCAAAACTTCTGAACAAAGAAGAAAGAGCGCTCTTTTACCCCTACGTGGGACCGTGAGAGTTTCTCCGGTGAAGTAAAAAAGTCCACAATTGTGTTAATAAAACTCTGCTTCGCGGATCTGGTTTCCTGTTTGACTTCACACCCGGACTGATTTTACAACAAAGTTGGCGTCACGAACAGGATCTACTCTGAAGTGAGTAGCGGTGTGGACGTCGAGTGATTGGATAGCAGATCCTCCACTTCGCCACAACTCTTAGCCTGAGGCTAGCCAACTTCACGCCCGGACTGATTTTACGACAAACCACACTTTTAAACACTTAGATCCGCCTTGGGGGGAGGATTGCAAACATTCTCATGTTACACTATTACTTCTAGGTCCGGTTACACACACACACAAAGGAAATCACTCCTCCTGAGGTTATACTTTGGTTATACAAATCTACTACCTTAATTATCTCTAATATCACACAATCTCATAATTCTATTTCTAACATACACGCACACACTATTCTACTTCTCTAGCTCACTATAATTTTCCACACAGCCCACACTGTTTTTAATTGTTTTTTCCACATCCTCCATTTTTTTCCTTTTTTTTTTTCTCTTAAGCAGCGTTCCAGCAGAGTTGTAGTCCATTTGAGCAATCAGCAGATTTCCTTGATAATAATCCACAATTTTCATATTTTGACCAGATGATGGCATTTGCTCATTTTCCCACAGGCCTCGGGATCCAATATGGACAAAAATCTCGCATTTCATCCTCCCATTTTGTCATAGGTTCTTCCTTTTTCATTTCTGCCAGTTCTCTTGTTATGAGGGCTTCAGCCTTGTTTGTTTTGGTTCCATCATTGTGCTGTTGGTTTGTTTGATTGTTGGAATTCAGTCACTGTCACATGTTTTAGAATTTCACTCTTTTCCTTTTAGTCTGTGGATTTTATGAACCAGTTCTGATTTTCTTATCAGTTTCCCCAGTCAAAACAGCAGCTACAACACACCTTTTATCGTTTTCATATGTACTGTAACACAGTTAGAACAGTTATGTCGCTTTCCCAGCAAAACATGAGCCAAAGCTTGTCTTTTTTTTTTCTTAGATGCAACACAGTTAAAACAGCAGAATTATCATCCAGAATCAGCTGAACCACACTTCTTTGTTTTTTCCAATGCAGCACAGTTAAGAACACTCCTCAGCCAGAAGATCACGAAACAAATTTCCAACACGTTTCTTTCACACAAACTGACACAACAACCTACAGGTTTTCTCCCAAGAACTTCAACAAACTTTCAGCGTTTTCCTTCGACAACCATGTCTCTCTTGAGACCTCACTCTCAGCCAACAATAAGTCAATGCTCAGACTTCTCAACACAATGCCACCAGTGGCAGCTATTAAACAACACAACCATACAGGACAAATGACACAAACAAGACAGGACAACACAGAACCGGACAGGATGACACAGGACAGGACAGGAAAGGACGGGAGGAAAACAAAAGTAAAATTTCCAGGAACAAATAGAGCAACACAGAAATGAGTCGTGTGAGCAAAAAAGAAAGATTTTAATGAAACAAAAAACAACCACAAGGGCAAAGAAAGGTACTTAATCCAAACAATAACTAAATAACTAAGGGCGCCGCCACTGCTGGGGGTGGGGGGGAAGACCCATGGACTCTCAACATCCGGGCAGGAGCGAACAGAAAATCAGCAGGACACCTGGGAGAAAAGGGCAAAAACAGGAATTACCAAGGAAAAAAGTACTAACCACACACTCACTCTCCACTGAGAGGACACAAGTTCAGAGAGACAGGACCAAAATCACATCACCGTTGAGGACCACTGTCACTCTGTCAGTTTCTCTCCCGACCAAAGGCACATAGAATAGAATAGAATAGAATAGAATAGAATAGAATAGAAGTACTTTTATTCATCCCAGACATGGGAAATTGACTTGTTCCAGCAGCATCGTCAGCATTAACATAATATATTTACAATACAATTATGTGCAGTATGAGAATGTGCAACCAGAAGTAGAAATGTGCAGCAAGAAGTGGAAATAAACAAATGTGCAACGTTACAAATGCAATAAGTAAGTACATGACAATGTGCCACATGGAAGTACTTATGGAGCCTCTCACAGCACAAAGGGCTGTGAGTCTCAGTCAGACGGAGCTGTTGAACAGGGTTATTGCACTGGGCAGGAAAGATTTCTTGTATCTGTCATTGTGGCAGCGGAGCTGAATGAGTCTGTTTGAGAAGGAGCTCCGCTGCCTGTCCAGGAATGGGTGGAGAGGGTGGTCAGGGTTATCTAAGATAGATAACAGTTTGTTCAGCATCCTCCTCTCCACCACAGCTTCCATGGTGTCCAGTTTGCAGCCAATCGCGGAGCCGGCCTTCCTGATTTGAGTTTGTTCAGTCTGTTGGTGTTGCTGGCTCCAATGCTGCCTCCCCAGCAAACCACAGCGTAGAACAGTGCACTAGCAACAACAGACTGGTAGAAAATGTCCACCATCTTGCTGCACTCGCTGAAGGATCTGAGCTTCCTCAGGAAGTAGAGTCTGCTCATCCCCTTCTTGTACACGGCCTCGGTGCTGGTCTTCCAGTTCAGTCTGCTGTCTATGTGCACGCCCAGGTACTTGTAGTCTTCCACCACCTCGATGTCCTCTCCCAGGATGCTCAGGGGCTGTGTGGACGTCCTCTTCTTCCTGAAGTCGATCACCATCTCCCTGGTCTTGGCCACGTTCAGCAGCAGATGGTTCCTCCTAGACCACTCCACAAAGTCTCTCACCGGTGTTCTGTACTCCTCCTCCCGTCCACCACTGATACAGCCAACCACTGCAGAGTCATCAGAGAACTTCTGCAGGTGGGCCGACTCAGAGTTGTACTGAAAGTCTGAGGTGTACAGGGTGAACAGGAATGGAGACAGCACAGACCCCTGCGGTGCTCCCACGTCACTCATCACCACATCAGACAGAGCAGTGCCAAGACGGACAAACTGCAGCCTGTCTGTCAGGTAGTCAGTAACCCAGGAGACCGTGGGTGAGTCAACCATCATTGTCTGCAGTTTCTCTCTCAGTAAAAGTGGCTGGATGGTGTTGAATGCACTGGAGAAATCAAAGAAGGTGACTCACTGTATTGCCAGCACCATCCAGATGTGAGTGAGCCCTCTGCAGCAGGTAGACGATGGCATTCTCAACCCCCAAACGGGGCTGGTAAGCAAACTGCAGAGGTTCCAGAGAAGATCTCCTCCCCTCTTTAACCACTTTTGGCTGATAAGCGGAGTGGAGATAGCTGCTGATTGAGGAAAGGGACGATCACCTGGTGGAAACACTCAGGCACACAGACACACCCACACAGGTCTACAGATACAGGTCTACAGGCCCCTGTTCCGTAACATGGTGTATTGGCCACCTGCGGCTGCTTACATACAGTTCCTGGGTTTTCAGATTTCTTATCTAGTTTAGTGGTCAGTACAGATAAAGTCATTATAGTGGGCGACTTAAACATTCATATGGATGATGATACTGACAGTCTTAAGACGGCTTTTAACTTATTGTTAAATTCAATAGGTTTCTCATAGTTTATAAATGAACTGACGCACTGTCATAATCACACAAGAGTGTTCCAAGATGGCGCTGCGTATGGCCGCCCTGGCGTTTTGGTGCGCACGGTTTTGTCTGTTTTTGTGTGTTAATTGTGTGTCAGCGTGCTCTTACACCCGTGAAGAGCTCCTAAACATCAAAACAACAACCTTGCCGGATATTCTGCCAGTCTTTTTAGTGCCAGCAGCTGAACTGGTTAACTTTTTGGCAAAAAGAGTGTGACGCCGAAGACGGGGAAAGCAAGCGGGGGCCCTTGCGTGCTTACGGAGACGTGGTGCACATACGCCCTTACCTGGCATTTTTCTCTCCAACATTCGCTCACTCAGCAACAAAATGGACGAACTGGGGCTAGTGATGAGAAGAAACACTCTCATCATAAGACACTCTTGTGTCTTATGCTTCACGGACTTGGCTGAACAATCAGATCCCGGACTCCGCGCTTCACCTGGAGGACTTTCAACTCCTCCGCGCGGACAGACAAAGGGACCTCTCCGGTGGAAAGACAAAAGGCGGAGGCGTATGTTTCTTTATCAATAACACCTGGTGTACGGATGTAACTGTGATCTCACAACACTGCTCTCCCGACCTGGAATATTTCTTTATTAACTGCAAATCATTCTACTCTCCACGTGAGTTTGCCTCATTCATTCTGGCCGCTGTTTACATTCCACCCAGCGTGGACGTGCGCGGAGCTCAGCGTGCACTTGCGGACCAGATTCTGAGTGGGGAGCAAACTTTCCCAGACTCCTTACTTATTATCCTTGGGGATTTTAACAAAGGAAACCTGAGCCAGGAACTATCGAAATACAGACAGTCTATTAAATGCCCGACGAGAGAGCAGAATACGCTGGATCACTGCTACACTACCGTTAGCGGCGCATACAGGGCTGTGCCTCGCGCCACACTCGGTTTCTCAGATCACGTCATGGTGCACCTCATCCCAGCCTACAAACAGAGGCTGAAGCTCTCCAAACCCACTGTGAGGACTTCTAAGAAGTGGAGCAGTGAGGCTGTGGAGGAGGTACGCACGTGTTTGGACACAACAGACTGGGACGTGTTCAGGTCTGCCACAGAAAGTTTGGATGAGTACACAGACACTGTGACGTCATACATTCAATTCTGTGAGGACAGCATTATTCCATCATGCACCAAGGTGACTTTCAATAATGACAAACCCTGGTTCACACCCAAACTGAGACAGCTAAGGCAATAGGAGGCAGCATACAGGGCAGGAGAGAGAGACAGCTACAGAGGAGCTAAGTACAGGTTTAGCAGAGCGGTTACTGCTGCTAGATCAAAGTACAAGACATGTCTGGAGCAACAGTTCTGTTAGGAAACGATGTGGAACCGGATCCAAACGCAGAACAGAACAGACACCACACGAATTGCGGCAAACAAGTTTTAATGTCCAACTTAAACAGAATGTGCCTTGCACACAAACCAAAGGCGCTCCAACGGAGGATAGTTCTTCAACATAAAACGAATCCCTCTCAACGGGACGAGGCAACGCAGGAAGGGCCGTAGGAACACGCCAAACCCCGGGCAAGCACAACGACAGTGATCAGCGGAACCTCCGGAGGCCACAGGCAACTGATGAGACGATCTGACACCGGTGGCCAGGTGTCGGAGGCTTATATCAGTTGCTGATGGGAGATCAGCAACAGCTGCTCGTCGCCCGCTGGGACTGGGTGCGCCCTCTGGTGGAAAGGCAGAGTACACATTTTAGATTTCACACACACCATCCGAGCCAGCTCCTAACAGTACCCCCCCCCCCTTAACGGGCGCCTCCTGGCGCTCTCCCCGGCTTGTCAGGGTGTTCTCTGTAAAATGTCTGAAGGAGAGACTGGTCGAGAATGTGTTTCCGTGGTACCCATGATCGCTCCTTGGGACCGTACCCCTCCCAGTCCACCAGGTACTGCCACCCCCGGCCTCGGCGGCGGACGTCCATTATCTCCCGGACGGTATATGCCGGGGCTCCGTCAATGACCCTCACAGGGGGGGGAACCTCGGTGGGGGGCGACAGCTCCGATTCCTTGACTGGCTTGACCCGAGAGACGTGGAACGTGGGGTGGATTCTCAGGGAAGCTGGCAGTCTTAATCGCACTGCTGCTGGATTAACCATCCGCTCCACTTGGAATGGTCCCACAAACCGCGGGGCCAGTTTCCTGGATTCCGTCTGGAGTGGCAGATCCTTTGCCGACAGCCAGACCCTCTGACCACGTCGATATCTTGGCGCCGGCGCTCTGTGGCGGTCTGCCTGCTTTTGGGCTTGGAGGGTGGATTGCAGGAGTGAGGCACGTACCTGTCTCCATACTCGCTTGCCGCAACGCAGGTTGGAAAGGACGGATGGGGTCGCCGCTTCCTCCTCCTGGTGGTCGAACAGCGGCGGTTGATACCCGAAAGCCGCCATGAAGGGCGACACCCCCGTGGAGGCCGAGACCAAGGTGTTGTGGGCATACTCTAGCCACGGCAACCAGGAGCTCCAGGTCAAGGGTTGACTAGCCGTGACGCATCTGAGTGCGTTCTCCACACTCTGGTTGGTGCGTTCCGTCTGGCCATTGGACTGGGGGTGGTAGCCGGATGAGAGACTCACCGTAGCACCAAGGGCAGTGCAGAAGGCTCGCCAGACTCGCGAGGTGAACTGCGGTCCTCGGTCGGAGACGATATCCCTGGGGATGCCGTGCAGCCGGAAGACGTGGTTGATGAGCAGGTCTCCTGTTTCTGCTGCGGAGGGGAGCTTAGGCAGTGGTACCAGGTGCGCCGCCTTCGAGAACCGATCAACGATGGTCAGGATGGCCGTGTTCCCCCTGGACGGGGGTAGTCCCATGATGAAGTCCACTGCAATATGGGACCAAGGGCGCCGTGGGACGGGTAGAGGGTTCAGGAGACCGGCGGGCGGCTGGTGCGACGACTTCCCCCGTGCGCACACGGAGCAGGCTGCAATGAAGGCCCTTGCATCACAGGCCATAGATGGCCACCAGAAGCGCTGCCTCAGGAGGTGCAGCGTACGTCTCAGTCCTGGATGACATGCCAGCTTTGATGCGTGTCCCCACTGTAGTACCTCCGAACGGACGGGGCCTGGAACAAACAGAGTGTTGTGAGGTGAGCCGCCTGGATCGGGTGATGAGCGCAGAGCCTTGCGAACCCTCTCCTCTATTGGCCAGACGACAGCCCCCAGGATGCAAGAGGGAGGAAGAATGGCCTCAGGTTCCGGATCAGGCTGGTCCGTGGCAAACTGCTGGGATAACGCATCCGGCTTGACGTTCTTAGAACCCGGCCGATACGTGAGCGTGAAAGCAAAACGGCTGAGAAAGCGCCCACCGCGCCTGCCTTGGGTTCAGCAGCATAGCGCTCCGTAAGTAGGCCAGGTTCTTGTGGTCCGTCCACACCACAAACGGTTGTGCGGACCCCTCCAGCCAGTGTCGCTACTCCTGGAGTGCCAACACCACGGCCAAGAGTTCTCGGTTGCCCACGTCATAGTTCCTCTCGGCTGTGGTCATCCGACGGCTGAAGAATGCGCACGGGTGCAGTTTCTGGTCACCCTCGCTCCGTTGCGAGAGCACTGCTCCCACTCCGACCTCGGCGTCGCGACACTCCACCATGAACTGGCGGCGACCTGGATCTGGATGAGAGAGATCTGGCGCTGTAGTGAACAGAGCCTTTAGCAGTGAGCGCTGCTTCTGCCTCCTCTGTCCACAAGAATGCCCAGGCACAGAGGTGAAGGCCTGGTTGGTGGAGGCAGTACACCTTACTGTAGTCCCGGACGAACCGGCAGTGAAGTTTGCGAAACCCAGGAATCATTGGAGCTGTTTGCGATGACGGGTGGGCCAGTCCACACTGCTTGCACCTTAGCTGGGTCGGGAGCTAGCTGTCCTCCCCTACCACGAAGCCTAGAAATGAGACCGAGGGCACGTGGAACTCACACTTCTCCGCTGCAAAGAGACTGTTCTCGGTAGGCGTCTCGTACCAACCAGCGAACATGCTGCCGCGTGTTCCTCCTCTGACTCTGAAAAGATGAAGATATCATCAATGTACACAAAGAACTTGTTCAACATGTCCCGGAGCACATCATTGACAGCGCCCTGGAAAACGGCGGGCGTTCGTTAGTCCAAATGGCATCACCAGATATAAAGTGACCAAGCGATTGTGTTGAAAGCGGATCTCCATTCGTCACCCTGGCGGATGGGACAGGTGGTAGGCGTTCCTCGGGTCTAATTTGGTAAAGACCGTTAACTCGGTGGAGGAAGCGCGGCAGCGTCTATGGTGGTAGTGGTATTTATTCCTTGAGGTGATGGCGTTGGGCCCGGTAATCAATGCCGGTAGCGACCCATCGCTTCTTTTACTGAGCGGTAGCGTGTCAGCGTTATTCCTGTTTCTGCTCCGTCCTACTCGTTCACTTCTCCTGGTGTTTGCTCACGGTGGATTTACTTTTGTTAATTATTTGTTGCTTTGTTTATCCTGTTTAGTAGTACACGCTTTGCTTGGTGAAAGTTTAGTAACATATACGATCTTTTGGGTTCTATACTTTGCTCTCTGTCTATTTAAGTTTCGCGCAGTGCTCACTGCTAGCATGGTAACCTGCTTCTCCACCGTTTCTCCTCAGGTGTTCTGCAAAGTGTGTGAAATGTTTAGTTACTCCTCTGCCTCCCTTACTGAGAGTCAAGCGTGTAGAAAGTGTAGCTTATTTATAGCTCTAGAGGCGAGGCTTAGCGAGCTTGAGGCGAGACTCCGCACACAAGATAGCGTAGCCTGTAGCTAGCCAGCACCAGTTAGCCTGTGCGGACCAGCCCAGTTCAACTACTGTTAGCTGTTCCCCACCAACCTCGAGCAGCCGGGTAGTCAGGGTGGTTGGGTGGCGGCGGTTCGAAGGAAGCGTGTCTGAAACAAGGCCCGTGGTTCACCACCAACCGCTTCATGTCACAAACCGCTTTTCCCCACTCAGTGACGCACCCACTGAGAAGCCGACCCTGGTTGTGCGTGACTATTCTTAGCTACGTGAAGCCGTGCAAGACCATAGTTAAATGTATCCGGGGCCAGGCGGGCGACATAGAGGAAACTTAAACGCTGGTGAAAGACGCGCAAATACAGCAAATTGTCCATTCACGTCGGCGTTAACGGCGCCGGCTGCGCCAGTCGAATTACTAAAGTTAATATGGAGTCGGTGTGTAACTTCGCCAAAACGATGTCGGACTCCGTAGCGTTCTCTGGTCCCCTCCCGAATCTGGCCGAGTGATGACATGTTTAGCCATGTCATCGCTCCGTTACTAGTTGTATCGCGGTGGTGTCCAGAAAATAACGTGGCCTTTATAGATAATTGGGAGACTTTTTTGGGAAAACCTGGCCTTATTAGCAGAGACCGCATTCATCCCACGGGAATGGTACATCCCTATTTCTAACCAATATAGCAAAGTTGATTGGACAACAACCTTCTGACAACCCAGGGTGGAGGCCAGGAGGCAGAGTCGCTGTCTTACACCTTCTCTGCTGCTTCTACCTGTAAAACTATAGCCCTCAGCCAAAAATAAAAATAACAATAAAACTAAAAACACTCACAGTAACACTAAGTTTAATAATACAATAGAAATAGTGTCAGTACCTCGTCCTCCCATAGTTCATCTAGTAAATAAGTCTAGAGTGTGAATAATAACCTTATAAAAATACACAGCAGTAAACACTCAGAAACAAATAGAACAGTTAGATGTGGTCTGTTGAACATATCTGATCTCTACGGTCTAAATCTCTTCTAGTTAATGATTTAGTAACAGATCATCTGTCTATTTTCTTTCTCACGGAGACTTGGATTTGCAGGATGAAAGAATATTTTAGTTTAAATGAAGCAACTCCATCAAGTCATATTAATTATCATGTTCCTCGGGGTGCAGGCAGAGGAGGTGGAGTGGCAGCAATCTCGCTCCGGCCTTCAAGTCCAATCCCAAAGCTAAAGCTACCTGTAGCTCTTTTGAAAGTCTCACTCTCAGCCTCTCTCACCACAATTGGAAGTCAGAAAAAGCCAGTTTTATTAGTTGTGGTGTATCGACCACCTGCAGCTGCTTGCAGTTCCTGGCGGAGTTTTCAGATTTCCTGTCTAGTTTAGTGGTCAGTACAGATAAAGTCATTATAGTGGGTGATTTTAACATCCATATGGATAATGATACTGACAGTCTTAAGAGGCGTTTAACTCACTGAAATAGATGCAGTAGGTTTCTCTCAGTTAGTATTAAATGAACCCGGCCTTTGTCATAATCACACTCTGGATCTGGTTCTCACCTATGGTCTAGAAACTGAAGACCTGGTAGTTGTTCCCCCAAAACCCCTCCTCTCCAAGACACTCACTTATAACCTTTGACTTCACTCTAGCAGCCCGAGCAGCACATGACAGGGAAGGTTTACTACAGCAGTGTCTCTCTGAAGATACTAGAACAGATTTGTAACTGAGGAAATTGCAGCAGATGGCCACCAGGCATGCCTCCAGGAGGTGCAGCGTGGCGTGGCTCAAAGCGACTACGACGCCCACCAGCGCCTGCCTTGGGTTCAACAGCATGGCGGCTCCGTAAGTGAGCCAGGTTCTTGGTCGTCCACCACAAGCGATTTGTGCGGACCCCTCAGCCGATGTCGCCACTCCTGGGTGTGCCAACACCCGCGGCCCAGAGTTCGGTTGCCCGTCACTTAGTTCCTCTCGGCTGTGGTCATCCGGCGGCTGAAGAATGCGCGCGAGTGCAGTTTCTGGTCACCCTAGCTCCGTTCGCGAAACACTGCTCCCCTCCGACCTCGGCGTCGACCTCCACCATGAACTGGCGACCTGGATCTGGATGAGAGAGATCTGGCGCTGTAGTGAACAGTACCTTTAGCTTGGTGAACGCTGCTTCTGCCTCCTCTGTCCACAAGAATGCCCGAGCCACAGAGGTGAGCCTGGTTAGTGGGCGGCCACCTTGCCTGTAGTCCCGGACCCGAACCGGCGTGGTAGAAGTTCACGAAACCAGGAATCATTGGAGCTGTTTGCGATGAATTGGGCCAGTCCACCACTGCTTGCACCTGGCTGGGTGGAGCTGCTTCAATCCTCCCCTACCACGGCCTAGAAATGAGACCGAGGAGCACGTGGAGCTGCACTTCTCCGCTTTCACAAAGGGCTGTTCGGTAGGCGATCTCAGTACCAGCTGAACATGCTGCACGTGTTCCTCCTCGACTCTGAAAGATGAGAATGTCATCAATGTACACAAAGAGGAACTTGTTCAACATGTCCCGGAGCACATCATTGACCAGCGCCTGGAAAACAGCCGGAGGCGTTAAGTTAGTCAAATGGCATCACCAGATACTCCATGTGTTGAAGGCGGTCTTCCATTAGTCACCCTGGCGAGAATCACCGGACAAGGTGTTGGCGTTCCTCAGGTCTAATTTGGTAAAGACACACGTGCTCGGTGGAAGCGTGACATTGGCGATCTATGAGTGTTAGTGGGTATTTATTCCCTTGAGGTGATGGCGTTGGGGCCCGGTAATCAATGCCTGAGCATGGCGACCCATCCTTCTTTTTTACTGAACGGTAACGTATCGCGTTATTTCCTGTTTCTGCTCCGTCCTACTCGTTCACTTCTCCTGGTGTTTGCTACGATTGGATTTACTTTTGTTAATTATTGTTGTGCTTTTTGTTTATCCTGTTTAGTAGTACACAAGCACCTTGGTGATTAGTAACATACGATCTTTTGGGTTCTGCTCTTTGCTCTCTGTATTTTAGTTCAGCGCAGCTGCGCTCACTGCTAGCATGGCTAACCTCGCTTCTCCACGTTTCTCCTCGATTGTTCTGCAAAGTGTGTGAAATGTTTAGTTACTCCTCTGCCTCCCTTACTGAGAGTCAGCGTGTAGAAAGTGTAGCTTATTTATAGCTCTGGCGAGGCTGCGAGCTTGAGGCGAGACTCCGCACACAAGATAACAACGTAGCCTAACTAGCTAGCCAGCACCATTAGCCTGTGCTTGGACCAGCCCGGATTCAGCTACTGTTAAGCTGTTCCCCCGCAGCCTCCGAGCAACCCGGGTAGTCAAGGGTGGTTGGGTGGCATTCGAAGGCGTGGTCTGAAACAAGGCCGTGGTTCTACCAACGCTTCATGTCGCAAGCCTTTCCCCACTCGGTGGCGCGCCCACTGAAAGTGACCCTGGTTATTGGCGACTCTATTCTTCGCTCACGTGAAGCCGACACCGAGACCATAGTTAAATGTATCCAGGGGCCAAGCGGGCGACGCAGAGAAACTTAAAGCAGCTGGTGAAAGATAAAGCGCCGTACAGCAAAATTATCATTCACGTCGGCGTTAACGGCGCCCGGCTGCATGGTCGAGGAGATACTAAAGTTAATATGGAGTCGATTGTGTAACTTCATAAGCGATGTCGGACTCCGTAGTGTTCTCTGGTCCCCCTCCCAGATCTAGCCAGTATTGGCTTATGTTTAACCGCATATCATCAGCTCCGTTACTGGTTGTCGCCCGGTGGTGTCAGAAATAACGTGGCCTTATAGATAATTGGGGAGACTTTTGGGAAAACCTGGCCTTATTAGCAGAGACCGCATTCATCCCACCGAGTCGTGCAGCTCTATTTCTAGCAATATAGCAAAGTTGATTGGACAATAACCTTCCTGACAGCAGAATTGGAGGCCAGGAGGCAGAGTCGCTGTCTTACACGCTTCTCTGCTGCTTCTGTAAAACTGCCGCCCTCCAATAAAAATAAAAATAACAATAAAACTAAAAACACTCACAGTAACACTAAGTTTAATAATACAATAGAAATAGTGTCAGTACCTCGTCCTCCCATAGTTCATCTAGTAAATAAGTCTAGAGTGTGAATAATAATAACCTTATAAAAAATACACAGCAGTAAACACTCAAGAAACAAATAGAACAGTTAGATGTATGTCTGTTGAACATGCGATCTCTACGGTCTAAATCTCTTCTAGTTAATGATTTAATAACAGATCATCTGTCTGATATTTTCTTTCTCACGGAGACTTGGTTGCAGGATGAAGAGAATATTTAGTTTAAATGAAGCAACTCCATCAAGTCATATTAATTATCATGTTCCTCGAGGGTGCAGGCAGAGGAGGTGGAGTGGCAGCAATCTGCAGCTCCGGCCTTCAGAGTCAATCCCAAAGCTAAAGCTACCTGTAGCTCTTTTGAAAGTCTCCACTCTCTCAGCCTCTCTCCACCACAATTGTGGAAGTCAGAAAAGCCAGTTTTATTAGTTGTGGTGTATCGGCCACCTGCAGCTGCTTACACACAGTTCCTGGCGGAGTTTTCAGATTTCCTGTCTAGTTTAGTGGTCAGTACAGATAAAGTCATTATAGTGGGTGATTTTAACATCCATATGGATAATGATACTGACAGTCTTAAGAGGGCGTTTAACTCACTGATAGATGCAGTAGGTTTCTCTCAGTTAGTAAATGAACCGACGCACTGTCATAATCACACTCTGGATCTGGTTCTCACCTATGGTCTAGAAACTGAGAACCTGGTAGTTGTTCCCCATAACCCCCTCCTCTCAGACCACTCACTTATAACCTTTGACTTCACTCTAACAGCCCGAGCAGCACATGACAGGAAGGTTTACTACAGCAGGTGTCTCTCTGAAGATACTAGAGACAGATTTGTAGCTGAAATTGCAGCGGTGCCCCCTCTAGCGTCTCCTACTGGTGCAACAGATCATTCTGATCTAAATGTTACTCCTGCAGATATTGACTGCTTTGTCAATGTCACTGCAGCCACACTGCGTATAGTTTTAGATTCGGTTGCCCCACTGAAGAGAAGGTTCACACACCATAGAAGACTGGCTCCGTGGTATAACACACATATCCGAACTCTTAAGCAGGCATCAAGACGGATGGAGAGGAAGTGGTATTCAGCCAGATCAGCTGATTCCCAAAGCGCCTGGAAAGACAGCTTACTAACATATAAAAAGGCCCTCCGTAAAGCCAGAACAGCTTACTACACTTCATTAATAGATGCAAATAAGAACAACCCGCGTTTTCTGTTTAACACCATAGCCAGGTTGACAAAGAGTCACAGCTCGGTTGAGCCTTCTATTCCTGCAACTCTTAGCAGTGAAGACTTTATGAGTTTCTTCACCAATAAAATCACTAACATCACTAACATTAGAGAAAAGATCGATCAAGGTCGCTCCATGACAACTGATGAGCTGCCCTTGTTAGCAACCCCATCTAGTCCTGATCCACCTCTGGACAGCTTCCTGCCCATAGATCTCCCTGAGCTGACCTCCAACATTAATGGATCTAAAGCAACCACATGTCTCCTGGACCCCATCCCAACTAAGCTTTTCAAGGATGTCTTTCCTCTAATTGGGGCGTCAGTATTAGATCAGATCAACTTATCTTTGACAACAGGTTATGTACCTCAGGCATTTAAAACTGCTGTTATCAGACCTTTACTTAAAAAACCTTCACTTGACCCAGGCGTCTTAGCAAATTATAGACCGATATCCAACCTCCCATTCATCTCTAAGATACTTGAGAGGCTGGTTGTTAGTCAGCTAACCGATCACCTAAACAGGAATAGTCTATTTGAAGTGTTTCAGTCTGGTTTCAGAGCTCATCACAGCACAGAAACAGCACTGGTTAAAGTCACTAATGACCTCCTCATGGCATCAGACCGTGGACTTATTTCCGTACTGGTTTTACTGGACCTCAGTGCTGCCTTTGACACTGTAGATCACAGCATTTTATTACAAAGGCTACAACATGAGATTAGGATCACAGGGACAGCTCTAGACTGGTTTAAATCTTATCTGTCAGATCGATTTCATTTTGTTCATGTTAATGATGTTTCCTCTGAGTGTACAAAGGTTCATCATGGTGTTCCACAGGGTTCAGTGCTTGGGCCAATCCTGTTCACTCTTTACATGCTCCCTCTAGGGAATATAATTCAGAAACACGGCATAAATTTTCATTGCTATGCCGACGATACGCAGTTGTATCTATCCATGAAATCTGATGAAACAGAGCCATTAGCCAGACTCCAGGCATGTCTCAAAGACATAAAAGACTGGATGACCTCCAATTTCCTTCTTTTAAACTCAGACAAAACTGAAGTCATTGTTCTTGGAGCTAAACATCTGAGGACTAGATTATCAGATAGCATTCTCTCCTTGGATGGCATTACTTTGTCCTCCAGTACGGCTGCAAGGAACCTGGGAGTTATCTTTGACCAGGACATGTCATTTCTCCCTCATATTAAACAGGTTTCTAGGACCGCCTTCTTTCACCTCCGTAATATTGCCAAGATCAGGAGCATCCTGTCACAGAGTGATGCTGAAAAACTGGTCCATGCTTTTGTTACCTCTAGACTGGACTACTGCAACTCATTACTGTCAGGATGTCCAAATTATTCCATTAAAAACCTGCAGCTGATACAGAACGCTGCAGCCAGAGTTCTGACAGGAATCAGCACCAGGGAGCATATCTCTCCAGTTTTAGCTTCTCTTCACTGGCTTCCAGTGAAATTTAGAATAGACTTTAAGATTCTCCTTCTAACATATAAAGCTCTAAATGGACTATCTCCATCATACCTGCAGGATCTCATAGTTCCGTATATACCTAAAAGAACACTCAGATCACAGAGTGCAGGTTTACTTGTAGTTCCTAGAATTCATCAAAGCAGACTGGGAGGACGAGCTTTTAGCTATCGGGCAGCTTTACTGTGGAACCAGTTACCAACCTGGGTCCAAGAGGCAGACACCACGTCTGCCTTTAAGATCAAACTTAAAACCTTTCTGTTTACTAAAGCATATAGCTAGCCTCAAACCAAGTGTGTAGGGCTGACAGATCTAGTTTAGTCAGTTTTCACAGTTATAGCTAGAATAGGCTCATCAGACTCTTATTCTTCAATTTTTAGCACAGCTATGCTGCTATAGGCCTACGCTGCTGGGGACAAACACATGATCCACTGAGCAGTTCCCCACTTCCTCAACACCAACCACTCCCTCACGTCCTCTCTCCCTTTTCTTCTTCTTTCTCCTCCTTTTATTTTCACCGGGATTATCTGGGTCCAGTCTTCCTTGTCGTTCTGTGTCTCCCCCCCTTCTCTCTCTCTCTCTCTCTCTCTCTTTCTCTCTCTCTTTGCAGGTTTTCAGTCTCCAGGCCTTCGTGCTGTACGGACTTTGGCCTATGGCAAACTCAGGGTCCGCTGTCGGCACCTGCCTATACTGTTTATCTCTTTATAACAACCTGCTATGCTGTATTATGTGTATATATGTCTGATATGTTTGTATTTCTATGATTGTATTTTGTCTGTATTTCTTTGGTTTTATGATTGTATCTGTTCTCCCTCTCTCTCTCTTTATTCTCTCTGTCCTGTCTCCCTCTTTTATTCCTCCTTTACCCAGCCAACTTTCAGCAGGATGGTTCCCCCTTGTAAGCCTGGTCCTGCTCAAGGTTTCTTCCTGTTAAAAGGGAGTTTTTCCCTGCCACTGTGCTTACCTGGGGGTTCAGGCTCTGGGTTTCTACCTCTGTAAAGCACTTAGAGACAATTTTATTGTAAAAGGTGCTATATAAATAAAATTGAATTGAATTGAATTGAATTTACAAAGAAAAACCCGGCCGCGACCGGGGACGAGGACGGGCGGATTAGTCCCATCGCTAGGGACTCGCTCAGGTATCTCTCCATTGCCTCTCGCTCTAGCTGAGAGATGCTATAGAGTCGGCTAGAAGGGAGCGGAGACCCAGGGAGCAGGTCAATGGCACAATCGTATGGGCGGTGGGGAGGAAGAGAACAGGCGCGATGTTTGGAGAACACGCCGCTGAGGTCATGATAGACCTCGGGAACCGCGGTAAGGTCGGGAACGGCCGGTGGAGAGCTAGGGGTCGAAGGCGCAGGCGGCGGGGCGGAACGCAAGCAGCCTGCATGACACGCTGCACTCCAGCCCGTCAGGGAACCAGACGCCCAGTCGATCTGGGGATTATGGAGGGCCAACCAGGGGAAGCCGAGATCCGCGGGGGCAGAGGACGATGGGATCAGGAGGAACCGGATCTGCTCGCGGTGATTTCCCGAAACCACTAGCGTAAGCGGGGCGGTGCTCTGCGTGACCCGAGCTAAAGTACGTCCATCTATGTCCACCACTATCCTGGGTTCCGGAAGCTCCACCAAGGGGAGCCCCGCCTGTTTTGCCAAGTTCGCATCTATGAACGAGTCGTCCGCGCCCGAGTCCACCCACAGAGACAACGGCAACGACTCATGAGCCCAAAACAGCGTACCCGACAAACTCACCCGCAAAAGACGGCAGTATGGGGAATCGCTCGTCAGTGCGCCTGCCTGTACTGACGAGCCTACTCTTTTGGCCGCACAGGGCAGCTGGCGATGTAATGACCTGTCTGTCCACAATACAGGCAGGCTCCCAGTGTTGCGACGTCTCCTCCGTGGTCAGACGCGCACGACCCAGCTGCATCGGTTCTGCATCACGGCACTCTGACGTGGTGGGCGGAGAACGAGCTTGATCGTGGGGAGAGATGACTCGCTGGCGTGCAGGAGATCGAGGAGTGGTGCGCCGGAAAGATGCCTGAGCCCAGGCTAGAGCCTTTCCCCGCAGTAGCCCGATGATGTAATTGATCCTCGCGGCGTCCGAACTACACACACGCGGACGCTGGGAAAACACGAGCCGGCACTGCAGAATAAACCCCCGGTACTTCTCGAGGTCACCGTCAAACGGTTCGGGATCGCAAGCGTAGGAGTCGGGGTGACGCGAACGCGCATCGGCAGTCGGAGGCGTCGGCGACTCCGGCCGCGTTACCAGCTCGTGAACGGCCTGGGTGAGATACGCGGCGTTGTGCGACAGGACCGTCAGTGCCTGCTCGTGACTGCCGAGCATAGCGCCCTGAGCGGACAGCGCGTGTCTTTGCTGTTCTGCTGAATCCATAGTGGTCAGATTGTCCTGTTAGGAAACGATGTGGAACCGGATCCAAACGCAGAACAGAACAGACACCACATGAATTGCGGCAAACAAGTTTTAATGTCCAGCTTAAACAGAATGTGCCTTGCACACAAACCAAAGGCGCTCCAACGGAGGATAGTTCTTCAAGATAAAACGAATCCCTCTCAACGGGACGAGGCGACGCAGGAAGGGCCGTAGGAACACGCCAAACCCCGGGCAAGCACAACGACAGTGATCAGCGGAACCTCCGGAGGCCACAGGCAACTGATGAGACGATCTGACACCGGTGGCCAGGTGTCGGAGGCTTATATCAGTTGCTGATGGGAAATCAGCAACAGCTGCTCGTTGCCCGCTGGGACTGGGTGCGCCCTCTGGTGGAAAGGCAGAGTACACATTTTAGATTTCACACACACCATCCGAGCCAGCTCCTAACAAGTTCTCTGCTAACGACTCCGCATCTGTATGGCAGGGCCTAAAACAACTCACAAACTACAAACCAAAAGCCCCACGTTCTGCTGATGACCTCAAACTGGCTGAAAATCTGAACACTTTTTATGCCAGGTTTGAAGCCAGGTTTGAAGCTGGGTACCGCAAGGAGGATCTCCCACACTAACATACGTGGACATACTCAAGAAGGATGCAGGAGCTCCAACAAACTGGCCATATTTATGAAGACTCAGGATGACTGGAAGCAACAATGGAGGGCTCGTCTGAGGATGACCTGAAAATCAAATAAATTTCATTCTGTTCATGTTAATGTTTCCTCTGGGTGTACAAAGGTTCATCATGATGTTCCATAGGGTTCAGTGCTTGGGCCAATCCTGTTTACTCTTTACATGCTCCCTCTAGGAAATATTATTCAGAGACATGGCATAAATTTTCATTGCTATGCCGACAATACGCAGCTGTATTTATCCATGAAACCTGAAGAAACAGAGCCATTAGCCATACTCCAGGCATGTCTTAAAGACTGGATGACCTGCAATTTCTTACTTTTAAACTAAGACAAACCTGAAGTCATTTTTCTTGGACTTAAACATCCTAGGACTAGATTATCTGACAGCATTCTCTTTGTCTCTCACATGTCATTTCTCCCTCATATTAAATAGGTTTCTAGAACTGCCTTTTTTCACCTCTGTAACATTGCCAAGATCAGGAGCATCCTGTCTTAGCGTGATACTGAAAAACTTGTCCATGCCTTTGTTACTTCTAGACTGGACTACTGCAAGTCATTACTATCAGGATGTCCAAATTATTCCATTAATAACCTGCATCTGATCCAGAATGCTGCAGCCAGACTTCTGACAGAAATCAGCAAAAGGGATCATATCTCTCTGGTTTTAGCTTCTCTTCACTGGCTTCCAGTGAAATTTAGAATAGACTTTAAGATTCTCCTGCTATACACTATATACACACTATAAAGGTCTCAATTGACTATCTCCATCATACCTGCAGGATCTCATAGTTCCGTATATTCCTAAAACAACACTCAGATCAGAGAGTGCAGGTTTACTTGTAGTTCTTAGAATTCATAAAAGCAGACGGGGTGGACGAGCCTTTAGTTATCAGGCAGCTTTACAATGGAACCAGTTACCAACCTGGGTCCGAGAGGCAGACACTACATCTGCCTTTAAGATCAAACTTAAAACCTTTCTGTTCAGTAAAGCATACAGTTAGCCTTAAACAAAGTGTGGAGGGCTGAAAGGTCCACTTACAGTCAGTTCGGATCTCGGCCTTTGACAAACCCAGTGTCCACTGTGAACACCTTTCTAGGCTGTTCCCTTTTTTATTAAAACCTGCCTATGCTGTATTATATATATATATATATATATATATATATATATATATATATATATATATATATATATTATGTCTGCTATGTTTGTATGTCTATGATTCTATTATGTTTGTATTTTAATGATTATATGATTGCATTTGTTTCTAGCTCTCTTTTATTCTCTTTGTCCTGTCTCCCTCTTCTTCTCCTCCTTTACCCAGCTGACTTTCTGCAGGATGGTTCCTTCCTCATTGTATGCCAGGTCCCGCTCAAGGTTTCTTCATGTTAAAAGGGAGTTTTTCCTTGCCACTGTGCTTACCTGGGGGTTCAGGCTCTGGGTTTCTGCCTCTGTACAGCACCTAGACAATTTTATTGTAAAAGGCGCTATATAAATGAAACTGAATTGAATTACTGGGAAAGGAAGCTGCTTGTGTTTCTTTTGTGGGGCGACTGTGGCGATTGCGAGGCGACATAATGTGGAGCGACACGTTACTACGCGTCATGAAAGCTACCATGCTAACTACCCACCGAAAAGTGCTCTACGGGCAGAAAAGGCCGGTGAGCTAAAGGCAGCTTTAGATAAGCAGCAGTCTTTTTTTTACGAAGCCAGTGAATGAAATCCCAAAAAGCAAACAAAGCCTCATTTGGAGCTACATATTTTCTGCTAAAGATCTTTTCAGATGGAGAAATTTGCAAAGAAGCAATGATGATAGTTGCTACCACTGTACTCAAAGATAAGAAAAACGGAACCAAACTAATCTCCACTCTCTCTGATGTCCAAATGGGGGCATCTACAATGGCTAGACGTCAGCTATGTCCAGTAACTTGGCCGATCAACTGGACCAAGATCTGGTTAAATGCAGGGGGTTTAGCATCTAGGATTGAATGAAGGATTATGAAGACACGATAGCATGGCGACGCGAGCACATCGCGAGGCTCAGTGTCTCTCCAGATTTTGCAAATTTGCAGTAATCTTCCTGTTTATCTCGGGTCTTTTGTACAGAACAGCCTCATGCTAACATCCTACACCCGCCATGAACTGTTGGATATCGGTCTACGCTACTTCGACAGTTTAATCACCAATATCCAAAGTTAGATCTCTCTGTGTCAACTGGACTGAAAGGTTTCCTTGAAAACATTTCACCCTCTCTCCAGAGAGCTTCTTCAGTTCTAAGCTTTCTGGGGGCAGAGCTTGAAAATATAGCCCTGTGGACCACTGGCATGTTACTGACCCAGATGGTCACCTGAGAGTCGTTGGCAGGGTTGTTCACCTAGTTTCAGTTTGGGTCCTTCCCCTTTGTCTGTTGGGTCACATGTTAATGAGTCACCGGGTCTCATCAAACGGTGTGAACGTTTGGATTGCTGACGAAAAGAGTGGAGGACTGCATTGTACGTGGGTGACAGAAAGTGCCTTAGTCCACCACCTCTGTTTAAAGATGGCTTTTCCAACTTGACATGAATGGCTTCCTTAACACCCCTCTCAAACCAGCGATCTTCTCTGGCCAGCACACTTACTTAACTGTCCTCAAAGGAGTGTCCACTTTCTTTTAAGTGTAGGTGTACTGCTGAGTCCTGTCCTGAAGAAGTGGCATGTCTGTGTTGGGCCATTCGTTTATGGAGGGGCTGTTTGGTTTCCCCAATGTACAGTTCCTTGCATTCCTCCTGGCACTGTACAGCATAGACAACATTGCTTTGTTTGTGTCTTGGTGTCTTGTCTTTTGGGTGGACCAGTTTCTGTCTGAGTGTGTTGGAGGGTTTGAACTGTACTGGAATGTCATGTTTTTGGAGGATTCTCCTGAATTTTTATGAAACTCCAGACAGGTAGGGGATAGAAATACTGTGACGTTTATTTCTTTCCTCTTCTTTGCTGGGGTCTCGTTTTTTGGAGGTCTTTGTGAAGGCCCAGTCTGGGTAACCACATGTTTTGAGTACTGTTTTCAGATGTTCCTGTTCTTTCTTTCTTGGGTTGTGGTGGGTACTTCTTTGGCCCTATGTTTTAGGGTTTTGATAACACCCAGTTTGTGTTCCAGTGGGTGGTGTAATAATAATCAATCAACCAATCTTCGACTCGTCCCTGAGATCTCCAGAACACTGGAGGCTACACACTCTACCCGGCCGGGCAGAAGTGCTCGCAGGCGGCATCAAGATCGTAAACAAAGATGAGGGAAGCATGGAGGGTTAAGAGCTAAGCTAAAGTCAACACCGCACTGGCTACCCTTAACCAGTATTTCCCTTGCTAATGTGCGGTCCCTGGTGAACAAAATGGATGACATAAGACTTTGCATTACCCCCAGTAAGAGACTTACGGACTGCAACATTATGATTTTCATTGAAACATGGCTAAACAATGGCGTACCCTACAATGCTATCCAGCTAGTCAGGCGTACACACACTGGGCAGACAGAACAGCCGATGACTCCGGTAAGACCAGAGGCGGAGGACTGTGCATTTTTATTAAAGCTTGGTGTACAGACTCTGTTATCGTTGGGAGACATTGCTCAGCTAACCTTAAATTTCTCATGGTTAGGTGCAGACCGTTTTATCTGCAAAGGGAGTTCACTTCCACTATTGTAACTGCAGCCTATATCCCACCAAATGCTAATGCCAATCTGGCCATGAAAGAACTGTACACAGCCAATATCAAACAACAGACTGCTCACCCGGAGGCTGTATTTATAATTGCAGGTGATTTCAATCAGTCAAACTTAAAGACAGTGCTCCCCAAATTCCACCAGCATGTTTTCTGCAACACAAGGGGAAGCAAAACTCTAGATAATGTTTACACAAACATAGCTGGAACGTACACCGCAACCCCCCTCCCCCACCTACGACAGTCAGACCACGTTTCTTTGTTTCTCATCCCTAAGTACTCACCATTTATTCAACGGGTGAAGCCATCAACAACGACCATCAAAGTGTGGCCTGCGGGGGCAGACTCTGTACTTCAGGACAGATTTCAACACACGGACTGGAGTATGTTTGCTTCTCAGGCTACTTGTGGCTCTCACACGGATATTGACACTTACACCTCCTTACACCTCTGGACTATATCGACACCACCATTGACAGTGTTACAATACAGAAACGGATCACCACATACCCAAATCAGAAGCTATGGATGAAAGAGGGAAGTGCAGCTCCTGCTGAACACCACCTTCAGATCAGGTGATGCACAGACCTACAGCTTGCCCAGGGCTAACCTGAGGAAGGGCATCAAAAAGGCCAAGCACTGCTACATGCTAAAAGTAAAGGAGCACTTCAACAATCCCACCACGCATGTGGCAGGGCATTCAGGACATCAATCACTACAAATCCAGCAACTCCACCCCGACAACCACAGATCTCTCCTTCCTGAACGAGCTAAATGACTTCTATGCTCGCTTTGACGGAAACAACAGGGAGACAGTCACCAAAACCACACTCTCTGCAGACCACCAGCCCCTTACACTCACCTCAACAGACGTCCTCGCCGCACTGAGCTGAATCAAGGCACGCAAGGCTGCTGGCCCAGATGGCATCCCTGGTCACGTACTCAGAGCATGCGCTGTGCAGCTCGCAGGGGTTTTTACAGACATTTTCAACCTGTCCCTCGCCCAAGCAGCTATGCCAACATCCTTCAAATCCACCAGGCCACCTCGTCCAGCTCTTCCGCGGGGATCCCGAGGCGTTCCCAGGCCAGCCAAGAGACATAGTCCCTCCAGCGTGTCCTGGGTCATCCCGGGGGCCTCCTACTGGAGGGATGTGCCCTGAACACCTCAGGCGTCCGGGAGGCATCCTTACTAGGTGCCCAAGCCACCTCATCTGGCTCTTCTCAATGCGGAGGAGTAGTGACTCTACTCCGAGCTCCTCCCAGATGGCAGAGCTTCTCACCCTATCTCTAAGGGAACTCTGCGAAGGAAACTCATTTCAGCCGCTTGTACCCGCGATCTCATTCTTTCGGTCACTACCTAAAAGCTCATGACCATAGGTAAGGGTAGGAGCGAAGACCGACCGGTAAATCGAGAGCTTCGCCTTTCGGCTCAGCTCTCTCTTCACCACAACGGACTGGTGCAGAGTCCGCATTACTGCAGACGCCGCACCGATCCGCCTGTTGATCTCCGGCTCCATTCTTCCCTCACTCGTGAACAAGACGCTGAGGTATTTGAACTCCTCCACTTGGGGGAGGATCTCCTCCCCGACCCAGAGAAGGTTGTGCCTAGAAATTCTGTCCATAAAAGTTATGAACAGAATCGGTGACAAAGGGCAGCCCTGGCGGAGTCCAACCTTCACCGGAAACGAGTTCGACTTACTACCGGCAATGCGGACCAAGCTCTGGCACCGGTCATAAAGGGAGCGGACGGCCGTATCAGGGGGCCCGACACCCCATACTCCCGAAAAACACCCCAAAGGACTCCCCGAGGCACACGGTCGAAAGCCTTCTCCAAATCCACAAAACACATGTGGACTGGTTGGGCAAACTCCCAAGCACCCTCAAGGACCCTGCTGAGGGTATAGAGCTGGTCCACAGTTCCACGTCCAGGACGAAAACCACACTGCTCCACCTGAATCCAAGGTTCAACTATCCATCAGACCCTTCTTTCCAGTACCCCCGAATAGATCTTACCAGGGAGGCTGAGGAGCGTGATCCCCCGTAGTTGGAACACACCCTCCGGTCCCCCTTCTTAAAAAGAGGGACCACCACCCCGGTCTGCCACCCCTGATGTCCACGCGACATTGCAGAGCCGTGTCAACCACGACAGCCCTACAACATCCAGAGCGCTAAGGAACTCCGGGCGAATCTCATCCACCCCCGGGGCCCTGCCACTGAGGAGTTTCTTAACAACCTCGGCTACATCAACCCCGGAGATAAGAGAACCCGCCTCCGAGTCCCCAGGCCCTGCTTCCTCACTGGAAGGTGTGTCGGTGGGATTGAGGAGGTCTTCGAAGTATTCCTTCCACCAATCCACAACGTCCTGAGTCGAGGTCAGCAGCACACCATCCCCACTGTACACAGTTTTGACAATGCACTGCTTCCCCCTCCTCAGGCGCCGGATGGTGGCCCAGAACCTTTTAGAAGCCGTCCAGAAGTCGTTCTCCATGGCCTCCCCGAACTCTTCCCACGCCCGGATCTTTGTCTCGGTAACCACCGGGCTCTCCGCTTGGCCCGCCGGTACCTGTCTGCTGCCTCAGGAGTCCCAGAGGCCAAAAAGGCCCGGTACGACTCCTTCTTCAGCTTGACGGCATCCATCACCGCCGGTGTCCACCAGCGGGTTCGGGTGTTGCCGCCACGACTGGCACCGACCACCTTGCGGCCACAGCACCGGTCGGCCGCCTCAACCATGGAGGCACGGAACATGGTCCACTCGGACTCAATGTCCCCCACCTCTTCCGGGACATGGTTGAAGCTCTCCCGGAGGTGGGAGTTGACGCTCCTTCTGACCGGAGACTCCGCCAGGCGTTCCCAGCATGTCCTCACAATAAATTTGGGCCTGCCGGGTCTGTCCAGCATCCTCCCCCACCAACGGAGCCAACTCACCACCAGGTGGTGATCAGTTGACAGCTCCGCCCCTCTTTTCTCCCGAGTGTCCAGGATATGCAGCCGCAAATCCGAGGACCCGACTACAAAGTCGATCATCGAACTGCGGCCCAAGGTGTCCTGGTGCCAAGCGTACATATGGACACCCTTATGCCTGAACATGGTGTTCGTTATGGACAATCTGTGACGAGCACAGAAGTCCAACAACAGAACACCACTCGGGTTCAGATCAGGGGGGCCATTCTTCCCGATCACGCCCCTCCAGGTCTCACTGCCAGCATTGAAGTCACCCAGGAGGACGAGGGAACCCCCAGAAGGAGCACTCTCTAGTACTCCCTCTAGGGACTCCAAAAAGGGTGGATACGCTGAACTGCTGTTGGGGCCATAGGCACAAACAACAGTCAGGATCCGTCCCCCCACCCGAAGGCGGAGGGAGGCTACCCTCTCGTTGGGTAAACTCCAACGTACAGGCACCAAGCTGGGGGGCAACAAGAATCGCCACCCCTGCCCGCCGCCTCTCCCGTTGGCAACTCCAGAGTGGAAGAGAGTCCAACCCCTCTCGAGAAGGCTGGTTCCAGAGCCCTTGCTATGTGTCGAGGTGAGGCTGATTATATCTAATCGGAACTTCTCGACCTCGCGCACCAGCTCAGGCTCCTTCCCCATCAGAGAGGTGACATTCCATGTCCCTAGAGCTAGCTTCTGCAGCCGGGGATCGGACCGCCAAGGTCCCCGCCTTCGGCTGCCACCCAACTCACACAGCACCCGACCCCTTTGGCCCCTCCTGCAAGTGGTGAGCCCACTGGAAGGGGGTCCCACGTCATTCCTCCGGGCTATGCCCGGCCGGGCCCCATGGGCAAAGGCCCGGCCACCAGGCACTCGCCAGCGTGCCCCACCCCCAGGCCTGGCTCCAGGGGGGGGTCCCGGTGACCCAAGTCCAGGCAAGGGAGACTTGACACCAAATGTTTTATTCATCATAAGGGGTTTTGTGGGCTGCACTTTGTCTGGTCCCTCACCCAGGACCTATTTGCCATGGGAGGCCCTACCAGGGGCATAAAGCCCCAGACAACTGAGCTCCCAGGATCATAGGTACACGCAAACCCCTCCACCACGATAAGGTGGCAGCCCAGGAGGGGAACATTTAATTAGAATGCAGGAAAGAGCAGATAGGGGGAGAACTGTGGGAAGGGGAAACTATGGGGGGCGTTGATGTGGTTGAGGGATAAGCGGGAGCCCGGCTCCTGGTGATGTGTGTCACTGCTGTGGGGGGCGTGGTCATTCGAAGCGGGAGTGTCATACCAGACAAGGAGGTTATTATGAGGGGTCACATTAGCGGAGCCCACAGTCATATGACCCAGGCCAAATTGAAGGGAGGGGTCAGTACCCGTAGGGGTGCCCAGCCGCACAAGGAGGGACCACAGTCAAACCCTTCCTGGAGATCCAAGTAGATGCCGTAATGTGCAGGTTTCTTGTGGATACGGAAGCCACCTATTCGTCTATCAAAGACATTGTCTCAAGTCGCATGACATCACGACACGTGACAGTGCTGGGGTATTAAGGCCAACCCACCAGGATTTATCTTTCAGAACCGCTGGAGGTGCAACTTGGCAACCAGGTCCTAAGACACTCTTTCCTGAATGGAAAGCATTGTTGGTTGAACCTTCTGGGCAGAGACCTGATGAAAACTTGGCTACTTGTATATATATGACACCACAAGGCACCACAGTGAACCTCTGGGATGGTACTGAACTGCATTGCACAGATTTATGTGACACAAGACCTACATAGATGTGGTTGGGCACATCCACTGCGGGAGACCATCTAACTGCTGACATCTACTGGGGAAGAGTTGAAGATCCCCTACACAGTCCTCTGGCCATGACCTTCCTACAGTGGGAACCGTTTATCAGGGAAATAAGGACGTACTTGCCTCCCTCTGATCCATTACACATCACCCCTTTTTATGACATAGATAATGACATGACATATCAGGAATATTTTGGCCAAAATTTAGAAGGGACTGAGTGGGTGGTGTCAACAAGTTGTATTTTAATAGGCCCACAGGGGGTGGCTGCACCTGTCACCTTAACTCCTGAGCAGTACAAACAATATAAAATGGCTGCCACCGCGGCTCCAGATATTACTTTGGCAGTGAAGATGGGGGGGTCAGGCAAAGACTTTGGGACCACTGGTGAAACAAGGGAATACTATTTTGGATTGGGTCCAAACACAATGTGTGGGCATTTACAGATCAGTTTCCAGACCTGAGTTCTTCTTCATCAGAGCTCCTCTTCAAATTTCGGTCACCTTGCATCATGAGCAGTTGCAGCGCCATCATGGGGCAGAGCAAACCAACGACCCAGAGGCAGAACTTGCTTTGGCAGACTTACCACCTGACATGTGGGTCTCTCACAAAGCCAATGTGGGATATTTAAACATACCCCCGGTGACCTTCGAAGTGGACACAACTCAACCGGTGAGGTACCCTCAGTATCCAATGACCTCTGAGGCTGCAGAGGGAATAAAAGATACTGCTGAAGGCCTCTTACAGGTAGGTGTTATTTATTCTACCTCATCCCCCTGGAACACTCCACTTATTCCAGTATTGAAGGCAGATGGGAAAAAGTACAGCATGGTTCATGACTTAAGGCCCATCAATGCAGTGGTACGGGAAACTTCGTTGGCTGTCCCCAACCCGGTTACAACTTTGTCCGAAGTGGGACTACACCATCAGTGATTCATGGTAATTGATTTGGCTAATGCTTTTTTTCTGTTTGCGTCTTGACCCAAAGTTACAACCTGTGTTTGCTTTTACTTATGATCAACAACAGTACACCTACACCCGTATGCCACAGGGTTTTTCCCTAACACCTGGTATTTTCAACACAGTTTTGAAAAACATCTTGAAGGATTCACCCTCACTGCCACCAGACACAGTTCTTATTCAGTATGTAGATGATCTGTTGATAGCTGCGCCAACCCGTGCTGCTTCTACTGCCGCATCCATTGACCTGTTGGCCTATCTTGCGAAAGTGGGATTCAAAGTAAAAAAGGACAAAATCCAATTGGTTAGAAGGACAGTTAGATTTTTGGGGAGGTTGGTGTCCGCAAGGGGTTCAGAGCTCACAGCAACCAAACGACAAGCCATACTGACATACAAGAAACCAGAAATTGTTAAAGAAATGATGTCATTTTTGGGGTTGGTTAATTTTTACCGCCATTTTATAGCTGACTGCGCTCACCACACCTGTATTTTGCGTCAGCTCATGAAAGCCTGCGGCCTGACTAATTTGACCGTACGTCTGACTTGGACTCCGGAGGCGGAGGCTATGTGTCATGAACTAAAACAATTGATGGCTACGGCGGCTGCCTTGGCCAAACCTGACTATGCACTTCTGTTTCACCTAGATGTTTAAAAAAAAAACACTTACGGCCTCTGCCTGCTTATGTCTGTAAGCACAGGGGAAGAGACATGTGTTGGGATATTACACTATAATTTTGGATCCCATTGAACAAAAAGCACCATCATGTACTAGATTTGTGGCAGCATTAGCAAAACTGATACAAAAAACAGAGGTCATTGTACAAAAACATCACTAGATAATAAATACACACCATGGAGTACAGGCCTTCATTCATTCTGAAGCCTTTGCCATCACTCCAGGAAGAGAGCAAACGGTGATTGACATTCTAACACAGCCACATATAGCATATTGCAATAACAAGGTTAACATGGCGCAAGGGATGGTGGAAGAACAGGAACATGATTGTGAGAGTGAGACACAAATGATAGTAAAAACAAGGTGAATGACATTGATAGGAGTTGTCACAAAGTAGAAACAGGACTTAAATCAGGATTTGCGGTAGTAAGACAAAAATGGGATAAGTTGGAAGTGGTTAAGACAGGAGAAGTGTTTCCTCCCTCTGCCCAAAGAGCGGAACTGGAGGCTTTGCGGGAAGCCCTACAGTGGGCGAAAGGAAAATATGTAAATATTTTTACGGATTCAGCATTTTGTTATTTTGTTGTACATAGAGATTTGGGGTATTGGGTAAGAAATGGGTGGAAAACAGTGGCAGGAACCTCACTGAGACATGAGGACATAGTCAGAGACATATATGAGGCCCTAGGGGGCCCAACAGGTCTGACTCTGGTTAAAGTAGCCGCACACAAAAATGATGAGATGGTACATAGTGAAGGGAATGCGGCAGCAGACAAAGAGGCCAAAAGGGCAGTAGGACTGCTTCCAGAGCGCATCTGGGTGTCTCTCAGTGTAGAAGAAGAGAGATTGAATGATGAAAGACCCAATACAATAGGGGAATGGGCACAAGCTCAGGCCAAGGCAAGCCGAGGAGAGCAGGAAGAATGTCCGGAACGCGGTGGATTGTGCTACATTGTTGCGACGTTCTCCGTCCGTCCAGATGCATCCGGTGGAAACGCCCGAATGGCAGAAATAAGGACGGATGAACGGGGACGCACCGCATCCGGTGGAAACCCGGGGTTACTATGGAATGTAGCAAAATGAAGATTTGTTTTATATTGTTGATGTACATGTAATCGATCGTGTTGAATGCCTCTACGTGGGACTGTGAGAGTTGCTCCGGTGTAGTAAAAGAGTCCACAATTGTGTTAATAAATCTTGCTTGTCAGTTCTGCTTTCCTGTAAGTTCTTTGACAACACGCTTGGACCCTGAGTTTTACAACAATTGGGGAAGCGACGTTACTCCGGCGTGGGTGACGGCGTGGACGGCTGATCTCCACCCTCCCCACAACTCTTAGATTGTCCGGACAACATAGATTAAAGGTAAGCACTACCTGTTTTATCGAAAGTGCGGTTTGTGGTGGAGGACTGATCGCTGCGTTTAAATGTATATTTCAAATTGTGTGGGAAACGCGTGAACTGCAAAGCAAGTCAGTGCTCGCTTCTGGGTATTGGCCGGAAGGAGTGCTTGGGGTCAGAGTTGCTGACTGCTTGGTTATCCAGGCCTCAGGGAGGACCTGAAGAGTGCACTGTAGAGGGAATAATAATAATAATAATAATAATAATAGTATATTTTTCCTTTCTGTGTAAAATATCTAATTAAAAATGGGCGTGCCCGGGAAGAAAGTAGCAATAGAAATTGTTCTTGAGCGTCAATTGGCACGGATGCCAGAAAAAGAAAAAAAAAGAAGTACTTAAAAAACAAGCAGAATTTTCGGCCGAGTTTGGAGTGAGCCTTGGAAAGTTGGGTGAAGATCAACTGTTGGCGCAGTTGTTACAGATTATTGTAGAGCAGAAAGTGAAAAAGGAGGAGGCAGAGGTTACGGCAGGGACAGCAAGTGTGCTGAGAAGAAGGAAGTGGGAAAGTAAAGCGGAGAAGGCAGATAGGCTGAAATGCATGGTGCAAGCATTGAGAGACGTATGTATGACTATGCGCACAGCGAATAAATGGCGTAAAGACAAAAAAGAAAAAAGTGTGACCAAAGAGCTGGGAACAGGGCAGTCACCTCCACTGTATTGTCAGCGGGCAGCACCCCAGTAATAGCAGGAGGCACAGTACAATTGGTTGGTGGGAATATGGAATTTGAAGCTCATGGAGCGGTTGGTGGACAAGGACGCAATCGTCAGCTTCAGCATCTGTCCCAGCACTTTCAGCGTAGAACCCTTTTGCTCTAAAAAACACTACAACACAGGAAGATGATGGCTGGGTTAAACGGCAAAGACAGATGGCAGCAGACTTATTGCATCCCGCTGAGGACATGTCTAAGCGTATGGCAGAACTGGAAACACAGCTGCGTAATTTACAAATTCAGACACAACCACAAGAAGATGCATCACACGCATCTTCTCACACGTCACCTATGACACCTCAAGAGGGGGAACCAGGTCAATCGTTCCTGAATTCCATCCCGACGACACCACTGTCTACACTCTCCGTTCACTCCACACCAGTAAACGACGGTTATCGTTCTGTTCCTCTCATGCGCTCTTGAGCACAGGTCACAGGGGCGGAACCAGTGCTCCAGCTCCCTCTAGTGGCGGCCCCAGGCGCTGTAAATCCAACATATAAACCATGGCAATTGGGCGACATTACAGGATTGAGAAATTAATTACCACCCTAATGGGGCCAGTCCCTGAATTCAAGCCTTAAAAGGCCACACACAAGGGGTGTTACTGGCCATGGGAGACATGCAAGCTATAGTAGCCACCTGTGTAGGACACCACACATTGAGCCAGACTGAAGCAGCAGCTCGAACTGAGGATGTGCCACCTTCTGCACCTGTTATTGACCATGTTGAGAATTTCTTTGCTGCTATGCGAGCTATGTTTCCTGTCAGTGCTGCAGCCCTTGCATCTTTTTCACATCCATGGAAGACCGAGGAGGGAACGACCCCTGAGGCGTGGCTCCACATGGGAAGAAGTAAGTGGATCGGACTTACAGGTGAGCCTCCAACTGATGGTACGCCCACAATGGTAATGATGAAAGAAAAACTTATGGCAGGTTTGCCTGCACCAGTTAAACAACAAATGCTTGATAATCCTTGGATTCCTGGTGCTCCATGGGCCCAATGGTCACAATGTCTAATCACTCTGTTAGATAGATTTATCACCAAAGAACGACAACAAGGTGCATCACAGCTTGCATTACAGCAATCACACAAATGCAGATTGAAATGAAAAAAAATTATCTAAAAGGCACAGTTTACCACCCCCAGTCACAGGGTAAGGTGGAAAGAATGAATCAACACATCAAAACTAAATTAGCTAAAACAATGGCCTCAGCTGGCCTCAGTTGGATTGATCTCACTCCATTTGCGCTCCAACACGGACGTCTCTTCTCAGGATCCTGGGGCGCCAAGGGACCGTCTGCAACTTGCAACCCAAAGGTAATGTACAAAATTCTTAAACATATGGCTATCATTCTTTCTCTCCAGGTTCCACCCTTGACGGAGGAGAGATCAGAGCTAGCAGGAGAAGAATTCCTCCCACTGAAGGTCTTCAAGAGGAAGTGGCAGGAACCCCGCTGGACAGGGCCACACCGTGTCACTGCGAGGACCACCACAGCTGTTCGCCTTGAAGGGAAAGGATCCACGTGGTTCCATCTGTCACAGTGTGCCAGAGTACCTACAACATCAGAGGAAAAGGGGACTGCGACGTCAGACACCCCCAACGCGTAACAGGTGAAGTGCTAGTAACCTCTCCCTGCAACGATGGCTCCCACACACAATACATTGATCCATTCCCTGAAGAGGAATCACCATCAGAGGACGAGACACCCTGACCGCCATGGCAGGAATGAAGGAGGACCCGTCCTACATTGAAGAAACAATGTCTCAATTGTTCTTTTTGGATAGCTATGCTAATTGTGTTCATTGTTCTCGTTGCCTTAATTTCATTTGCCACTAATAAGCTCACCACTCACATTCAAAAATCGCTGGTTCGTGGAAACCTCTCTGTTCATCTTAATTCAACCTTAGTGTGGCGCCAGATGAAACGATCAGCAATGGGCAGTCAGGACTACTCTATTTGTGCTACTAGTCGTGCTTTACAGTTAAACTATACTCAAGGGGCTACAACTAGTAGCTAGAAGATACTAGAGACAGATTTGTAGCTGAAATTGCAGCGGTGCCCCCTCTAGCGCCTCCTACTGGTGCAACAGATCATTCTGATCTAAATGTTACTCCTGCAGATATTGACTGAATGTCACTGCAGCCACACCACGATAAGTTTTAGATCTGCCGTCCCACTGAAGAGAAGTTCACACACCATAGAAGACTGGCCTGCGGGCACATCACATATCCGAACTCTTAAGCAGGCATCAAGACGATGCTGAGAGAAGTATCTGAGCCAGATCAGTTGGATCTCCTGTGCTCTGAAAGACAGCTACTAACATAGCAAAAGGGCCTCCGTAAAGCCAGAACAGCTTACTACACTTCATTAATAGATGCAAATAAGAACAACCCGCTGCTTGTTTAACACCATAGCCAGGTTGACAAGAGTCACAGCTCGGTTGAGCCTTCTATTCCTGCAGCTCTACAGTGAAGACTTATGAGTTTCTTCACCAATAAAATTACTAAGACAGAGAAAGATCGATCAAGGTCGCCCATGACAACTGATGAGCTGCCTCGTTGGGGCAACCCCATCTAGTCCTGATCCACCTCTGGACAGCTTCCCTGCCCATAGATCTCCTGAGCTGACCTCCAACATTAATGATCTTAAAGGGAACTACATGTCTCCTGGACCCCATCCCAACTAAGCTCAAGGATGTCTTTCCCCAATTGGGGCGCCAGTATTGTGGATCAGATCAACTTATCTTGACAACAGGTTATGTACCTCAGGCATTTAAAACTGCTACACACTTTGGCCTAAAAACCTTCACTTGGACCCAGGCGCCTAGCAATTATAGATTCCATCCAACCTCCCATCTTGTCTCTAAGATACTGAGATGCTGAAGTAGTCAACAACTGATCACCGCCGAGGAATAGTCTATTTGAAGTGTTTCAGTCTGGTTTCAGAGCTCATCATAGCACAGAAACAGTGACTGGTTAAAGTCACTAATGACCTCTCATGGCATCAGACCGTGACTTATTTCCAGCATTGAGCTTTACTTCGATCTCAGTGCTGCTCTCGACACTGTAGATCACAGCATTTTATTACAAAGGCTGCAACATGAGATTAGGATCACAGGGACAGTTTCTAGACTGGTTTTCTAAACTATCACTTGATCGACTTAATTTGTTGCTAATGATGTTTCCTCTTGAGGCCAGTGTTCATCATGGTGTTCCATGGGTTCAGTGCTTTCACAATCCTGTTCACTCTTTACACTCTAGGAATATAATTCAGAAAAACACCGCATAAATTTCCATTGCTATGCCACGATACGCAGTTGTATCTATCCATGAAGATGAAATATTACACAGACTCAGGCATGTCTCAAAGACATAAAAAGACTGATGACTCACTTCTTTAAACTCAGACAAACTGAAGTCATTGTTCTTGGAGCCAAACATCTGAGGACTCACTGGGACAGATAGCATTCCTTCTGGATGGCATTACTTTTGTCCTCCCAGCAGCTGCAAGGAACCTGGAGTTATCTTTGACCAGATATTATTCTCATATTGCCTAGTTTAGGACCTTCTTTCACCTGACATGTTAAGATCAGGAGCATCCTGTCACAAAGTGATGCTGAAAACTGGTCCATGCTACCTCTAGACTGACTACTGCAACTCATTACTGTCAGGATGTCCAAATTATTCCATTAAAAACCTGCAGCTGATACAGAACGCTGCAGCCAGAGTTCTGACAGGAATCAGCACCAGGAGCATATCTCTCCAGTTTTAGTCACTGGCTTCCAGTGAATGAACAGACTTTTAAGATTTTCCTTCTAACATATAAAGCTTCTCAACAGACTATTCCATCATACCCGCAGGACTTCATAGTTCCGTATATACCTAAAAGAATGACTGATCACAGAGCATGAGTTCCTAGAATTCATCAAAGCAGACTGGGAGGACGAGCTTAGCTATCGGGTGCAGCTTACCGGAACCAGTTAACAACTTGGTCCAAGAGGCAGACACTCACGCCTGCCTTTAAGATCAAATTGAAACTTTCTGTTATTAGTACATATAGCTAGCCTCAAACCTGTGTGTGTAGGGCTGGACAGATCTAGTTTAGTCAGTTTTCACAGTTATAGCTAGAATAGGCTCATCAGACTCTATTCTTCAATTTAGCACAGCTATGTTGTTATAGCTTGATGCTGCTGGGGACAAACATGATCTGAGTAGTTCCCCACTTCTCAAACACCAACCACTCCCCCTCACGTCCCTCCTCCTTTCTTTCTTTTCCTCCTTGCCTTTCACCGGGATTATCTGTCCAGTCTTCTCTTGTCGCTCTGGGTGTGTCTCCCCTCTCTCTCTCTCTTTTCTCTCTTGCAGGTTTTCCGTCTCTGTGCTCATAGCTGACTGGTCAGGCAGACCGCTGTCGGCACCTGCCTATACTGTTCATCTCTTTATAACAACCTGCTATGCTGTATTATGTGTATATATGTCTGATATGTTTGTATTTCTATGATTGTATTTTGTCTGTATTTCTTTGGTTTTATGATTGTATCTGTTCTCTCTCTCTCTCTCTTTATTCTCTCTGTCCTGTCTCCCTCTTTTATTCCTCCTTTACCCGGCCAACTTTCAGCAGGATGGTTCCCCCTTGTAAGCCTGGTCCTGCTCAAGGTTTCTTCCTGTTAAAAGGGAGTTTTTCCCTGCCACTGTGCTTACCTGGGGGTTCAGGCTCTGGGTTTCTACCTCTGTAAAGCACTTAGAGACAATTTTATTGTAAAAGGTGCTATATAAATAAAATTGAATTGAATTGAATTGAACTACATTTACTTTTGACCTTTATTCTGTTATTGATTGTGAATCAGATACTGGCAGTTGGAGGGGATATGATGTTTACTTGTGCAATTTTGTGGCAGGAGGTCCCCCATATTATGGCCCTTGGTGTCCCGATTGGTCCTATGTGTACACTATGTCTGGACCACATAAGAGTGATTATGTTACACCTAAATATAGCAGTCCCTGGAAAGAATTCCAAACTAGTTTGACCCTTACCCGAGGATGGAGTAACGACCAAACGAATCCCATTATGTTATCGGTCACCAATTTATCTCATAATCCTTTCTCCTCGGACCTATTAGTCAGAACGATGTGTCCCACTAGCAATTCATCTATGCATTTGGCACTGGGTGTGATCCTAACTGGAAAAGATGCATTCAGCCTTGTTAGACTAAATTTTCATGACCCTGTACTAGTGACAGAAAAAGGTGGCAACATCACCGGGGTAAAACCCCAATTACTAGATTCTGTTAACATACCTTTAGTTCTTGTCTCAGATTTCACTCAATTAACCCCCATTGAATTAATCTCTATGAGTACAGGATATGGTGAGGAAAATTTATGGCTTTCATGGCTAGCCCAGGGGGCAAGAAATCATATTAAAGGCAATTGTGTAGCTTGTGCCTCTGCTAGACCACACTTATATACTGAACCAGCTCCTCTTTACCCTTCTGACTCATGGGGCTTTAATTGCATGATGAAATTAACTACAAAAATGAATCCGGCTAACTGTTCCACACTGACTTCTATCTAGCCCCCAGTTAGTAATGATACTAAGACATTTAAGCCCCACAGGGGGCCCCCAAATCGTTTTATGTGTTTCAGCTTTACAGGAAACAAGTATGATTATGGCACTATTCCTGATGATTGGTGCAACCACACGACACCAGGAAATGCCTCTCTAATAGGCCTAATTCTCCGTTCAGGTTTATTCTGGTATTGCGGAGGCGGCCTTCACAGAGGGATGCTACCAGGTGCAAGAGGAAGTGCCATGGTACGCCTCGCGGCTCCTCTTACTTTAATAGGGCATAAGTTGGTTCGTTCCGCTCCTACAACCCCAGGATCCCTTACAGCTCGACGGAGGCGACGTGTTGGCTATAAATACACAAACTTACATAGATGCAATTGGCATTCCTAGAGGTGTCCCCGACAAATATAAATTAGCGAACCAAGTTGTGGCAGGATTTGAAAACATTCCTGTTGTGTCGTGTAGCAAAATGAAAATTAGTTTTATTGTTGATGTACATGTAATCATACAAGGCTTTATTTTTTTGTCCTGTCTACGTGACCTACGCATATCTTACTTCGCCAAAAACAATCACGTACGGAGTCGTGGATCACTCGCGATAGACCATACACAGCGGCGCCGATCATGCGTTCTTGCGTCAATGCTGCATGGTCTTCACGTAATTAGCAGATACACCGAATGGGCGCGGTCAAGTATTCAAGAGGCCTGTGCGTGGAAGAAGAGATGCTCTTCTACCCCCCCGCGGGTCTGTGTGAGTTGCCACAGTGTTGCAGAGAGACCACAGTCGATTGTGCAGAATAAATCTTGCTTGCCAGTTCTGGTTTCCTGTGAGTTCCTTTGACGAACACACCCAGACCCCAAATTTTGCAACAGTCGGAACTATTCCCCATCACACCAAACAAAAATGTTGACAGAATTAATTATATTCATTATCATGTTGAAAGATTGGCGAACCTTACCAGAGATGCTGTAGAAGGTCTCTCTGAACAATTGGCAGCGACTTCACTGATGGCTATACAAAATCGCATGGCCTTAGATATGCTCCTAGCAGAGAAAGGAGGTGTTTGTTCAGTGTTTGGTGACATGTGTTGTACTTTCATCCCCAATAACACCGCTCCTGTTGGGTCTGTGACGCGTGCCTTAGAAGGTCTCTGAACCCTGTCTAATGAAATGTTGGAAAATTCTGGATTGACAATCCGCTCGGTGACTGGATGACCAAAGTTTTTGGCAAATGGAAAACTTTTGTTATTGCTCTGTTGACTTCTATTGCTTCATTTTTGGCTATAATTCTCACTTGTGGTTGCTGTTGTGTTCCTTGTATTCGCGCTCTGTGTGTACGTTTCATCTCTTCTACCATTGAGAAAGGCTCTCAGTCTAAAACAGATACCCAAAGTAGATCTCTCTGTGGATGACTGAGAATCTACACAGACATAAAACAGATACGATGATGCCACTTCTGCCGTCCAATGCATCAGCCCCTGAACCGGACGAAGATGACCTGCCTATGTCTGCGTTCGATCTTTAATATGTCCTGTTTTCAGAAGCCAACAGGGGGAATGTAGCAAAATGAAGATTTGTTTTATATTGTTGATGTACATGTAATCATACAAGGCTGCATTTTTTTGTCCTGTGTCTACGTGACTTCCACAATATCTTACTTCGCCAAGGACAATCACATACGGAGCCATGAACCACTCGCGATAGACTACACAGTGGCGCCAATCATGCGCTCTTGCGTCAATACCGCATGGTCTTCACGTAACTAGCAGATATGCCAAATGGGCGCGGTCAAATATTCAAGAGACCTGTATGCAGAAGAAGAGATGCTCTTCTGCCCCCACGCGGGACTGTGTGAGTTACCACAGTGTTGCAGAGAGAGCGCGATCGATCGTGTTGAATGCCTCTTTTACCCCTAGGTGGGATCGTGAGAGTTGCTCCGGTGTAGTAAAAGAGTCCATAATTGTGTTAATAAATCTTGCTTGTCAGTTCTGCTTTCCTGTAAGTTCTTTGACGAACACGCCCAGACCCTGAGTTTTACAACAGGAACCAGTTACCAATGTGTGTTTGAGAGGCAGACAACACGTCTGCCTTTAAGATCAAACTTAAAACCTTTGTGTTTAGTTAATTCAATTCAATTCAATTTTATTAATATAGCACATTTTACAATAAAATTGTCTCTAGGTGCTTTACAGAGGTAGAAACCCAGAGCCTGAACCCCCAGGTAAGCACAGTGGCAAGGAAAAACTAAAAACTCCCTTTTAACAGGAAGAAACCTTGAGCAGGACCAGGCTTACGAGGAGGAACCATCCTGCTGAAATTCGGCTGGGTAAAGGAGGAGAAGAAGAGGGAGACAGGACAGAGAGAATAAAGAGAGAGAGAGGGAGAACAGATACAATCATAAGAACAGATACAATCATAGAACCATAGAAATACAAACAATTCGGACATAATATATATAATTATGGGAGAGAGAACGGCACGGAAGACTGGACACAGATAATCCCGGTGAGAAGAAAAGAAAAGGAGGCGAGGAGGTGAGGGAGTGGTTGGTGTTGAGTAAGTGGGGAACTGCTCAGTGGATCATGTTTATGTCCCCAGCAGCGTAACCTATAGCAGCAGACCTGTGCTAAAGGTTGAAGAATAAAAGTTTGATGGCCCTATTCTACCTGTAACTGTGAGAACTGACTGTAACTAGATCTATCAGCCCTACACACTTTGTTTGAGGCTAGCTGTACGCTTTACTGAACAGAAAGGTTTTAAGTTTGATCTTAAAGGCAGACGTGGTGTCTGACTCTCGGACCCAGGTTGGTAACTGGTTCCACAATAAAGCTGCCCAATAGCGGAAAGCTTGTACTCCCAGTCTATTTTGATGAATTCTAGGAACTACAAGTAAACCTGCACTCTGTGATCTGAGTGTTCTTTTAGGAATATACGGAACTATGAGATCCTCCAAGTATGATGGAGATAGTCCATTGAGAGCTTTATATGTTAGAAGGAGAATCTTAAAATCTATTCTAGATTTCACTGGAAGGCAGTGAAGAGAAGCTAAAACTGGAGCGATATGCTCCCTGGTGCTGCTTCCTGTCAGAACTCTGGCTGCAGCGTTCTGGATCAGCTACAGGTTATTAATGGAATAATTTGGACATCCTGACAGTAATGAGTTGCAGTAGTCCAGTCTAGAGGTAACAAAAGCATGGACCAGTTTTTCAGCATCACTCTGTGACAGGATGCTCCTGATCTTGGCAATATTACGGAGGTGAAAGAAGGCGGTCCTAGAAACCTGTTTAATATGAGGGAGAAATGACATGTCCAGGTCCAAGATAACTCCCAGGTTCCTTGCAGCCGTACTGGAGGACAAAGTAATGCCATCCAAAGAGAGAATGCTATCTGGTAATTTAGTCCTCAGATGTTTAGCTCCAAGAACAATGACTTCAGTTTTGTCTGAGTTTAAAAGTAGGTCTTTGAGACATGTCTGGAGTCTGGCTAACTGCTCTGTTTCATCAGGTTTCATGGATAAATACAGCTGTGTATCATTGGCATAGCAATGAAAATTTATGCCGTGTCTCTGAATAATATTTCCTAAAGGGAGCATGTAAAGAGTGAACAGGATTGACCCAAGCACTGAACCCTGTGGAACACCATGATGAACCTTCGTACACGCAGAGGAAGCATCATTAACATGAACAAAATTAAATTGATCTGATAAGATTTAAACCAGAGCTGTCCATGTCCATCTACAATATCAAAGGCAGCACTGAGGTCCATTTAAACAATTACGTACGGAGATAAGTCCACGGTCTGATGCCACGAGGAGGTCATTAGTGACTTTAACCAGTGCTGTTTCTGTGCTATGATGAGCTCTGAAACCAGACTGAAACACTTCAAATAGACTATTCCTGTTTAGGTGATTGGTTAGCTGACTGATAACCAGCCTCTCAAGCATCTTAGAGATGAATGGGAGGTTGGATATCGGTGTATAACTTGCTAAGACGCCTGGGTCAAGTGAAGGTTTTTTAAGTAAAGGTCTGATAACAGTAGTTTTAAACGCCTCAGGTACATAACCTGTTGTAAAAGATAAATTGGTCTGATCTAATACTCAGGTCCCGATCAGAGGAAAGACATCCTTGAAAAGTTTAGTCGGGATGGGGTCCAGGAGACATGTGGTTGGTTTAGATCCATTTATGCTGGAGGTCAGCTCAGGGAGGTCTATGGGCAGGAAGCTGTCCAGAGGTGGATAAGGACTAGACAGGGTTGCTAACAAGGGCAGCTCATCAGTTATCATAGAGTGACCTTGATCGATCTTTTCTCTAATGTTAGTGATTTTATTGGTGAAGAAACTCATAAAGTCTTCACTGCTAAGAGTTGCAGGAATAGAAGGCTCAACGGAGCTGTGACTCTTTGTCAACCTCGCTATGGTGTTAAACAGAAAACGCGGGTTGTTCTTGTTTACATCTATTAATGAAGTGTAGTAAGCTGTTCTGGCTTTACGGAGGGCCTTCTTATATGTTAATAAGCTGTCTTTCCAAGTGCTTTGGGAATCAGCTGATCTGGATGAATACCACTTCCTCTCCATCCGTCTTGATGCCTGCTTAAGGGTTCGGATATGTGTGTTATACCACGGAGCCAGTCTTCTATTGTGTGTGAACCTCTTCTTCAGTGGGGCAACCGAATCTAAAACTATACGCAGTGTGGCTGCCGTGTCATTGACAAAGCAATCAATATCTGCAGGAGTAACATTTAGATCAGAATGATCTGTTGCACCAGTAGGAGGCGCTAGAGGGATCAGGGCTGCAATTTCAGCTACAAATCTGTCTCTGGTATCTTCAGAGAGACACCTGCTGTAGTGAACCTTCCTGTCATGTGCTGCTCGGTCTGCTAGAGTAAAATCAAAGGTTATAAGTGAGTTGTCTGAGAGGAGGGGGTTTTTGGGGGACAACTAACAGGTTCTCAGTTTATAAACCATAGGTGAGAACCAGATCCAGAGTGTGATTATGACAGTGCGTCGGTTCATTTACTAACTGAGAGAAACCTATTGAATCTAACAGTGAGTTAAATGCCATCTTAAGACTGTCAGTATCATCATCCATATGGATGTTAAAATCACCCACTATAATGACTTTATCTGTACTGACCACTAAACTAGAAACTAGGAACTAGGAAATCTGAAAACTCAGCCAGGAACTGTGTGTAAGCAGCCGCAGGTGGCCGATACACCACAACTAATAAAACTGGCTTTTCTGACTTCCAGTTGTGGTGAGAGAGGCTGAGCGTGAGCTACAGGTAGCTTTAGGTTTGGGATTTTGGGCTGGAGCGGTAGATTGCTGCCACTCCACCTCCTCTGCCTGCACTCCGAGGAACATGAGAAAGAAAATATCAGACAGATCTGTTATTAAATCATTAACTAGAAGAGATTTAGACCGAAGAGATCGTATGTTCAACAAACCACATCTGTTTTAGTTGTTTCTGAGTATTTACTGGTGTGTATTTTTATAAGGTTATTATTATGAACACCTCTTGACTTATTTACTAGATGAACTGTGGGAGGACAAGGTACTGACACTACTTCTATTGTATTGTTAAACTTAGTGTTACTGTGAGCGTTTTTAATTATTATTTCTTATTGTTATTTTCATTGGAGGGCGGCAGTCTTTCAGAAGCTGCAGAGAAGCGTGTAAGACAGTGACTCTGCCTCCTGGCCTCAACCCTGGATTGTCAGAAGGTTGGTTGTCCAATGAACTTTGCTATATTGCTAGAGATAAGAGCTGCACCACCCCGGGTGGGATGAATGCGGTCTCTGCTAATAATGCCAGGTTTTCCCCAAAAAGTCTCCCAATTATCTATAAAGGCCACGTTATTTTCTGGACAACACCGCGACAACCAGCGAGAGAGCGATGGCATGCAGCTAAACAAGTCATCACTTGCCAGATTCGGGAGGGGACCAGAGAACGCTACGGAGTCCGACATTGTTTCGGCGAAGTTACACACCAACTCCGTATTAAGTTTAGTAATCTCCAACTGGCGCAGCCGGGCGTCATTAACACCGACGTGAATGATAATTTTGCTGTATTTGCGTTTATCTCTCACCAGCTGCTTTAAGTTACCCTCTATGTTGCCCGCTCTAGCCCCCGGGATACATTTAACTATCGTCTCTGGTGTCGGCTTCACGTAACGAAGAATAGAGTCGCCAATAACCAGGGTCGGTTTCTCAGTGGGTGTGTCACTGAGTGGGGAAAAGCTGTTTGCAATATGAAGCGGTTGGTGGTGAAAGACCAGGAGTCACTCATTTCAAGAATACAACTAGATTGTGGGACTTTGTTTCAGGCTACGCTTCCTTCGAACTGCTACCCAACCACCCTGACTACCCGGCTGCTCGGGGGCTGCGGGGGAACAGCTAACAGTAGCTAGACTGGGCCGGTCCGCACAGGCTAACTGCTGCTGGCTAGCTACAGGGGCTATGATGCTATCTCGTGTGCGGAGCCTCGCCTCAAGCTCGCTAAGCCTCACCTCTAGAGCTATAAATAAGCTATACTTTCTTCACGCTTGACTCTCAGTGAAGGAGGTTAAGGAGTAACTAAACATTTCACACACTTTGCAGAACACCGGAGAAGGAAAAACAGTGGGAGAGGGAGTGGAGTTAGCCATGCTAGCAGTGAGTGCAGCTGCGTGGAGCGAAATAGACAGAGCAAAGTATAGAACCCAAAGGATCGCGCGGTTACTAAACTTTCACCAAGGTGCTTGTGTACTACTAAACAGGATAAATAAAAAGCTAACAAAATAATTAACAACAGTAAATCCACTGTAGCAAACACCAGGAGAAGTGAACGAGTAGAATAGAGCAGAAACAGGAAATGACGCGATACGTTACCGACGTTCCACGGTTCCAGCCGTTCCAGTTAAGCCGGCCTTACACCTACCGACTTTTCACGCTATTTTAAAATCACAGACAAAATTCAAAAGTTGGAATAAAATGTTAAGCCTCGTGCTGAACAACTGCCAACAACCCTCCCAACACCCCTGCCAATGACTCTCCCAGATCATTAGCACGCTAATGGTCCACAGCGGCTATATTTTCAAGCTCTGCTAATGTCAAGACAATCTAGTTGTATTCTTGCAATTAGGGACTCCCGGTCTTTGCAGAATTTTGTCTGTGCCTAGTCTGTAACTAAAAAGTCTTTATGTTAGGGTTCGGTGTAGTCAGGACCCAAACGCAGAGGACTTGCAGCCAGACTAAAACAAAACATCCCTTTTATTGGGCTTCGGGACAAAAGGTGAACAGAAAGTGCTCCAAACGGGAGGATAAATAAGCAATAATAATGCAAGGAGTTCAATGTTTCTACAGGCAAGCTCCTCTGTGGAATGTCCATAAGAATAGAGTCTTCTAAAGGGACGGCGCGGTGATCCACTCGTACTGAGGAGACGATCCGACGCTGGTGAACAGGTGGCTGGTCCTTAAATAATCCCGCTGATGAGTGATCCTCCTCAGATGCGTCCATGGCCCAGCGGAGACCTGGGCCATGCCGCCCTCTAGGGAGCAAATCGGGAACCACCAAACAACACAAACCAAAAGGGAGCACAGATTCCTGACACTTTAGATGTGAGAGGGAGTCAGATGACAGTCTTTTAAAAGTTTTTTCAACTTTTTATCAAAGTCTTCTAGTCTATTGGAGGCATAAAGCGTACAGTTAGCCTCAAAAAAGTGTATAGAGCTGATAGGTCTAGATACAGTCAGTTCTCACAGTTACAGGTAGAATAGGGTCATCAAACTTTTATTCTTCAATCTTTAACATAGCTATGCTGCTATAGGCCTATGCTGCTGGAGACACAGACATGATCCACTGAGCAGTTCCCCACCTCCTCAACACCAACCAGCATCTCTACTCCCTCATCTCCTCTCTTCTCACCAGGATTATCAGTGTGCCCAGTCTTCCTTGCTGTTTTGTGTCTCTCTCTTTCTGCAGGTCTCCCATCTCAAGACATTCATGCTGCACGGAACAGCACCTGCCTATGCTGTTCCCTTTTTTATTAAAACCTGCCTATGCTGCATATGTCCATCCATTTCCTGTGCCTGCTTAATCCACACTTTGGGTCTGCTGGAGCCTATCCCAGCTGTCAAGGGGCAAGAGGCGGGGTACAATGCTATGCTTGTATATTTGTTTCTCTCTCTCTTTTATTCTCTTTGTCCTGGCTCCCTCTTCTTCTCCTCCTTTACCCAGCTGGCTTTGAGCAGGATGGTTCCTCCTTGTAAGCCTGCTCCTGGTCAAGGTTTCTTCCTGTTGAAATGGAGTTTTTCCTTGCCACTGTGCTTATCTGGGGGTTCAGGCTCTGGGTTTCTTCTTTAAAGCACCTAGAGACAATTTTATTGTAAAAGGCACTATTTAAATAAAACTGAATTCAATTCAATTTAATCACTATACATCCAATATGCTGCTAAAATCTTGAATTATATTGTCAGCCTCTCATATAGCATGCACTGTAGCATTTTACATGCTATATGCTACTCCTCTTCTCTCCTATCCTCTTTCTGCTTGTGTCACTCTGGAAGAACTCCAAAAACCTCCGTGCTGCTGAAGAGAATCAGTTCGAGCATGCTTTCACACAATTTCCATAGGGCCTTTATCAGCTGATTCTTTGCAAACTACATGGGACATGTGTGTTAAGGCACTGTAGGAATCGTTTGCTAAAAATATATTTGTGTGTTCACAGAAAGATATTGTACTGTACCAATAACAAAAAGTGGAAGAGGCACGAATGAGAACTCAACTCGGGCTGAACAGGTAGAACTACAATAACTGATCGTGATGGTAAATGACAACAAAAGAATATATTTAACAAACAGAATCATAAGAGAACAGAAAATGCTAAAGATCAACAAGAAAGTAAATACACTTTGTGTATGTGCTTGTGCGTGTGTGTTAAAGTGTGGGTGGAGGGGGTATTAGTCACCAGAAATGGCAAAGAGCCTCTCTCTCTTTCTCAGTAAATGGGTCACTCCATCTGGAGCAGAATATGGAAAAACAGTGTTGCAACACTTTCTAACACTAAAGCATATAAAACCCACCAGTCTGAAGTTAATCTGATGTCAAAACAGCACCTCATGGCTAGCTGTTTCAATGTACTCTTTCCATGTATTAAACAGTTATAAAAACAAGTAAATCTCTCTCTGCATCTATCGATCTGTCTGATGAATGAGAGATGGGGTCGGGCTACCTATTTTTAAAATCTGGGCAATGAGATAGATGGAACATTGGAGCAAGAAAAGAGCCCACCTTGCTTGTCAGGGGTTCGAGTCTTCCGCAGTCTGCAGTTACCTCTGATTTTTGGAATTAGTCCATACTTGGAATGGCTGCAGGGCCAGTGCCTCCAGTCTTCTCAGCTGAATGCTGTGTCCATCTATCTCACTTTCAAGAACTGGCTGAAAGAACTGCTTAAATGGAAAGATCTGCATACCTCCAAGCCCTGATTCATCTCTGCAGTTGCCCACATTCAGAACATGCTGAGAGGGACTAAATGATGTGAGTAATCTTGGCTCAGGCACTTGGAAAAGTATTTGCCTGAAAAGTGGAGTTTATATTGTGCAAGTAAAAGGTGACAGTCTATGTCAAAGGTGACAGGACATGAGAAAAACAATGGCAATGAGCTTTCAAAGCAGGAACCTGGGCAATGGTAGCTGAGGTAGACACGGAAAACTCCGAGCATTCAAAGTGACCAATGAGTTGGCTGCTGATGTGGAATTTTAGTCCTTAGAGAGTCAACTGAAATAGATCCACAGGATCCACTTCCGGCAAAATTGTACCTTTTGACATATTAACAAACATTAGCAGGACATCAATCAGAACATTCAGAGAAGGCCATTTTGAAGCTCACACTAGTGGTTATAAATCCAGTCCAGTTCATGGATCCCGTTTAATTGACAAACCCAGGGTCCACTGTCAGCACCTGCTTATGCTATTCCCTTTTTTATTAAAACCTGCCTATACCGTTCTTCTCTTTATAACAACCTGCTATGCGGTATTATGTATATATGTATTATATATATCATGTCTGATGTTTGTATTTCTATGATTGTATTTTCTTTGTATTTCTGTGATTCTATGAATGTATCTGTTCTTATGATTGTATCTGTTCTCCCTCTCTCTCTCTCTTTATTCTCTCTGTCCTGTCTCCCTCTTCTTCTCCTCCTTTGCCCAGTCAACTTTCAATTCAATTCAATTCAATTTTATTTATATAGCACCTTTTACAATAAAATTGTCTCTAAGTGCTTTACAGAGGTAGAAACCCAGAGCCTGAACCCCCAGGTAAGCACAGTGGCAAAGAAAAACTCCCTTTTAACAGGAAGAAACCTTGAGCAGGACCAGGCTTACAAGGGGGAACCATCCTGCTGAAAGTTGGCTGTATAAAAGAGAGACAGTGACAGAGAGAATAAAGAGAGAGAGAGGAGAACAGATACAATCATAAAACCAAAGAAATACAGACAAAATACAATCATAGAAATAATAAACATATCAGACATATATACACATAATAAGGCATAGCAGGTTGTTATAAAAGAGATGAACAGTATAGGCAGGTGCTCACAGCAGACCTCTGAGTTTGCCATAGGCCAAAGTCCGTGACAGCACGAAGGAGACGGAAAAATCTGTAAAGAGAGAGAGAAAGAGAGAGAGACAGAGAGAGAGAGAAGGGGGAGACAGAACAACAAGGAAGACTGGACCCAGATAATCCCGGTGAAAATAAAGGAGGAGAAAGAAGAAGAAAAGGGAGGAGAGGACGTGAGGGAGTGGTTGCGTTGAGGAAGTGGGGAACTGCTCAGTGGATCATGTGTTTGTCCCCAGCAGCGTAGGCCTATAGCAGCATAGCTGTGCTAAAAATTGAAAGAATAAGAGTCTGATGAGCCTATTCTAGCTATAACTGTGAAAACTGACTAAACTAGATCTGTCAGCCCCACACTTGGTTTGGAGGCTAGCTATATGCTTTAAAGTGAACAGAAAGGTTTTGGGTTTGATCTTAAAGGCAGACGTGGTGGCACCTGGGCCTCCTCTTGGACCCAGGTTGGTAACTGGTTCCACAGTGTTGCCCGACATAGCTAAAAGTCGTCCTCCCAGTCTGCTTTGATGAATTTAGAACTACAAGTAAAACCTGCACTCTGTGATCTGAGTGTTCTTTAGGTATATACGAACTATGAGATCCCCGCATGATGGAGATAGTCCATTTAGAGCTTTATATGTTGTAGGGGAAGGAGAATTTTAAAGTCTATTCTAAATTTCACTGAAGCCAGTGAAGAGAAGCTTAAAACTGGAGAGATATGCTCCCTGGTGCTGATTCCTGTCAGAACTCTGGCTGCAGTGTTCTGTATCAGCTGCAGGTTTTTAATGGATTAATTTGGACATCCTGACAGTAATGAGTTGCAGTAGTCCAGTCTAGAGGTAACAAAAGCATGGACCAGTTTTTCAGATCACTTAGACAGGATGTCTTTGATCTTGGCAATATTACGGGAGGTGAAAGAAAGCTGAATCCCAGAAACCTGTTTAATATGAGGGAGAAATGACATGTCCTGGTCAAAGATAACTCCCAGGTTCCTCTTTGCAGCCATACTGGAGGACAAAGCACGCATCCAAGGAGAGAATGCTATCTGATAATCTAGTCTCAGGATGTTTAGCTCCAAGAACAATAACTCTTAGTTTTGTCTGAGTTTAAAAGAAGGAAATTGGAGGTCATCCAGTCTTTATGTCTTCGAGACATGCCTGAGTCTGGCTAATGGCTCTGTTTCATCAGATTTCATGGATAGATACAACTGCGTATCGTCGGCATAGCAATGAAAAAATTTATGCCGTGTTTGGAATTATATTCCCTAGAGGGAGCATGTAAAGAGGAACAGGATTGGCCCAAGTACTGAACCCTGGAACACCATGATGAACCTTTGTACACCAGAGAAACATCATTAACATGAACAAAAATGAAATCGATCTGATAGATAAGATTTAAACCAGTCTAGAGCTGTCCCTGTGGATCCTAATCTCATGGTGTAGCCTTCTGTAATAAAAATGCCGTGATCTACAGTGTCAAAGGCAGCACTGAGGTCCAGTAAAACCAGCACGGAAATAAGTCCACGGTCTGATGCCATGAGGAGGTCATTAGTGACCTCCTTTAACCAGCTGTTTCTGTGCTGTGATGAGCTCTGAAACCAGACCGAAACACTCAAATAGACTATTCCTGTTTAGGTGATCGGTTATTGACTGACAAACTGTTTCCTGCTATCTTAGAGATAAAATGGAGGTTGATATCGCCCAATTTGCTACATTTCGGGTCAAAGTAAGGCTTTTAATTGGCGTGTGATAACAGCAGTTTTAAATGCCTGAGGTACATAACCTGTTGTCAAAGATAAGTTGGTCTGATCTATTACTGACGCCCCACTAGGAGGAAAGACATCTCAAAAGCTTAGTTGGGATGGGGTCCAGGAGACATGTGGTTGGTTTAGATCCATTAATGTTGGGAGGTCAGCCTGTGGAGATCTATGGGCAGGAAGCTGTCCAGAGGTGGATCAGGACTAGGATGGGGTTAGTTAACAAGGCAGCTCATCAGTTGCGGAGCTTACCTTGATCGATCTTTTCTCTAATGTTAGTGATTTTATTGGTGAAGAAACTCATAAAGTCTTCACTGCTAAGAGTTGCAGGAACAGAAGGCTCAACCGAGCTGCAGGACTCTATCAACCTTGGCTATGGTGTTAAACAGGAAACGTGAGTTGTTCTATTTGCATCTATTAATGAAGTGTGTAAGCTGTTCTGGCTTTTTACGAGGGCCTTTTATATGTTAGTAAGCTGTCTTTCCAGGCGCTTTGGGAATCAGCTGATCTGGCTGAATACCACTTCCTTCCCATCCGCTCTGATGCCTGCTTAAGAGTTCGATATGTGTGTTATACCACGGAGCCAGTCTTCTATGGTGTGTGAACCCTTCTTCAGTGGGGCAAACCGACCTAAAACTATACGAGTGTGGCTGCAGTGACATTGACAGCAAGCAGTCAATATCTGCAGGAGTAACATTTAGATCAGAATGATCTGTTGCACCAGTAGAGGGGCGCTTAGTGGGGCAACCGCTGGGTACTCAGCTACAAATCTGTCTCTGTATCTTCCAGAGAGACACCTGCTGTAGTAAACCTTCCTGTCATGCTGCTCGGCTGTTAGAGTGAAGTCAAAGGTTATAAGTGAGTGGTCTGAGAGGAGGTTATGGGAACAACCACAGGTTCTCAGTTTCTAGATTCATAGGTGAGAACCAGATCCAGAGGTGATTATGACAGTGCGCTGTTCATTTACTAACTGAGAGAAACCTACTGCATCTATCAGTGAGTTAAACGCCGCCTTAAGATCAAGTCAGTATCATCATCCATATGGATGTTAAAATCACCCACTATAATGACTTTATCTGCACTGACCACTAAACTAGACAGGAAATCTGAAAACCTGCCAGGAACTGTGTATAAGCAGTTGCAGTGGTGGCCAATACACCACAAATTCATTGCAAAACTGGCTTTTCTGACTTCCAATTGTGGTGAGAGAGGCTGAGAGTGAGACTTTCAAAAGAGCTACAGGTAGCTTTAGCTTTGGGATTGACTTGAAGGCTGAGATTAAGCTGCCACCCACCTCCTGCCTGCACTTCAGGAAACATGATAATTAGTATGACTTGGATGGATGAGTTTCATTTAAACTAACATATTCTTTCATCCTGCAACCAAGTCTCCGTGAGAAAGAAAATATCAGACAGATGATCTGTTACTAAATCATTAACTAGAAGAGATTTAGACCGTAGAGATCAGGGAGGTTCAATAGACAACATCTAACTGTTCTATTTGTTTCTGAGTGTTTACTGCTGTGTATTTTTATAAGGTTATTATTATTAACACCTCTAGACTTATTTACTAGATGAACTATGGGAGGACGCAGGTACTGGACACTATTTCCTATTGTATTATTAAACTTAGTGTTACTGTGAGCGTTTTTAGTTTTATTGTTATTTTCATTGAGGCGCAGTTTTACAGAAGCAGCAGAGAAGCGTGAAGATGTTTACTCTGCCTCCCGCCTCCACCCTGGGTTGTCAGAAGGTTGTCCAATCAACTTTGCTATATTGCTGAAATAAGAGCTGCACCACCCGGTGGACATGAATGCGGTCCTGCTAATAAGGCCAGGTTTTCCCAAAAAGTCTCCCAATTATTTATAAGGCCACGCGGTTTTCTGACACCACCGCGACAAATCAGCGACGGAGCGAAGACATGCTACAACACGTCATCACTGGCCAGATTCGGTGTATTCGAGAATCCACGGAGTCCGGAGATTTAGCGGTTATACACCGATCTATTAACTTTAGTAATTCTGACTGGCGAGTCGGGCGAGTTAATGACGAATGATAATTGCTGTATTTGTGCTTATCTTTCACCAGCTGCTTTAAGTTTCTCTATGTCGCCCGCCTGGCCCCGGATACATTTAACTATGGTCTTGGTGTCGGTCGTGAAGAAGAATAGAGTCGCCAATAACCAGGTCGGTTTTCAGTGGGTGCGCCACTGAGTGGGGAAAAGCGGCTTCGTGACATGAAGCGGTTGGTGGTGAACCACGGGTTTCGGTTTCTTTGTGACTACGCTTTCCTTCCTTTCAGCAGGATGGTTCCTCCTGTGTTTCCAGTCCAGTTAAAAGGAGTTTTTCCTTGCCACTGTTACTTCCTGGGGGTTCAGGCTCTGGGTTTCTACCTCTGTAAACCACCTAGAGACCAAGTTTTTGTAAACGGTGCTATATAAATAAAATTGAATCGAATTGAACTTGAATTAATCCCCAGGCACCTACTAAAATCAGCTGGTTTACATGAATCGCTGGAGTCTCACTCTCACTTAAGTACCTCCAACCTGCTACCACTAAAAAAAAAAAAAAAAAAAAACGAGTAAGCATTATTAAATGTTAAATGTATTTTAAATTGTAAAGTAATAATAAAAACTAGAATATTTATTGTATTACATATTTCTTTGTTTATTATTAGTACAGTGTTATAACTGATATTATCAGCATATGCATATCAGCAACATAACAAACACCTGTGTGTGTTTAACCTCTTGTTTTAGTGACATATTAACATTGACTGGTAACACTGATTCCCTGACTACAGTGAGAATGCCTTGATTCTGCAAATACTTCCAGTGATTCTGGGCGAACACAGGTATGCGTGACACCTGCAGAACATTACTGCCTGACACACTCATCGGTGCCAGAGGACCAGCCGCGGGTCGCCAGCCGAGCCACCACCGATGTTTTGCCCCTTTAACTGGAACATTCGGGATGATGGGCAGTGACAGGCGCTTCCTGCCACTCCCGCAGCTGGGTTAGCGGCTCGCTCTCACACTGTCCTCTGTGTTATTAAAATTGTGAAGTGGAATTAAACCCGGGGATTATGCATGAAAAGTATCCATAACCATGAGCCAAGCATAGGCCTGACCACATACTGCACCATCCTAGTGCTTGGCTCCTTGTGTCCCCCCTGCTTTGTCGTTCCTGTGGAGCCAGAGCCGCGCCGCCTCCTGTTCTCACCTCCTCTGCCAGACCTTGGTTGCACTCCTCAGCTTGGATCCGATGACCTGCCACCGAGGAGACTCTGTCTCGACACCCAAACTCTACTGGAAATTCACGAAGCTGCCAGGTGTATTTCTCCTTCTCTTCTTGGCAGCAGTGTCCATGCCATCTTCCCGCGGACTGTCAGCTCACCATGACAACTGTCCTCATAGGGCTCGACTAGAGGACAGCCTCTGGGCGGAGGGTGGTAGATATAATTTCCTGGAGGAACTTTAGCTGCTGGTCAAGGTCAGCTCCTCATGTTCTACTCGCCCAGGGTAAAAAAGGACCACTGCTTCTTCCTGCAGCTCTGGGTATTTGCCCTTGTTGGATACAAAATGATCCAATTGTTGAGAAGATAACGGGCTGGTGTTGTTAGCTTCCAGCCGGCATACTCCAAGGATTTCCAAGGATGTCTTTCTTCCTCTAATTGAAGGCCAGTATTAGATCAGATCAACTTATCTTGACAACAGGTTATGTACTCAGGCATTTAAAATCACACGACCTTACTTAAAAACCTTCACTTGACCCAGGCGCCTTAGCAAATTCATTATAGACCCGACATCCAACCTCCCATTCATCTCTAAGATACTTGAGAGGTTGGTTGTCAGTCAGCTAACCGATCACCTAAACAGGAATAGTCATTTGAAGTGTTTCAGTCTGGTTTCAGAGCTCATCACAGCACAGAAACAGCACTTCAAGCCAGTCACACGACCTCCTCATGGCACTGCACCGGACTTATTTCCGTACTGGTTTTACTGACTCAGTGCTGCCTTTTGACACTGTAGATCACAGCATTTTATTACAAAGGCTACAACATGAGATTAGGATCACAGGGACAGTTTCCCAGACTGGGTTTAAATCTTATCTGTCAGATCGATTTCATTTCCTGTTCATGTTAATGATGTTTCCTCTGAGTGTACAAAGGTTCATCATGGTGTCTACCAGGTTCAGTGCTTGGGCCAATCCTGTTCACTCTTACATGCTCCTCTAGGAATATATCTGAAACACGGCATAAATTTTCATTGCTATGTCGACGATAATGCAGTTGTATCTATCCATGAAATCTGATGAAACAGAGCCATTAGCTAGACTCCAGGCATGTCTCAAAGACATAAAGACTGATGACTCCAATTTCCTTCTTTTAAACTCAGACAAACTGAAGTCATTGTTCTTGGAGCTAAACATCTGAGGACTAGATTACCAGATAGCATTCTCTCTTTGGATGGCATTACATTGTCCTCCAGTACGGCTGCAAGGAACCTGGGAGTTATTCGAATTGTGACATGTCATTTCTCCCTCTATTAAACAGGTTTCCTAGGACCACCTTCTTTCACCTCCGTAATATTGCCAAGATCAGATAGAACTTCTGTCACGCGCGCTGAAAACTGACCATGCTTTGTTACCTCTAGACTGACTACTGCAACTCATTACTGTCAGGATGTCCAAATTATTCATTAAAAACCTGCAGCTGATACAGAACGCCGCAGCCAGAGTTCTGACAGGAATCAGCAATTAGGGAGCATATTCCTCCAGTTTTAGCTTCTTCACTGGCTTCAGTGAAATTAGAATAGACTTTAAGATTCTCCTTCTAACATATAAAGTCTCTAAATGGACTATCTCCATCATACCTGCAGGATCTCATAGTTCAGATATACCCCAAAAGAACACTCAGATCACAGAGGCAGGTTTACTTGTAGTTCCTAGAATTCATCAAAGCAGACTGGGAGGACGAGCTTTTAGCTATTTGGCAGCTTTACTGGTGGAACCAGTTACCAACCTGGGTCCAAGAGGCAGACACCACATCTGCCTTCTTAAGATCAAACTTAAACCTTTCTGTTCACTGTGCTATTAAGTATTAGCCTCAAACCAAGTGTGTAGGGCTGACAGATCTAGCTTAATGAAGCTTTCACAGTTATAGCCAGAATAGCTCATCGACCTTATTCTTTCAATTTTTTAGCACAGCTATGCTGCTATAGGCCTATACGCTGCTGGGGGGACAAACACATGATCCACTGAGCAGTTCCTCACTTCCTCAACACCAACCACTCCCTCACGCCCTCTCTCCTCCTTTCTTCTTTCTCCTCCTTTTATTTTCACCGGGATTATCTGGGTCCAGTCTTCCTTGTCGTTCTTGGTGTGTCTCCCTTCTCTCTCTCTCTCATCTCTGTTCATCTCTTTATAACAACCTGCTATGCTGTATTATGTATATATGTCTGATATGTTTGTATTTCTATGATTGTATTTTGTCTGTATTTCTTTGGTTTTATGATTGTATCTGTTCTCCCTCTCTCTTTATTCTCTGTCCTGTCTCCTTTTATTCCTCCTTTACCCAGCCAACTTCAGCAGTATGGTTTCCTTGAAGCCTGGTCCTGCCTGGGCGCTCTTCCTGTTAAAAGGGAGTTTTTCCCTGCCACTCGTGCCACTGGGGGTTCAGGCCTGAGTTTCCCACCTCTGTAAAGCACCTCTAGAGACAATTTATTGTAAAAGGTGCTATATAAATAAAATTGGAATTGAATTGAATTGAATTTCTGCAGCTTTCATGCAGAGAACTCTCGATCGCGGTGCTGTCTAAACCAGCCTTGCGTCAGTACCACCAGAACGAATGTGCTGCAGAGTTGGGTTGCTGGAGCTGCAGATTTGGCATGTCTCCTCTGTGCCACACCATAGATGCAGGTTCCGGGCACTGGGAAGAGTGTCTTAAGTGGCCCTGACCTCAAGCTTGGGTTATCTCACATGTCGTTCACGTGATTGATTCACAACAATCATCATGTTGTCCATCTCCTTGTTAATGCTGGCTGGGACTGCTTGATTTTCTACCTTTCCTTTGATCTAAAGCCACTTGAAATCACTAAGTCTTGGGTGCTGGGTCCCATCCGAGGCCAGGACTCCTTTCTGCTGTAGCCCAACAACTTCCAGATGTTTCAGGCGGATATGGCCTGGTCATGGACTTTGCAGTGTCTCTACTTCATGCCCTATGCGGACTTGGGCTCGAGCATTTTGGACTGATGGGTCGAATGAATCCCTTAGCTCGAAGAAGAGTCACACCTACTCCCATCTGTAGCCCAGGCTGATCAATTCCAAGAGGAGCTTCAGTGTAGTTCTCCCAAATAGTGCGGAGGTGAAAGGTATTAAAGGCTCAACCACTCACGCAACGTAGTAGTTGGCTTTTAGGGTCCAGCTTCAAGCCATGGAGAGACCCACATATTTTGAGGGGCCACATCAGGTGCCGGTACAAGGTGAATCGGTAGAACCAGACCTTATATTTTCCGGACAGAAGGCTCTGATCGATCCTACTTAAGCCATCTGCAAACTGGGAGCTGACAGAGACAGCCATGCGTTTGTCAGACAGGTCAGCTGAATAAAGCCTTCCAAGGCTTCGAACTGGTTGGTCCACTAGCAGCAGGATCTTACATCGTCAGCTGTAAAGGAGATGCTGTTGTTACGGACACCTTTCCTGATGGAGAGACTGTGACTTGATGGCTTTATCCTCATCTTGGCCCATGATAACAGCTCTTCAAGCCTTTCAGGAGTCTGGCTGTGCATGCAGATGTCTGAGTGAGGTGGTGACATCACTCATGTAGCTCCCAGAGCTGGGAGTTGCTGGCCTGACTGGGATCTGGAAACCTCTGGCCATCTGTCTTCTACCAATCAGGATGATCTCGAATGCTGCTGTGAATAGGATGGGGAGATGGACAAACCCATCACCCATTCCATGTTCAAGTTATAAGACCGTGACACGGGTAACCGACCGTAATCGCCTCCCCCGAGCAGCGATAGCTGTCATAGCTTACCAGATTCCAGATCTGTGGTGGTATGTGAAAGAAGTCCAGGGTAAAGTAGATGAGGTAAGGTCTAGCCACAATTCACGCATTCATTTGCCGTTTTTGCTGGATTGGAATTTGTTCCTTATGATCATAGCCGAGTGCTCCACGCAGCTGGGGAAATCCAGGACACCCGCCTACCAGCAACTGGTGTCTATGTGTAACTTTGCCAGAAGGTAGCTGGTCCCGCGCTGCCATCACCGAGAAGAAGATCTTCCTCATGTTCAGTAAGGCTATCCTCTGAATTGGTTGATGTTTCTTTCCTTCAGGATGAATGGTGGTGAATCACTGCTCCATGCTTATGATGAGTGAGGGGTTAGTGAACCGATTCAGATGAATCGCTTGAGGTCAATATTTTTTCCTGTGAGTCCAATGGTTGATTGTGTACTTACCAGCAGCTTTCTGCACAGTGGACTCAATGACCTGAATTGGTAAATAAAGTTCATTGAAAAAAAAAAGTCTCATACAATTGGGGTGAATAGAGACCTGAGACTCCTGATTTACTATAAAGATTCAAATCATTAACCCAGTGATTCAGAAGCAGTCCCCAACATCATACCAGAGCTCTGCTCAGTGGCTATAACATGCGTGAATGGCAAGCAAAAGATGGCTCGGACCATGACGTTAGAGGCATCAACTGAAACCACAAACTGCACATTTAGGTCAGGGGCAAGCATTGAAACACTGGTTCAGCTGGGTCTTGAGAAGGGCCATGAGACATGCTGGATGTAGAGATCCACAGTCTCGGGATCCATGTCTAGGAGAAGATGACGAAGGTGATTTCCAAGGTCAAGGTATTGTTGGCATTTCTAAAACCAGAAAGGCTGTAATATCTCAGTGTGCTCACCACTGAATGAGAGGGAGACGGTGGAGCAGATTGACTGGGACGCATATGCATCATATGATTTTTTAGGACATCTAGAAAGTTCTGTGAATGAAGTGTGAATAGGAACAGGCTCAACCCATAATAGAGTCAGTAGCTGGTAGCTGATTAACTTGTCATCTGCTACTGAGTCCCCACAAACAGGGAGTTTGTGATGACAGCGACTTAGAAAAGCTGAGCTACTCACCAAGACAGAGGGAGGAAGAGCCTCAAAACAAGTGGGTTAGGGTACCACAAAACAAGTGGTTAGGGTTAGGGCAGTATGATCAACATCACCCTCTCTGTCCGTCCTGAGGAGGTTAGATCCTTGCAAATGTCATTGGTCTCGCCAGGTCTATGACAGGACAGATGGGTCCATGAAAGCTCGCCTCCTGTATCTCCTCCCGTATCTCTCTGAATGTCTTAAAGTTCGCTAATGAGAATGATGCAGTAACACTGACTTCTCCATGTTAGCTGCTAGGGCGATAACATCATCGACAATCAAGATCATCAGGGTGGTGGTCTTTAATCCCTTCTGCTGGAACATAAAATTCCTATAGTGGGTCCCCAGCTTTAGCCAGACAAGCTTCTCTGTTAGTTAGAGTAAATCCATATTGATCCGATTTTGTCTCTGAATTTAAATGCTGCAAAATTTTGAAAATTATGTCATTCACCTCAGCAGCCGGTTTGCACCGTGTAGCGATCATTTCACCAATCAGGGTCCGAGGGAAGCCGGTCGGACAGCGACAAGGTGGAGATTTGGTGTAGACATACTGGGATTTGAAATTTGTCCTCCTTTTCTGTGTTGAGGAAATGGAAGAAGAAACCTTTATATAGCATTCCTATCAAAGACAGCTCTGTAGTAAACAAAGCGATACCTGTAAAAGCAGGCTAAGAGCAGGGCAAAATACCAGGCGTCTGCGTTTCACCCAGCACGTGTCTGTTTTATTTTTTTCACCAAGTCACAACCTCAAAATGTGTGCATTACAGGCCTTCAACAAGTCACCATTATCATCACCATTATCATCATATTCTTTACTCAATCATATCCAACAAATATGATTAGTCATTATCAAATTACATACTTACATTCAATAGATTTACTGGATTAACTAACAAATAACCCTATTTCAGTATTTTTTGACAGGATATGTACTGAATCTTATTCAGTATTTGCAGTCATTGGATGAGCTTTGGTTTCTCCAGAGAGCTGTGTCTTAAGTTGTTGGGCAGAGCTGAAAATAGCTCAGTGGGACATTACGTTCAGAACACTCAGAGTCCTTGGCAGGGTGGTTGGGCAGGAAAGTCATTATCCAGGTCTGGTCAACAGCGTGAATGTTTGGAATGCTGACGAAGAGAGGGAGAACTGCTCCAAACATTCACAGCTGTTTGACCAGACCTGAGACTCATTAACATGTGACCCAACAGACAAAGGGGAAGCACCCAACTGAAACTGGAATGAACGACTCTGCCAACCACCTGCCAAGGACTCAGGTGACCACCTGCCATTAACATGCCAATGGTCCACAGGGCTATATTTTCAAGCTCTGCCCCAGCAAACTTAGAAAAGCTCTCTGGAGAGAGGGCGAAACGTTTTCAAGGAAACCTTTCAGTCCAGTTGACACAGAGAGATCTACTTTGGATAACCATGACCTGGATGACTGAGAATCTACACAGATATACCAGTCTGTTAATAAAACAAAATTAAAAGAAAGTGCTTGTGTCAGCTAATGGACCCAGTACTGGAAATATTCATATTTTTATAAACTATTCAACTCTACTGAACGCGGAACTTTCTCAACTCCACCCGTAATGGCGGCCGTGCGGGAAGTTTCTCCCATTACCAGCTCATCTTAATACTCAATAACTCGACGTAACCATCATAATTCTCCTATTGTCAACCAGTGAAATACACGTTATCACATAAACAAATGTATTTCCAAAATAAAATAACATTTAGCGACCTGTAAAAGCAGGCAAAGAGCGGAGAAGTAAAACACGAGGCATCTGCGTTTAACTCCAGCAAGTGTCTGAAGAATTGCCACAAGGTGGGCCCCCTTACCAGCCCCCCGAAACCCCGGAGCGAACACAGACCTTCCGCCCTGCTGCTTTATCTCAAATTAACATATATCTTTCCTTTCCTTTGGGACAAAATGAACATTGAGAATGTCCCATATATACATATGTCCAATAAAATAAACAAAATAAAGACATTAATGTGGTCATCCCCCTCAGGGGTGCCACATGGAGATTATTGAAAAATTTGTGCTGTGGTGGGATGTGAGTCCGGGTTTCCGAGTGATACGAGATTTACAGGGGCAAAATGAGTCATGTGACCGTTTCTGCTTAGTGGAGTTTTTAACTCGTCGGCATTGTTAAGTGGCATTATGTCATTTCTGATGGTGGCGATTTTGTTGACAAAATAATGCTACAAATGCAGCATTGTGACGTAGAGAGTATGGTGAATCGAAGATGAGTTGGTCAACAGTGAAAAATTTTGCATTTAAATGTTTGTTTTTTAAATGTTTATAAAGGTCATAGTGGATATGAAGCCTGGATTTCCTCCATTTACACTCAGCCTGTCTGCTTTTTTCTTGTTTTTACAGAATAGTCATTTAACCAGGGTGGTTTCTGTTTACCCCTCCTGGGCTGCCACCTTATCGTGGTGGAGGGGTTTGCGTGTCCCTATGATCCTGGAAGCTCAGTTGTCTGGGGCTTTATGCCCCTGGTAGGGCCTCCCATGGCAAACAGGTCCTGGGTGAGGGACCAGACAAAGTGCAGCCCACAAAACCCCTTATGATGAATAAAACATTTGGTGTCAAGTCTCCCTTGCCCGGACGCAGGTCACCGGGGCCCCCCCCGGAGCCAGGCCTGGGGCTGGGGCACGCTGGTGAGCGCCTTTGCCCATGGGGCCCGGCCGGGCATAGCCTAAAGGAATGATGTGGGACCCCCTTCCAGTGGGCTCACCACTTGCAGGAGGGGCCAAAGGGGTCGGGTGCTGTATAAGTTGGGTGGCAGCCGAAGACGGGGACCTTGGCGGTCAGATCCCCAGCTGCAGAAGCTAGCTCTAGGGACATGGAATGTCACCTCTCTGATGGGGAAGGAGCCTGAGCTGGTACGAGAGGTCGAGAAGTTCCGATTAGATCGGCCTCACCTCGACGCATAGCAAAGGCTCTGGAACCAGCCTTCTCGAGAGGGGTTGGACTCTCTTCCACTCTGGAGTTGCCGATGGGGAGAGGTGGCGGGCAGGGGTGGCGATTCTTGTTGCCCCCCGGCTTGGTGCCTGTACGTTGGAGTTTACCCCGTTGAACAAGAGGGTAGCCTCCCTCCGCCTTCGGGTGGGGGGACGGATCCTGACTGTTGTTTGTGCCTATGGCCCCAACAGCAGTTCAGCGTATCCACCCTTTTTGGAGTCCCTAGAGGGAGTACTAGAGAGTGCTCCTTCTGGGGGTTCCCTCATCCTCCTGGGTGACTTCAATGCTCACGACGGCAGTGAAAGTGAGACCTGGAGGGCCGTGATCGGGAAGAATGGCCCCCCTGATCTGAACCTGAGCGGTGTTCTGTTGTTGGACTTCTGTGCTCGTCATAGCTCGTCAAGGGTGTCCATATGTGCATTTGGCACCAGGACACCTTGGGCTGCAGTTTGATCATCTTTGTAGTTGTGTCCTCGGATTTGCGGCCGCATGTCCTGGACACTCAGATGAAGAGAGGGGCGGAGCTGTCAACTGATCACCACCTGGTGGTAAGTTGGCTTCGTTGGTGGGGGAGGATGCAGGACAGACCAGGCAGGCCCAAACATATTGTGAGGTTCTGCTGGGAACGCCTGGCAGAGTCTCCTGTCAGACGGAGCTTCAACTCCCACCTCTGGGAGAGCTTCACCCATGTCCCGGAGGAGGTGGGGGACATTGAGTCCGAGTGGACCATGTTCCGTGCCTCCATTGTTGAGGCGGCCGACCAGTGCTGTGGCCGCAAGGTGGTCGGTGCCTGTCGTGGCGGCAACACCTGAACCCGCTGGTGGACACCGGTGGTGAGGGATGCCGTCAAGCTGAAGAAGGAGTCGTACCGGGCCTTTTTGGCCTGTGGGACTCCTGAGGCAGCAGATGGGTACCGGCGAGCCAAGCGGAGTGCGGCTGTGGCGGTCGCCGAGGCAAACATCCGGGCGTGGGAAGAGTTTGAGGAGGCCATGGAGAACGACTTCCAGACGGCTTTGAAAAGGTTCTGGACCACCAACCAGCGCCTGAGGAGGGGGAAGCAGTGCATTGACAACACTGTGTACAGTGGAGATGGTGTGCTGCTGACCTCGACTCGGGACATTGTGGATCGGTGGAAACTCCTCAGTGGCAGGGCCCCGGGGGTGGATGAGATCCGTCCGGAGTTCCTTAGGGCTCTAGACGTTGTAGGGCTGTCGTGGTTGACACGACTCTGCATCGTCATGTGGACATCGGGGGCAGTGCCACTGGATTGGCAGACCAGGGTGGTGGTCCCTTTTTTTAAGAATTGGGACCGGAGGGTGTGTTCCAACTATAGGGGGATCACACTCCTCAGCCTCCCTGGTAAGGTCTATTCAGGGGTACTGGAGAGGAGGGTCCATCGAATAGTCGAACCTTGCATTCAGGAGGAGCAGTGCGGTTTTCGTCCTGGACGTGGAACTGTGGACCAGCTCTATACCCTCAGCAGGGTCCTTGAGGGTGCGTGGGAGTTTGCCCAACCAGTCTACATGTGTTTTGTGGATCTGGAGAAGGCATTTGACCGTGTGCCTCGGTGAGTCCTGTGGGGGGTTCTCCGGGAGTATGGGGTGTCGGGCCCCCTGATACGGGCCATCCGCTCCCTGTATGACCAGTGTCAGAGTTTGGCCCGCATCGTAGTAAGTCGAACTCGTTTCCGGTGAAGGTTGGACTCCGCCAGGGCTGCCCTTTGTCACCGATTCTGTTCATAACTTTTATGGACAGAATTTCTAGGCACAGCCGTGGTGTTGAGTGGGTCTGGTTTGGTGGCCTCAGGATCAGGTCTCTGCTTTTTGCAGATGATGTGGTCCTGTTGGCTTCATCAGTCCGTGACCTCCAGCTCTCACTGGACCGGTTCACAACCGAGTGCGAAGCGGCCGGGATGAGAATCAGCTCCTCCAAATCTGAGGCCATGGTTCTCAGCCGGAAAAAGGTGGAGTGCCTTCTCCGGGTCGGGGAGGGGATCCTTCCCCAAGTGGAGAAGTTCAAGTACCTCGGGGTCTTGTTCACGAGTGAGGGAAGAATGGAGAGAGAGATCGACAGGCGGATTGGTGCGGCGTCTGCAGTAATGCGGACTCTGCACCGGTCCTCTTGATTTACCGGTCGGTCTTCGCTCCTACCCTCACCTATGGTCATGAGCTTTGGGTAGTGACCAAAAGAACGAGATCGCGGGTACAAGTGGCCGAAATGAGTTTCCTTCGCAGGGTGGCTGGGCTCTCCCTTAGAGATAGGGTGAGAAGCTCTGCCATCCGGGAGGAGCTCGGAGTAGAGCCGCTGCTCCTCCGCATTGAGAGGAGCCAGATGAGGTGGCTCGGGCACCTAGTAAGGATGCCTCCCGGACGCCTCCCTGGTGAGGTGTTCAGGGCACGTCCCTCCAGTAGGAGGCCCCCGAGAAGACCCAGGACACGCTGGAGGGACTATGTCTCTCGGCTGGCCTGGGAACACCTCGGGATCCCCCCGGAAGAGCTAGACGAAGTAGCTGGGGAGAGGGAAGTCTGGGCTTCCCTGCTTAGGCTGCTGCCCCAATGACCCGATCTCGGATAAGCGGAAGAAGATGCGGATGGATGGATAGATGGTTTCTGTTTACCAGTTACCTAATTTGATTTATGAGGTGCAATGTTGTTCATAATATTTTTTAGTGAAGAAGGGAAGTTTTCTAACAGAACATCAAGGGAAATTTAAGTGCATATTGCTAAGTTAAGATTTGGAAAATGTTTCAATGAAGGAATCAACTCTATGGGCACCTATGAGGCATGTTTTGATGGTCTGGGTGCTTGTTAGTAGATGGGGGTTAATGAAAAGGATTAAGAGATGATCTGATATTGAGATGTCCTTGATTATATATATGGTAATATTGAGACATTTTCCAATAATTAGGCCGATACTGAAATTCTGAGGTAGAAACCCAGAGCCTGAACACCCAGGTAAGCACAGTGGCAAGGAAAAACTCCCTTTTAACAGGAAGAAACCTTGAGCAGGACCAGGCTTACAAGGAGGAACCATCCTGCTGAAAGTCAGCTGGGTAAAGGAGGAAAAGAAGAGGGAGACAGGACAGAGAGAATAAAGAGAGAAAGGGAGAACAGATACAATCATAACAACAGATACAATCATAGAACCATAGAAATACAAACAGACATAATATATATAATACATATATACATAATACCGCATAGCAAGTTGTTATAAAAAGAGGAACGGTATGGGAAGGTTTTAATAAAAAAGGAAATAGCATAGGAAGGTGCTGACAGTGGACCCTGGGTTTGTCAGAGGCCAAGGTCCGTGCAGCACGAAGGTCTCGAGATGGAAGACCTGTAGAAAGAGAGAGGGAGAGACTTTGACTTTTAAAACACACTTTATTTACAATTTACCGTTTAATAAATAATTAAAGACAATAAAAAAGGTTACATGTTTAAACAAGTGTTGTAAAAGGCCAAAACCAGGTAAAACCTATACAAGATAATTTAAAAACACCAGCTCTTCTTGCTGGGTCACCCTGCATAGGCCTTCCTCCCATCCCCATAGCTGGGTAAAGGCCTCCAGGTTCTTGGTCTCCCTGTAGAAGCAGAACTCCAGCCTGATTCTGGCTCGGACGTTCTGCCTCCACAGGGAGACCAGTTCACAAGAAGTCTCCGCCTTGATTCTGTCCCTTCGGGTCACGTAGATCGCCATTTTGGCCTCACCGCTCAGGAAGTTTAAAATCTGGCACTTTGCTTTTGTTTTCTTGTCATATTTAAAACCACCAATAAAAACAGGGGCCGTGAACTCAACACCAAAGATGCTAAAAACAACAGTTAAAAGGCCAAAAAATAGGGTCAGTCTGCTGCAGTCAGCGAACATGTGGAAGACCGTCTCCCTCAGGCAGCAGAACGGACACCCGTTTGCAACAGTAGAGTTTAAAACCGAGATGAACAAGTTGGTGGTGATGGCGCTGTGGAGGATCCTCCACTGCAGGACTCTGGTCCTCTTCCTCAGGGGAGGTCTGTACAGGGTCCTCCACTGCGGAGGCTGGCGCCCCAGCCTGGCAGTCCACACCGTGGGGGCACGCTGGCTCAGGTCTTGGGCATTGACCACTTGGTGCAGGTGGAGTAGATGGTCCATCCGTCCGCTCTGTACAGGCTCAGCGCTGCCTCGTCACAGGGTCCCTGCAGGGGTCCGCTCGGCTGCGTGGGCACTGGGCTCAGCTGGAGGTCAGGGAAGGTGTCCGTGGGGTCAGGCAGAGCTTCTCCTCTGGACCACCTCAGGAGAAGGCTCCTCTCTCTGCCTGAGAGCTTCTGCTTCCAGAGCTCCAGGCTCCTCTGGGTCCAGCGAGCAGAGCGGATGCCCAGCACAGAGCTCAGGGTCTGGACGTCACTCAGCGTGGGTCCCGCCGCCTCCAGCAGCTTTTGTAGCGTGACCACCCCCGAGCGTCTCAGTGCCCCCGTCAGTCCAGGCAGGGCATCACAGCTTACGTCCAGCCTTCCTCCATAGACCAGAGGCTCCTTCAGTAGCCAGTACAGAGAGGTCGACTCATTGTGGGCCCATTTCAACCACGCACAGAACCTAAAAACACTACGGTAAAAAGGGGACAAACCACCTGTCGATAGCAACTTAAAATCAGTTAAGAACAGAGCCTCATAGACCGTTAACCTGCCTAAAAACACAATTGGTCCTTGATGGAGCTGGTGATGTGACCAGTGACATTGAGAGTGTGCTGCTGACACAACATCTTGATCAGGGTCTTCCCATGGTCCCACCACTGCCTCAGACAAGTAAAATCATTCTTACTTTGTCTAAAAACACACCATAAAAACCTCAAAGCCTCTTTAAAACTGTGGTCAGACACTAAACTCGAGTTAAAATGCCAGTATGCGCTCTTGGGTGAGATGTTCCTGACAAAAGCACTGCACACAACCAAGGAGTGATCTGAAAAACCAACTGGTAAAATTCGACACAATTTAAAGATGCTAAAATGGTGCTTAAAACAATAAAACTGGTCAAGGCGGGCTAAAGTTACTGTGTCATCTCTGTAGTGGGACCATGTGTACCGTCGGCAGCCTGCCTGCATCCTCCTCCATACATCCACCAGGCCGTGGCAGAAGACCAGCTGCCTCAGAGCGTGCTGGGAAGCTGGATGAGGCTCCGCGTGGTTACGGTCTACTGTGTCGTCTTCAGTACAGTTAAAATCTCCTCCTAAAATCAGGTAGTCTGTCGTCCTGTGGCTCTGCAGCTTGTTGCTGACTGTTTCTAAAAAGAGCTTCCTCTCTGCACCGTCATTTGGAGCATAAATGTTCATAAAAACAATGTTAAACCCGTTAAAACTAGCCTCTAAAAGCAGAAACCTCCCCGGGACAACGTGTTCCACTCTGAGGGAGGCTGGGGTGAAGGCCTTAGATAGTAAGATGGCCACCCCGGCGCTGACAGCCGTGTGGTGGCTGAGGAACACGCGTCCTCCCCACTCTCTGCTCCACCAAGTCTCGTTCTCCTGGTCGCTGTGTGTCTCTTGTAGAAATATAACCTCGATGTGCTTTAGCCTTGCCGTTTCATAGATGACGGCTCTTTTTCTGCCGTCTCTGGCCCCGTCCACATTTAAAATCCCCACTTTAAAATTGTTCATCAAGGGAATTAAAAATGAACACGAATAAAAACTGTATAAAAACCCAATAAAAGCAAGCAAAGTGCCTGTTTGTGCTCTCATCACTGTGGTCCGATTTGTCTTTTCACCTTCAAGATCAGCTTTTTCAGTCTAAAAACTTCCTGGTCTGTGAGGTCCGCCTCAGTTCTGTTTTTTACGTGACCCTTGGCAGATTTATAAAAACATTCCATGTCCAGAAAGTAATTTTCTAGGATGACCCCCTTCATGTTTTTGGTTTCTTGTAGGAAAGTTTTTATCATTCTTGCCGTGTACCCTTTCCCCCCTGGCTGACTGGCTGGCTGGCTGATCCCTGGGAGTGGGACAGGTTGCTGTCATCAGACACGCAGTCCTCACCCTCGCTGCTGTCTGACCACTCAGCATTCCTGCGTGTCTGCCTGCTGACCTTTGCCCCAACATTGTCGCTCTGTTTGCAGCTTCTCCTTTTTGTTGAAATGCCAGAAGGCTCATGTTCCATCGCTCCCTCATCCCCACCTGTCTGCCCCTTATTCATGCCACCTACCTGCACCTCACTCACCTCACCTGTCTGTTCCTCACCTGTCTGCTCCTCACTCATACTACCACCCTGCACCTCATCCATTTTTTTAGTCTGTTTTTCACCATTTTGTCCCTCACCCATGTCACCTAACAGCCCCTCACCTGTCTGCCCCTCACATCCTTCACCTTCCACCACCTGTTCCTCCGTTTCCATATTTTCCTGCCTTTCAACTGGTGTGTTTGTTTGTTCCTCCTGAACCTGACCAGTCTCACCCTCTCGGTAGTTTAAGTTCTCTTCCTTATCTCCCCGATCGTCCTCATGTCCTGCAGCACTCACACCAGGGGGGACGCCGGCACCGGCGTCTTCCGCAGCCGCGGCAGCAGCCGCTGCTCAGCCCGATGCAGACTGGGGCTTCGCAGCCTATGGCTGCGGCTCTGGCTCGGAGCGCCGCTGCCCGGACCCGCCCGGGGCTCCGCCATCCCGGTCTCTCTCCTCAGCGGTGGCACCGGCGTCGGCTCGGAGCGGATACATTTTAATGATGTGTCCCTCCTCCCCACAGCTGAAACACTTCATGGCCGCTGAGGAGACGAAAAGCACGTAATCAAATCCATCCACTCTAACACGGAGGCGAACCTCCAGATCTTCGCTCCGGTTGTTGAGGATCATGAAAACCTGTCTACGGTGGGAGACTACGTGCTTTAGGAGCGGAGATCTGAACCCGGACAGAACCTTTTTGATCAGCGACACAATCTTTCCGTGTCTGGACAGCTCCACGCACAGAAACTCGTCACTTATGAACGGAGGAACGTTCGACAGGGTGATCTTGGTTGCAGGCCGGCTCAGCGGCAGAACCTCCTCGATCGCTCCTCCAACACTGAGCCCTCTCTCCACCAGGAGATTGGCCTGCTCCACCTTCTCCTCAAACAGTACCACCGCACCATTCATCTGGGCCGTGGATTTGATCGAGCCGTGCCCGATTACTTCCCCCACGGCGAGGGCTACCTCCTCCATGGTGTGCGTCGACCCGGCACCCACTTTGATGCAGTGCCTCCGCGACAACCGGGAGAGATCCCTGCTGCTCACCGCCATGGTGCCGGGAACGCCGGCCAGCCACACAATGGCAGACCAGAGAACCCGCAAAAAAACGCAATCAAACTAACTAAAACTACACACACCTAACCACCACACCCCACTCACACTATACTGACAAAAATAATTCAATGAAGATTAAAAAAAGGTTTTGAATTTGGAAAAATTCCAATTTCACTCTCAGCTCACTAGACGCCTCTGCTCACGCTCAGAGAGAGAGAGAGAGAGAGAGAGAAGAGGGGGAGAAAGACACAGAACGGCAAGGAAGACCTGACACACTGATAATCCTGGTGAGAAGAAAAGAAAAGGAGGAGAGGAGGTGAGGGAGTGGTTGGTGTTGAGGTAGTGGGGAAATGCTCAGTGGATCATGTTTGTGTCCCCAGCAGCGTAGGCCTATAGCAGCATAGCTATTCTAAAAATTGAAGAATATGCGTTTGATGGCCCTATTCTACCTGTAGCTGTGAGAACTAGATCTATCAACTCTACACACTTTGTTTGAGGCTAGCTGTAAGCTTTACTGAACAGAAAGGTTTTAAGTTTGATCTTACGTGAGACGTGGCTCGTCCTCCCAGTCTACTTTGATGAAATCTAGAAGCTATAAGTAAACCTGCACTTTGTGATGAGTGTTCTTTTAGGAATATACAGAACTATGAGAGTAAGTAAGTATGATGGAGATAGTCCACGGAACATATGTTTATATGTTAGAAGGAGAATCTTGAATCTATTCTAAATTTCACTGGAAGCCAGTGAAGGGAAGCTAAAACTGGAGAGCTCCCTGGTGTTGCTTCCTGTCAGAACACTGGCTGCAGTGTTCTGGATCAGCTGCAGGTTACTAATGGAATAATTTGGACATCCTGACAGTAATGAGTTGCAGTAGTCCAGTCTAGAAGTAAGAAAAGCATGGACGAGTTTTTCAGCATCACTCTGAGACTGGATGCTCTTGATCTTGGTAATATTACGGAGGTGAAAGAAGGTGATCCTATAAACTTGTTTAATATGAGGGAGAAATGACATGTCCTGGTCAAAGATAACTCCAAGGTTCCTTGCAGCCATACTGGAGGACAAAGTAATGCCATCCAAAGAGAGAATGCTATCTGATAATCTAGTCCTCAGATGTTTAGCTCCAAGAACAATGACTTCAGTTTTGTCTGAGTTTAAAAGTAAGAAATTGGAGGTCATCCAGTCTTTCATGTCCTTGAGACATGTCTGGAGTCTGGCTAACAGCTGCGTTTCATCAGGTTTCATGGATAAATACAGCTGTGTATCATCGGTATAGCAATGAAAATTTATGCCATGTCTCTGAATAATATTTCCTAGAGGGAGCATGTAAAGAGTGAACAGGATTGGCCCAAGCACTGAACCCTGTGGAACACCATGATGAACCTTTGTACACCCAGAGGAAGCATCATTAACATGAACAAAATGAAATCGATCTGATAGATAGATTTAAACCAGTCTACAGCTGTCCCTGTGATCCTAATCTCATGTTGTAGTCTCTGTAATAAAATGCTGTGGTCTACAGTATCAAAGGTAGCACCGAGGTCGAGTAAAACAAGTACGGAGTGTAGCAACATGAAGATTTGTTTTATATTGTTGATGTACATGTAATCATACAAGGCTGTATTTTTCTGTCCTGTGTCTATATCTTACTTCGCCAAGGACAATCACATACAAAGTCGTGGACCACTCGCAATTCAATTCAATTCAATTCAATTTTATTTATATAGCACCTTTTACAATAAAATTGTCTCTAAGTGCTTTACAGAGGTAGAAACCCAGAGCCTGAACCCCCAGGTAAGCACAGTGGCAGGGAAAAACTCCCTTTTAACAGGAAGAAACCTTGAGCAGGACCAGGCTTACAAGGGGGAACCATCCTGCTGAAAGTTGGCTGGGTAAAGGAGGAATAAAAGAGGGAGACAGGACAGAGAGAATAAAGAGAGAGAGAGGGAGAACAGATACAATCATAAAACCAAAGAAATACAGACAAAATACAATCATAGAAATACAAACATATCAGACATATATACACATAATACAGCATAGCAGGTTGTTATAAAGAGATGAACAGTATAGGCAGGTGCCGACAGCAGACCCTGAGTTTGCCATAGGCCAAAGTCCGTACAGCACGAAGGCCTGGAGACGGAAAATCTGCAAAGAGAGAGAGAAAGAGAGAGAGACAGAGAGAGAGAGAGAAGGGGGGGAGACACACAGAACAACAAGGAAGACTGGACCCAGATAATCCCGGTGAAAATAAAAGGAGGAGAAAGAAGAAGAAAAGGAGGAGAGGACGTGAGGGAGTGGTTGGTGTTGAGGAAGTGGGGAACTGCTCAGTGGATCATGTGTTTGTCCCCAGCAGCGTAGGCCTATAGCAGCATAGCTGTGCTAAAAATTGAAAGAATAAGAGTCTGATGAGCCTATTCTAGCTATAACTGTGAAAACTGACTAAACTAGATCTGTCAGCCCTACACACTTGGTTTGAGGCTAGCTATATGCTTTAGTGAACAGAAAGGTTTTAAGTTTGATCTTAAAGGCAGACGTGGTGTCTGCCTCTTGGACCCAGGTTGGTAACTGGTTCCACAGTAAAGCTGCCCGATAGCTAAAAGCTCGTCCTCCCAGTCTGCTTTGATGAATTCTAGGAACTACAAGTAAACCTGCACTCTGTGATCTGAGTGTTCTTTTAGGTATATACGGAACTATGAGATCCTGCAGGTATGATGGAGATAGTCCATTTAGAGCTTTATATGTTAGAAGGAGAATCTTAAAGTCTATTCTAAATTTCACTGGAAGCCAGTGAAGAGAAGCTAAAACTGGAGAGATATGCTCCCTGGTGCTGATTCCTGTCAGAACTCTGGCTGCAGCGTTCTGTATCAGCTGCAGGTTTTTAATGGAATAATTTGGACATCCTGACAGTAATGAGTTGCAGTAGTCCAGTCTAGAGGTAACAAAAGCATGGACCAGTTTTTCAGCATCACTCTGTGACAGGATGCTCCTGATCTTGGCAATATTACGGAGGTGAAAGAAGGCGGTCCTAGAAACCTGTTTAATATGAGGGAGAAATGACATGTCCTGGTCAAAGATAACTCCCAGGTTCCTTGCAGCCGTACTGGAGGACAATGTAATGCCATCCAAAGAGAGAATGCTATCTGGTAATCTAGTCCTCAGATGTTTAGCTCCAAGAACAATGACTTCAGTTTTGTCTGAGTTTAAAAGAAGGAAATTGGAGGTCATCCAGTCTTTTATGTCTTTGAGACATGCCTGGAGTCTGGCTAATGGCTCTGTTTCATCAGATTTCATGGATAGATACAACTGCGTATCGTCGGCATAGCAATGAAAATTTATGCCGTGTTTCTGAATTATATTCCCTAGAGGGAGCATGTAAAGAGTGAACAGGATTGGCCCAAGCACTGAACCTCTGGAACACCATGATGAACCTTTGTACACTCAGAGGAAACATCATTAACATGAACAAAATGAAATCGATCTGATAGATAAGATTTAAACCAGTCTAGAGCTGTCCCTGTGATCCTAATCTCATGTTGTAGCCTTTGTAATAAAATGCTGTGATCTACAGTGTCAAAGGCAGCACTGAGGTCCAGTAAAACCAGTACGGAAATAAGTCCACGGTCTGATGCCATGAGGAGGTCATTAGTGACTTTAACCAGCGCTGTTTCTGTGCTGTGATGAGCTCTGAAACCAGACTGAAACACTTCAAATAGACTATTCCTGTTTAGGTGATCGGTTAGCTGACTGACAACCAGCCTCTCAAGTATCTTAGAGATAAATGGGAGGTTGGATATCGGTCTATAATTTGCTAAGACGCCTGGGTCAAGTGAAGGTTTTTTAATTAAGGTGTGATAACAGCAGTTTTAAATGCCTGAGGTACATAACCTGTTGTCAAAGATAAGTTGATCTGATCTAATACTGACGCCCCAATTAGAGGAAAGACATCCTTTAAAAGCTTAGTTGGGATGGGGTCCAGGAGACATGTGGTTGGTTTAGATCCATTAATGTTGGAGGTCAGCTCAGGGAGATCTATGGGCAGGAAGCTGTCCAGAGGTGGATCAGGACTAGATGGGGTTGCTAACAAGGGCAGCTCATCAGTTGTCATGGAGCGACCTTGATCGATCTTTTCTCTAATGTTAGTGATTTTATTGGTGAAGAAACTCATAAAGTCTTCACTGCTAAGAGTTGCAGGAATAGAAGGCTCAACCGAGCTGTGACTCTTTGTCAACCTGGCTATGGTGTTAAACAGAAAACGTGAGTTGTTCTTATTTGCATCTATTAATGAAGTGTAGTAAGCTGTTCTGGCTTTACGGAGGGCCTTTTTATATGTTAGTAAGCTGTCTTTCCAGGCGCTTTGGGAATCAGCTGATCTGGCTGAATACCACTTCCTTCCCATCCGTCTTGATGCCTGCTTAAGAGTTCGGATATGTGTGTTATACCACGGAGCCAGTCTTCTATGGTGTGTGAACCTTCTCTTCAGTGGGGCAACCGAATCTAAAACTATACGCAGTGTGGCTGCAGTGACATTGACAAAGCAGTCAATATCTGCAGGAGTAACATTTAGATCAGAATGATCTGTTGCACCAGTAGGAGGCGCTAGAGGGGGCACCGCTGCAATTTCAGCTACAAATCTGTCTCTAGTATCTTCAGAGAGACACCTGCTGTAGTAAACCTTCCTGTCATGTGCTGCTCGGGCTGTTAGAGTGAAGTCAAAGGTTATAAGTGAGTGGTCTGAGAGGAGGGGGTTATGGGGAACAACTACCAGGTTCTCAGTTTCTAGACCATAGGTGAGAACNTAAATCCACCGTAGCAAACACCAGGAGAAGTGAACGAGTAGGACGGAGCAGAAACAGGAAATGACGCGATATGTTACTGATGACGCCAACCGATCCATACGCAATAGACCATACACAGTGGCGCCGATCATGCGCTCTTGCGTCAAAACCGCATGGCCTTCACGTAACTAGCAGATACGCCGAAGGGGCGTCAAGTATTCAAGAGACCTGTACGTGGAAGAAGAGGCACTCTTTTGCCCCTACGTGGGACCGTGAGAGTTGCTCCGGTGTAGTAAAAGAGTCTGCGATCGATCGTGCTGATTGGCTCCCCTACCCCTCCGCGGGACTGTGCGAGTTGCCACAGTGTTGCAGGGAGACCATGATTGTGCTGAATAAACCTTGCTTTGTAGTTCTGGTTTCCTGTAAGTTCTTTGACGAACACGCCCGGACCCCAAATTTTTACAACAGGAGATAAGTCCATGTCTGATGCCATGAGGAGGTCATTAGTGACTTTAACCAGTGCTGTTTCTGTGCTATGATGAGCTCTGAAACCAGATTGAAACACTTCAAATATACTATTCCTGTTTAGATGATCAGTTAGCTGACAACCAGCCTCTCAAGTATCTTAGAGATGAATGGGGGGTTGGATATCAGTCTATAGTTTGCTAAGACGCCTGGGTCAAGTGAAGGTTTTTTAAGTCAAGGTCTGATAACAGCAGTTTTAAATGCCTGAGGTACATAATCTGTTGTCAAAGATAAATTGATCTGATCTAATATGGATCGGAGTAGAGCCGCTGCTCCACTACGTTGAGAAGAGCCAGATGAGGTGGCTCGGGCACCTAGTAAGGATGCCTCCCGGACACCTCCCTGGTGAGGTGTTCAGGGCACGTCCCTCCGGTAGGAGGCCCCCGGGAAGACCCAGGACATGCTGGAGGGACTATGTCTCTCAGCTGGCCTGGGAACGCCTCGGGATCCGCCCGGAAGAGCTGGACAAAGTGGCTGGGGAGAGGGAAGTCTGGGCTTCCCTGCTTAGGCTGCTGCCCCCGTGACCCGCCCCCGGATTAGTGGTAGAAGATGGATGCATGGATGGATGGATGGATGGATGGATCTCATATGGAGGACCCGATCAGAGGAAAGACATCCTTGAAAAGTTTAGTTGAGATGGGGTCCAAGAGACGTGGTTGGTTTAGATCCATTAATGCTGGAGGTCAGCTCAGGGAGGTTTATGGGAAGGAAGCTGTCCAGAGGTGGATCGGGACTAGACGGGGTTGCTAAGAAGGGCAGCTCATCAGTTGTCATGGAGTGACCTTGATCGATCTTTTCTCTAATGTTAGGGATTTTCTTGGTGAAGAAACTCATAAAGTCTTCACTGCTAAGAGCTGCAGGACTAGAAGGCTCAACAGACCTGTGACTCTGTGGTGGCTGTGGTGTTAAACAGAAAACGCGGGTTGTTCTTGTTTACGTCTATTAATGAAATGTAGTAAGCTGTTCTGGCTTTACGGAGGGCCTTCTTATATGTTAATAAACTGTCTATCCAAGCGCTTTGTGAATCAGCTGATCTGGATGAATACCACTTCCTTTCCATTTGTCTTGATGCCTGCTTAAGGATTTGGATATGTGTGTTATACCATGGAACCAGTCTTCTATGGTGTGTGAACCTCTTCTTCAGTGGGGCAACCGAATCTAAAACTATACGCAGTGTGGCTGCAGTGTCATTGACAAAGCAATCAATATTTGGAGGAGTAACATTTAAATCAGAATGATCTGTGGCACCAGTAGGAGGTGCTAGAAGGAGCAGTTTTCAGCTGCCGACGTGATTTATAATTTTGTTGTGTTTGCGTTTATCTCTCGCTAGCTGCTTTAAGTTTCCCTCTATGTCGCCCACTCTGGCCCCTGGGATACATTTAAGTATCATCTCTGGTGTCGGCTTCAGATATTGGAGAATAGAGTTGCCAATAACCAGTGTCGGTTTCTCAGTGGGTGTGTCACTGAGTGGGGAAAAGCGGTTTGCAACATGAAGCGGTTGGTGGTGAACCACGGGCCTTTGTTTCAGGCTATGCTTCCTTCGAACCGCCACCCAACCACCCTGACTGCCCAGCTGCTCGGGGGCTGTGGGGGGAACAGCTAACAGTAGCTAAACTGGGCCAGTCCGCACAGGCTAACTGCTGCTGGCTAGGTACAGGTCTATGATGCTATCTCGTGTGCGGAGCCTTGCCTCAAACTCGCTAAGCCTCGCCTCTAGAGCTACAAATAAGCTACACTTTCTACACGCTTGATTCTCAGTAAAGGAGGCCGAGGAGTAGCTAAACATTTCACACACTTTGCAGAACACCAGAGAAGGAGAAACAGTGGGAGAGGGAGTGGAGTTAGTTATAGAACCCAAAGGATCATGCGGTTACTAAACTTTCACCAAGGTGCTTGTGTACTACTAAAAAGCAAAATAATTAACAACAGTAAATCCACCGTAGCAAACACCAGGAGAAGTGAACGAGTAGGACGGAGCAGAAACAGGAAATGACATGATAAGTTAACATGATGCCTTCAAGTATAGAATCCACCAGATGTGGCAAACAAGGAGGCCAGGTCCAATGGTGTTGAAGCCATGGGAGTGATCTACCGAATGAACCGGAAACTGATCCATTCGGAGCTGGAGCCCCCAGAGATTCAAAAGTTTCAGGCAGGGCTACGGTATAGCCACACCCGAGACACTCTTTCCGCCATAAAACACAGCTGTCTAGGGTACCGATCGGTTCGGAGTGGAACTGAGAACCTTGGGTTTGGTTCCTGTCCTAATTGTTAGGGTTCAGCTTGCCGGCCCTTTATGGTGTGCGTGAGTTGTCCTGTGTTTTCCCTGCAGAGGACGCGGGTTCCCGGGATTCAGCAGTGGCTGCACGCCTGTTGCTGTTCGGCTCATCAGTGGCTGATTTGGGGAGGCTGCCAGCTGGTCCCCGTTGCTGGATCATTGTTGGTTTTTGTCTCACCTGCAGAGTGGTACCAGACTTACTCAGACTGAAGCTTTCCTGTGTTTTTTGTGGATTGTGACTCATGAGAGTTTTTGCCCTGGTTCCCAGGTTGCCACGTTCCTTGAGAAGAGTCTGAGTTTGGGTCTTTGGACACCCCGTAGTGGAGCCTCCCCGTGAAGAGTTTGGACTTTGATTTTTGCATAAACATTGTTTTTCCTCCAGTTGGAGCGCCTTCTGTTTCCCCACGTACGCCCAATAAAGGGTTGTTGTTGCTTTTGATCGCCTGCCTCGTATCTGCGTTTGGGTCCTTAACACTATGCTCCAAAACAGAATGGTCCAGCCCCACATGGACCCAGAAGATTCGCTATTCACACTGTTGAGCCAGGGCTCCGTGATCCCACACTCCGTGCTCGAGGCGTATGATCGACGGCACCAAGCCCGGATGGCGGCGTTGGCACAGATGACCTCCCAGCTGGCAAGACTCTTTCCCTCGCCTGCTGCTGCTGCTGCTCCTGCTGCCGCTGAAGCCGGACTGAGCTCTGCCTACGCGGGTGACCAGATGGCGGTGCGGTGGAGCCGAGGTGAGGACCATCAAACCGATTTTGCTGAACCAGTCTGGAGCTCTCCCTCAGACTCCCTCTCTGTGGATTCCTGCCGGGGTTTCCCCACTTCCCAGACCAACTGCACCTCCTGGTCTTTCCGACACAGTGTCTGGGCAAAGGTGGCCCAGCCGCGGTGCTTCGGGCATCTCTCCGGCTCCAGACAAGCACGCTGCAGTCTCCGCGTGTGTCTTGAGTCCCTTCGCTCGGCCCGTTGGTCCAAGGTTTCTCCCTGACTCGGTTCCTGCACCAACTGAGCCAGCTCCGGTTCCTGCACCATCCAAGCCAGCTCCCACTCCTGCACTAGCCAGGTTAGCTCCTGCGTCCGCCCAAGCCAGGTCAGTACCTGCGCATCAGCCCAGACCGCTCCTGCTCCGGCATTACCTGAGTTAGTCTCTGCTCCTGCGCTAGCCAAGTTAGCTCCTGCTTCCACACCAGCCAGGTCAGTACCTGCTACCACGCTAGCCAAGTCCGCCCCTGCTCCTGCATTAGCCAAGTTATCCCCTGCTCTTTCACTAGCCAAGTTAGCTCCTGCTTCCACACCAGCTGAGTTCCACACCAGCTGAGTTAGCACGTGTTCTTGCACTAGCCATGATAGCCCCCACGCCCACACCGGCCAAGTCAGCCCCCACTCCAGCTAAGAGTCCTCCTGCAGCAGCCAGACCCGCCACTGCACCGGTGAAGTCTGCATCAGCCCCAAGGCCCAGTGTGAAAGGTTTCTCTGCACATCCAGAGAGGCAGGGTCTGGTGTCGGAGTGCCCCAAGGAGCCAAAAGGAGGAAAGGCTCCGCCCCTCGGCACCCTGTAGACCTGGGTGCAGAGAGGCCCAGCGTTGCTTGCAGTCAGGCACCGGGTCACAGCCGACCCCCTGTCAGCGGTTCCAGGTCTGCAGTTTCCTGCTCTGCCTCCCCCGAGCTTCACCTCCTGTCCTAGTTGCCTGAAAGGCCTGCCTCCTGGTGAGTCGTCGCAGGTTGTCTCTGTCCCGGTGGTGTTCCCCAGAGAGGGTGAGGTCCCTCCAGACTCGTCGCCCGGTGTCAGCAGTCCGATGGGCCCAGGTGTGCTGCTCCAGGCCGAGGATTCCCCAACTGTGGCGGCCCAGCCTTCCCGGAGACGAAGGAGGAGGACTCTGACCCCTGCAGCGAAGCCTCCAACCCCTGCAGCGAAGCCTCTGACCCCAGCTGCAATGGCCGTGACCCCTGCAGCTAAGCCTCTGACCCCTGCAGCCAAACATCTGACCCCTGAACTGCCTCTGACCCCCGCAGCCAAGCGTCTGACCCCTGCAGCGAAGCATCTGATCCCTGCCGCCAAGCCCCTGATCCCGGCAGCAAGGCCTGCCACTCCTGTCGAACTGAAGTTGCTCCAGAACCCTTGGCTAAGGCTGCCCCTGTTGAAGCAAACACTGCTCCTGAACCCTTGGCTAAGGCTACTCCTGTTGAAGCTGAAGCTGCTCCTGAACCCTTGGCTAAGGCTGCCCCTGTTGAAGCTAACACTGCTTCTGAGCCATGGGCCAAGGTTACCCCTGAGAAGCCAGAGTCCCAGGCTGAGGCCAGTCCTGAGCCCACGGAAGCAGCCGCCCCAGTAAAAGCAGAAGCTGCCTCCGAACCTGTGGCTGAGACAGCTCCTGCAATAGCTGAAGCTGTCCATGTGGAGATGGTAGCAGCCCCAGAGGAGACAAGAGCTGTCCCAGAGTCCCGGGCTGAACCTGCCACCATAGAAGCTACAGCTGCACCTGTAGAAGCAAAAGCTGTTCTTGAGGCTCGCAGGTCCGATTCGGGCGAGTAGGAGTCCTACTCGGTCCCTCCGTCCGACATCCCTCCGCCCGCCCTGGATAATGGATGTGGGGCCATCCAAAAAGACCAGGTAGCCAGGAGGGAGGGGTACTGGTAGGGTCCTGCTTGCCGGCCCTTTATGGTGTGTGTGGGTTGTCCTGTAGAGGGCGTGGGTTCCCAGGATCCAGCAGTGGCTGCACACCTGTTGCTGATCGACTCATCAGCGGCTGATTTGGGGAGGCTGACTTTCTGAGACTGAGGTTTTGTTGTGTTTCAAAGGATCATTACTCAGATCAGAAAACTCAGAAAATTAGAGTTTTTTTCCCCGGACACCCTGTAGTGGAGCCTGCCCGCGAAGAGTTTTGAGTTTGAGTTTTTATGATCACCATTTTTCCTCCAGTGGAGCGCTTTCTGTTTTTTCCATTTTCTGTATCCCAAATAAACGTTTTTTTTTTCTTGGAGCACCTGTCCATGTCTGCATTTGGGTCCTCAACACACTGCATGTAAAACTAATCCACGTATCCTCTGGCTAAACCGGGTTTGAGAGCACATCCTGGCCCTCGTTCTCTGCAGCAACAGTGGCTTCGGCCAATGCTTCCAGGATACGTCTAAGGGAATGACCACTCTCCATGTTACAACCCACTGCTTGTGAATGGATAGGGAAAATATAGTAGGCCGTAACAGGAGATTTAAACAAAACAATGATTTAATTTTACAAACAATAATCACGGAGTTCTCTCCAGACGGCAACAAAAAACTACACACAAAAGTGCAACAACCACAACAGAAAATACAAATACAAACTACGGGCAGCTAGTGACAACTAAAAGGAACAGAAAATTTGAAAATAAAAGCGTAGACAGTGGCAGCATACAAAAAAAACAGAGAGCACACACTGCTCAAAATCTACCAATTAGCTACCCACCGCTTATCTGAAAAAAAAAGTAAATAAAAATAAAGGTGTCACTTGTTACACCTGTTGTTTTTTGGCTACAACAAAACAATAGCAAACACAATTCACAGATTCAGTTCGAGTGCTTAATGCACGGTGAATCAAACATACGCACTAGTATATTCTGACACAATTCAACAGTTCCCAAAACACAACACCAGTCCATGTTTTGCCAGCTTTTCACCAGGCCGTGGTGACAAGCTGACTGGTCTCAGCTGGTGGAAGAAGGTGTGGCTGGTCCCAGGAATCCCCAGATGCGCCGGAGGAAAGAGTGATGTCCTGAAAGCCCCTTCCTGTGCACCGGCTGGGCTGAGGGCGTGACGGACACAGCAGGGGCAGCGCTGGAGGCACGTCGGACCCACAGCTCCTGACAAGAAAAACCCTAAACTCCCATGGACAACTAAAGTCCATAAGACTCCACAACCGATGAACTTGTCCTAATGTCAGCGCTGGTACCAGGATTGATTGCCGGCAACTCTCCCAGCCACAGGAGAGTTGCCTCCTGAGAGGGGTACCACCGGGAGCAACGAGAGCAGAGGCTTGCAGAGATGAACAGTGTACACACAGGCTCCTGGGACAGTCCCGTTAGCTGCTTCGGCTGCTCCAATTCACTATGAGGAAAATCGCTTCAATCTGAAGAGTCATGAATGAGTTAAGAATAAAAACCTTGAAACATAAATATAGCTCCAAATATATGTAAACAGCCCAAATGATATTCCATAGTTGTTTTTTTGTTTTTTTACCATGCTTCCTGTGCCATTGCAACAATATGGAGGAAACTTTCTAACTGGATCATCATGACATTGCCCTTGTTGTGTCAAAATCCAAAATTCAGAAAATCAAAGATGTAATTGATATTGATAATCAAAGGGCAAGGAGGTTTGATGCAAGGCAACATACTGTGTTACAATTTTGTTGCTAAGGTAGACCTGCCCTTCAAAAAGATACAACCACAGCTCCTGATCAATCAGAAGACACAACTGGTAGGAAGCAACTTTAAATGTTTAAGATTAATTTAAGATAAATTGGTATTGGTATTAATATTTATTCCCTACTTGTTGTATAATCTAATAATTGCATTATCAATTGCCTAATGAATGTGCTATCAAGTGTTATGGATGCAAATTGGATACAAAAGTGAATGTATGTTCTGTTTATCTTCACGTAAACCCTGAAAATTATAAACCTATTCCTACTCACACCTTTTCTTATTTCATTACTCAATTAATTTGGTGAATAAGAGGAATCAAGTTGTCTCTTACATCCTTCTATGATTGATCAAGCAGTTTTTCAAGTTTGGGAAAAGTTGTGGTCACAAAAATATGCATAACTAGACACCACTTATATGATAAAAATGCCTAGAGGTTGTTGATGACTAATCTGCAAAACTGTATTTATACTTGAATGAAAATTATACGAGCAACTTCAAAGTGACAGCTTTCCAGAACAGGGATTTTGTTTTTGCAAAGCTAATTAACTGCTGAGCAGAGTGACTTAACTTTCACACAATCACTGACAATCTAAAATTCTTCTTCTTTTCCTTTCGGCTTTTTCCTTCAGGGGTCGCCACAGCGAATCAGTTGCCTTAATCTAACCCTGTCTTCTACATCCTCTTCTCTCACACCAACTACCAATGCTCATGCCCTTAGTCTATCTTCAACTACTTTTTCCCATAACTTCATTGTATGGCTCATCAGCTTTATTCCTCTGTAGTTGCCACAACTCTGCATATCGTCCTTGTTCTTAAAAATTGGCACCAGCACACTTGTCCTCCATTCCTCAGGTATCTTCTTACTATCTAAGATCCTGTTAAACAACCCAGTCAGAAACTCTGCTGCCACCTCTCCTAAACACTTCCATACCTCCACAGGTATATCATCAGGACTGAGTGCCTTTCCACTCCTTATCCTCTTCAATGCTCTCCTCACTTCTTCCTTACTAATCTTTGCTACTTCCTGGTCCACAACAGTCACCTCTTCTACCCTTCGTTCTCTCTCATTTTCCTCATTCATCAACTCTTCAAAGTACTCTTTCCATCCAAATTTAGATCTCTCTGTGTCAACTGGACTGAAAGGTTTCCTTGAAAACGTTTCACCCTCTCTCCAGAGAGCTTCTTCAGTTCTAAGCTTGCTGGGTGCAGAGCTTGAAAATATAGCCCTGAGGACCATCGGCATGTAAATGGCCCGGATGGTCACCTGAGAGTCGTTGGCAGGGTCGTTGACCTAGTTTCAGTTGGAGTGCTTCCCCTTTGTCTGTTGGGTCACATGTTAATGAGTCACCAGGTCTCGTCAAACAGTGTGAACGTTTGGATTGCTGACGAAAAGAGTGGAGGACTACATTGTACGTGGGTGATAGAAAGTGCCTTAGTCCACCACCTCTGTTTAAAGATGTTTTTTCCAACTTGACATGAATGGCTTCCTTGACACCCCTCTCAAACCAGCGATCTTCTCTGGCCAGCACACATACTTGACTGTCCTCAAAGGAGTGTCCGCTTTCTTTTAGGTGTAGGTGTACTGCTGAGTCCTGTCCTGAAGAAGTGGCATGTCTGTTTTGGGCCATTCTTTTATGGAGGGGCTGTTTGGTTTCCCCAATGTACAGTTCCTTGCATTCCTCCTGGCACTGTACAGCATAGACAACATTGCTTTGTTTGTGTCTTGGTGTCTTGTCCTTTGAAACATTTTCAAGGAAACCTTTCAGTCCAGTTGACACAGAGAGATCTAATTTTGGATAACTATGACCTGGATGAGTGACAATCTACACAGACATACTCTTTCCATCTTCCCATCACACTAGTGGCATCTGTCAATACATTTCCATCCCTATCCTTAATCACCCTAACCCGCTGCACGTCCTTCCCATTTGTGTCTCTCTGCCTTGCCAACCTGTATAGATCAGTCTCTCCCTCCTTGCTGTCTAACCTAGCATACAAGTCATCATAAGCCCCTTGTTTGGCCTTTGCCACCTCTACTTTCATTTTACGCTGCATCTCCCTGTACTCCTGTCTCACTGATCTCCTTCAGATTACACCATTTACACAAGATGTAGTCTACCTGTGTGCTCCTACCGCCCTATGTTCCTGGAAGAAAATATTCACTACAGCCATTTCCATCCTTTTTGCAAAGTCGACCACCATCTGTCCTTCTGCGTTCCTCTCCTAGATACCAAACCTGCCCATCACCTCTTCATCATCTGTTTCCTGCACCAATATGTCCATTGAAGTCTGCCCCAATGATTACTCTCTCACTTCTAGGGATGCTCTGCATCACTTCATCAAGGTCCGACCAGAATTTCTCCTTCTCCTCCAGCTCACATCCTACTTGTGGAGCGTACCCACTAACAACATTGAACATTACACCTTCGATTTCTAGATTCAGACTCATCACTCTATCTGACACTCTTTTTACCTCCAGGACATTTCTAGCAATCTCCTCCTTCAAAATAACTCCTACTCCATTTCTCTTCCTATCTACACCATGATAGAACAACTTGAACCCTGCTCCTAAACTTATAGCCTTGCTACCTTTCCACCTGGTCTCCTGGACACACAATATGTCTACCTTCCTCCTCTGCATCATGTCAACTAACTCTCTACTTTTTCCTGTCATAGTTCAAAGTCCCTACTCTCAGTCCTAGACTCTTGGTGTTCCTCTTCTCTCTCTTCCTACGGACACGCGTTCCTCCTCTCCTTCTTCGACCAACAGCAGTCCAATTTCCACCGGCACCCTGTAGGTGAACAGCACTGATGGCGGTCGTTGTTAACCCGGGCCTCGACCGATCGGTATGGAAGTCATATATTCGATTCGCATGTTTGATTTGGCAAGTTTTACGTCGAATGCCCTTCCTGACACAACCCTCGTATTTAGCCGGGCTTGGGACCGGCACAATAAGACACTGGCTTGTGCCCCCTTGCGGCTACATTCATTGATAATCTAAATTTATCGCTGAGGAAATAAAATGCCACATTTTTATTCTCTTTAGTTCTATCTCTAGATTTTATTATATGGCTGTTATTATTTTTTTTTTAAATGACACTTATTTGTCTAATTCAACCTCAGTGACTTGTTTCTTTGTTGCTGACACTCAGTTTACAATAGAAACGAATCCAGGAGGTGTATTTGGCTATTTTTGACACTGTCATCAATAAAATCAAAATTGATTCAACATCCATCTGTTCTGTTTGAAACCATGTTTTATTCCAGACTTATTCTTATTATAAGTTACAAACAGCAGTGGTAGAATTTTTCCATTACTTTTATAATGACTTAAACATTTCAGCACATCAGAAAAAAGCAAGGGGGTATAAACACAGATCTGTATTACAAAAGTTATATAAATAAAATGTTTGATTAAGTCAAACAAGCCATTACACATACTATGTCAAAACACTGATAACAGCAGCTTTCATGTGATTATACAAAAATATAATTATCAGACACGTCAAAAACTTTGTTTAAGGAAAAAAAATAGGTAGTTCTGCAACAAGTTTTGAAAAAGCAAACAAAATTTTTCTTTCTAGCTAAAAAAAGCAAAATCAAAATAAATAAATAAAATTGATGCTGAAATACATTATCTTACATTTTTGTTCTCTGAGATTGTCAATTGTTATCTAGAGCCAGTCTCTGTTTGTTCCACGAAGGTGCACAGTTGTGCGGTGGTGAGAAGGTCCATGAAGAAGGACCCTGCAACCACATGCTATTCTGACTGCAGTTTCCATGTTCTCCCCATGTCTGCGTGCCTTCTCTCCAGATACTCCTCTAGAGACATGCATCTCGGTATAGGTGGACTCTAAACAGACTTCAGGTGTGAATGTGAGCGTGAATGATTGTCTCTGCATGTTATCCCTGCTCTGAGCTGGGGACCTGTCCAAGGCATACCCCTCTGGGAAACGCTCCACTTCAGGGATAAAGCTTTTAAAGATGGATAAAATGTGCAACATCCTGTTTTGAACTGGTGTAATTACAGCAACAACACGTAATCAGAGACAAGAACTGTCATTGTTCATTTGATTTAACCTTTGTTGCTTTTCCTTGGCAAATATACACCATCAAATAAAAAAAACTATCAAATCAAATCAGGATTGAAAAAAATAAACATTAACATGTTTAGCAAAATAACACTTTTAAATTGTTCCATTATATTTGTACAATGCCATTTTAAAATTAAATTTTTAAATGTCTGATTTGACATTTTCCCATTTCCATTCATGATATAGTTTTTTTTAAATATAATTCCCATCATAAATATTTTTTTACTCAAAATAAATGATCACTGTAATATTGTTTTGACTCAAAAAAAATTAATAAGCATTAATAAAAAAATCTACTTTGAATGTCTGCCTCCAAAATCTAATCACATAGAAATGTCCTCACAGAGATAGCTGAGTCTTGCTTCAGGAAGTATATAATTCCTACTTCCTACTCAAAAAGAAACATTACAGGTATTCACAAAACACTTTTTTCAATTTTTGACTTTTAGCAGCAGAAAAAAAACAAACAAGCAAAAAGAAAACGTACTATTAAAAATGTGGCTCCTTAATCATTTTAGGTATGGTGAAAGAACAAAAATCAGAGTAGAAAACAAACGGCAGCATTAGAGTAAAAATTGTGACCATGAAAATAGGGAAATTAACTTCACAGTTTTCTATATAAATTATAGAAATGTCTTTGAAGCATCTTTTTCCACTTACGTGCAGTAATTATTGATTTATGGAGAATATATTAAATATTAAAGCAAAAATATCCACTCTTTGCAAATTAGGGAATTTAAATAAATGTGATGAATGATTCTTGTCATGAGTAAATTCACTAAATATATATGACACATCAGTCACTCACACACAACACACACACACACACACACACACAAACACAGTGCCTCTTTGAATCTGGACTCCATGTTGGTCTCGTCTCCTCCCTCTCTTCTCAAAGACCACAGATCTTCTCCGATGGTGGTTTGTACGTGCGTCATGATCCTGTTCTGTCTCTCTGAGGTACCGCTGATGTCTCATGCTTGTTGTTGCACAGACTGGCAGTAAAAGCTAAATTTCAAATTTCTAACCATACCTTTGTCTTAAGATCCTTATGGTGCTTCTCCCTCTCCTCAGCAATTGTCCTCACTTCCTGCATCTCCTTCTCCAGCCTTGGCTGTGGACGTCAATCCGACAGCAATCTGGCAGCCATTGGTGACATGACTCATGACCTTCTGCTTCAGATGAGCAACCTGCTCCCGCAGCATGGCTGCAGTGGATGCCAGGTCTGAGTTCTGGGACTTTAGCACCTTCACCTTCTCCTCCAGCCGAGAAATCCTCTCCAGTTTCCGCTTTCGACACTTTGACGCTGCGATACGGTTACGCAGCTTCTTGCGTTCTGCTTTAATTCGCTCCTGTGTCTCCAAGTCAACTGGAGAGAGTGAGGGTGGAGAGCTGGGGTCCCCTGGTGGGTAAGGTCCTTCTGGAACAGTCTGAGGGGTGTCCAACCCTCGGAGGTGGGGTGGAGGAGCTCCGGCCCCACTGTGGTTGTGGCTGCTGTAGGTCATTGCTACTCCAGAGTATGCCATGGGACTGGGGTTGTAACTACCAAGGTTGGTGTAGACGGGCATTTCTCCACTTGAAATCAGGTTTCTCTGATAGTTAGCCTGCAGGGACGATGTTGAGGGTGATGATGGTGACATGTGGCTGTTTCCAACCAGCTGGTTCTGCTTATGAAGGTCAGCAAGTGCTTTGACAAAGCCATCAGCAAATCCCTCTTGTTCGTTAGTAGCCTGGTTGCGGTAGATGAAGGGGGAGTTGGCACTGGACACAGGGCAGGTAGCCACTAGTCCCTGGTTGGACTGGATGATCAAGTGCTCAAGATCAGGGGAAGTAAGCTTCAACAGGTTCATGTCTTCTGTAGGCGCTGTGGACGTCATTAGAGAACTATTGCCAGTGGGCACCAAGTTGTTTGGATTTCCATTTCTTCCACCTGTGGGAACTCCTGCACCCAGCTGATGACCCCCCACAGATGCCACAGACTTCTTGTTCATAAGCATTTTGTGGCCTGGGTACCGCTCAAAATCAGCAATCTGGCTGAAGCTGGGGATGGTGGATGAGTCGTCGTGGTAGAAAGGCGTCTCCATCTTGGCAGTCAGTGATAAAGAGCTATTCGGGGGGAAATCTTCATAATCAGATTAACCTGATTATCGCAGCAGATTGAAATGTTCCACTAGCACTGGCGGGATGAAGGTGCCTGCAGAGCAAAATATGTCTGTGAGAGGAAGAGGATGAGGATTCCACTGAATGTTTTTCAGAGTCAAATATTTTATTTTATTCCATTACACTGATTTTATAAATATATCAGTTTGCAGATTTTAAAGATGGTCAAGGGTCAAGTTTAAATAACACTGTAATGATAATTCTTCAGTTTATTTACCCCCTGTCACCAGGTCCACATTAATGATGAACTGAAAGTGGGCAAAAAAACAAATTGCTACATTGATTAGATAAAAGTAACTTTCCAAGTGGTGCATTATATTAGATCTCTTCCCTTGAACTTTACCTTCTCCAACGCTATGTTGAACCGCCCCTCTATGGTAGGCACTATGGAGGGTATCTCCATAGTGCCTTCAATAGTGTGTACACCATTTTTTAGGGGTGTCAAAGATATTAAGTGAGAATCACTGTACCCTACACAGTGCACTCAAAGTATCCTGTAATGCACTGCAAAAAGTAGTGGACAACCAATGATCCCTAACAAAGCAATATACTGTATATCCCATCATCCCTTGCAGTTGCACATGAGAAGCTATACATGATGCTAATTATTAATAATTAAGTTGACTATTGAGGACATATTAGTACATGAATAAACAAGCAATTAGTGTTTAATATAAATATAAATGCTTGACTAACCTACAGTTACTGTGCTCAGTACATTCTGTCTGTCTGTCTGTCTGTCTAAAGATAGGGCGCAATAAAAGACATGATGTTAGTTCCAATGAGAGCGTTATCAACGCTGAGAACAATTTAGAACAAAGCCAGTGTGTTGTCATGAAGCAAACTTTTTTCCTACTAAACTGGTGTTACTTAACAGTGTGCCTCTGCTGTTTGGAGTCAAGGATATCTCTACTTGTCATTAAAATTAAAGACGTTCAACACTGTTAATGCCTCTGGCTCTAACGACGCGTTTGAATGATTAAAGGTCACTTTATCAATTAGCGCCCTCCTGTGGACAAAACATATACCGCGGCTGGCGTTAATTACCAACTGGAAATGACACCACCGTGTCTGAAAAAAATTCAATCTGGTTTTCAGATATTTAAACACAATTCTCTCTATGTTGTTTCATCTTTTGCTGCACTTCACTGAAATAGCCAATTATGAACATTTAGTCCTTTCTGACGGTTCGACATACTTTTGAGAGAAATACAATAACTATTTGAATTCGAAGCGGTATTTAAAACCCCGTGTAAATAAGAATCTATGTTTGAAGCGTTAGTTTTGATTCAGTGTAACAGGATGTATGTTTCAGGTCCCGGGACTGAACCGGGTTCCGACGTTCTGAAGTTAACGGCAGAGGAGAGCGCGAAGCTGGCAGCGCAGCCGGGCGGACCCGGCGCCCCGGAGCAGCCACACCGACAGACGAAGACCGGTCCGGGCCACAACCCCAGCAAAACACGGCACCATACAACGGGATTTACAATGGTAGTATAGGATCTTTATGTGAAAAAAGATGATGAATACTTACAGAGACGACAGCGCTGCTGACGGGAAAGCGGAGAGTGAGTCAGAGAGGGAGGAGGGGGATGGGGGGGGGGGGGGGGCGCGTTCACGTCTCCACTTATACGGTCATCGCAAATTAGAGCAAATAACAAGACTAATCAACCTAAAGGCTACCTGAAGTTTTTATCAAACCTGAGGAAAGAAATATGTTTGTTTGCGCCTCCATCACACGTCTGTAAAACCTCAGCAATTTTAGGAATCAGTTTTAAAAATGTCTGTGGATGTGCATCTGTGGTGGTTTGAGTTGATTACTGATTGTAAAATAGTAAGAATAACTGATTAAAAAAATGTTTAGATAAAGCACCGTGACTGCCAGTGTTTAACCAGTGGTTTTCCCATAATTGTTCTCAAACTTTTAGTAACAGCCATGCCAGAAAAAAATATAAATACCAAGAAATGTCATATAATCACACAGTTAATTCCAATAACTGTGTGATTATATATTACAGTATTACAATTTAATAATATATAATCACAAACATTCTTCTGTTAACAATATGGAAACAAGCCTGTTCCATCTACACTCTTTCTGTTCTGCTGCTTCACCCATTTTTGTTAGAATTCTGCAGTTTCAATAATCTGGTTCGTGGCTTTGATGATTCTTTAGACCAGGTTGAGTTGACGTTTTTTTTAGGTTGGTGTTTTTTTCTTTAGTGATTGCAACAATAGTCAGTTAATAAAAGTCAATAGAATAAAATAAATGATCTAGTTGTAGCTCATCATATGGGTTCAGGACAAAAGAAAAGAAGAAAAGTTCTATTTTCCATTTACTGTCATGTTCTTTATAGTAATATAGAATGCTTACTTATATAGAGAATACAAACAATAATCTGACATCTCTATTTACGTCTCTACAAAAGCAGAAAAAAGGAATCATGTGTCTGTTGACACAAGCTTGACATACTGTATATTTGAAAAAAGTTACTAACCAGTAGATTTCTCTCCCAGTTGTGCAGCTTTGCCTTATTCATCATCAGAAAGATCAGGCTGCTCCCAACCTAGGGTGTGGTGAAGTTGCTTCAGATGGTCAATAATGTGGCAGCATGTCTGGTCTTCAACCAACCGCAGCAGTTCTACACCACCCCACTGCTGATCGAGCTCCACTGGCTGCCTGTAGCTGCCAGCATTAAGTTCAAGTCCCCTAAGCTGATCTACAGTGAACTAGCTGCATCAGCTTCCTCTGAGTAGAACCATCTTGTTCGAACCCATGCTACTGCTACAGGCACAGCAGTCCAAACCATTGTCATTCCATGCTCCCCAATGGTGGAACCACCTCCCCAGCTGTCAGAGCTGGGGCGACCATCTCCTCCTCCAAAAAGCTCTTTAAGACATGACACTTCCAAGAGCAGCTGCTCTCATAACAGCACTCATCTTTCTCCTCCTTCTGACTAAAATATAATGCAAACATACGATAACCATTTGATCATCTTTTCCTTTGCGGGGCTTTATGGAAAGTAGATCGAAATAACCTTAAGTTATTTTTTAGACCTGTAAAAATGAGAGGCACGTCATTGACTGACCTACAGAATTCACGTTTCTTTTTACTCTGGTCCAAACGCCGCACCTATGGAAGAGCATCAGGTTTCCATGACGACTGACAGAAAAAAAAATGCACATTTTGAAAATGAATCATTAAAATGGCGCATGGTGCTTGATTTTTACTCGACTCATGAGTCAACAATAGAGACGCTCACTCCAGAACGCCTTGTAATTTTCTTAATCATCGCTCTTGAAAAAATCTTTTGAAAATGAATCACGGCTGTTTAAACGAAAATGTGTTGCTGCACTAAAGATGGATTCTACTTTCTGGACATCAAGCGTCGCTATGGTGAGACTATATTAAATTATTATTTAGAACATGAACAGGTATCCCCATATTTATATTCAGTGTAAATATTTTACACTGAACTTGAGCTGGTTCCATTAATGCTATAATAGTATGATTACGGGCAATAGTAATAAAACTGCTGTACCTGCCCGTCTATTTACACACTGGCTAATGTGCAGCATAATCTTTGTGATATTCTGGGAACTCGCCTTGACACAATTACATCATCCTAAATACAAAGTAAAAGCCTTTCTGCCACCTATGCCAACCCATAAAAGTGAACGGTGCTGTCGTTCAGTGTGCATAAAAATGGAATTTTATTTTTTAATCAGTCAACGTGTTCAGTTTACAGATGCTGACAGATAAAGTATCATAACTGAAATAATGAACATGATTCACATTTTAATCAAAGTTTAACAGCCAGCTTAGATGACATATCCTACATTCCATTACATGTTATTTACTATAAAAGTTACAACTATCAAAACGTGACATTGTGCCAAGTAAAGGGAAAATGTTCAACTGGCATAAGACCCAGTCAATGATTCAGTAATAAAAAAAAGTGTGTCGGGCCAGAACTGGGGCTGAAGTGGCTCCTATTGCTGAACTCTACACGTCACTGAAGAAGGCACTGATGGCTGCTGGGATGGTTCAGCCACCTCCTCTTTCTGGGAGTTATAGCACAGAATCTCACTCACAATGGAGTCTTTAAAAAACTTTTAGTAGGGTTAGACTTGTGTAATCAGAGTAGTGGAGGATTTATTTTGAATAGTGCCAGAATTTTGTCTATAATTCAGCTAAATTGTTGAATAAATTCCTTTTTAAAACTTTAAAATGATAACTAAAACAATCTTGTGATCTGCAGGACCCTCGTTTCTTTGGACATTGAATCTGGACCGATCAGGTCAAGTGTGAACCAAAGATAAAAAAAAAAAAAAAACTAACCATCACCTTAAACATTAAACAACAGGTTCATTTTAAAGTGCATGATCATTAGTAATATTGTGAAAACAAAGATTACCAACGGCATGTTCCAGGTGGGAGCTCAGGCTGTCAACATCACCCAATAACTGTTGACAACGTGAGCTTGAGAGTATGACTGTAAAAGTAGGAGTCCTCAGGGCAGCGCCTGACATCGGTGCTGCGCGGTGCACGTCACAATTTAGCTCTCGGGGTTTGTTCCATGAGCGTCCTCATGTCCAGCAGGGCATCCTCTATGGCCTGGGCCAGATGTGCCGCCTTGGTTTCTTCACAGGTGTTAAAGGATGACACTGCGAAGTTGATGTGATCATTCATAGGATTGTAGCACACGCCGTATCCATCGGACACGACGGCGCCAAAACACATGACGCAGTCTGTCTTGGATGGCACCTTGCAATAGAAAGTAGAATAAGAATGTTAGTTGCTAAAATGTTTGAGTTAAAGGCTCCAATATTTGAGCACATCTCCTGCTGATACTGATGTATCAGTGCTGGATCTTTGCCGTGACACAATTTTTGGACCTGGACATACCTGACTGGTGGACAGCCTGTAGTGTAAGGCCTTACTGTAGGCAGCATCAGCGAATATGGCAGGTAGCGGCACTTTGCCTTCAAGAGCTATCATCTTTAGTCCCAACAGGTGTCTGTCAATGGCCTGGCCGCTGATTGCCTGGAGAGACAAAGGAAATTTGTTTTACTTTTCATTACCCATTATTGGTGTGACGTGACCTTGAGTGGTCGGGAAAAGACGCCTATAAATAAAATGGATCATTATTATTAATATTCATAAAAAAACAAGCAGAAAAACAAACAAAAACACAAGTGTCACAAGGTTGCTCATCTGAGTTTATGTAGGTTCTCATTCATCCAGGTCATGGTTATCCAAAGTTAGACCTCTGTGTGTAACTTGTTTGCATTTCCTTGAAGATGTTTTCGCCTTCTCTCTAGAAGGCTTCTTCAGTATTAGCATGCTAATGATCCAGAAGGGCTATATCTTCAAGCTCTGCCTCCAGCAATGTCAGAACTGAAGGAGCCTTTTGGAAAGGAGGCCAAACATCTTCAAGGAAACCTAAACAAGACCAGCTGCACGCAGAGATCTAACTTTGGACATGAGTTTATTGAACAAGTATAAATCTGAGCTGCCAAATTCCTGAAAAACACCCAAAAGATGAGCTTATCCATAATCAGGGACATGCACGACTCCAATGTTAGATAAGAGATAGAATGGTATGCACTGGATCGCGCGTGACCCTGCTTTTTGCCAAAGCCTATAGCTAGGACTGTTCGGGCTCTGCTGGGGGAGATCTATAGACACCGAGCTTTCAGAGTGGGGAGGGGGGACTCACTCATCATGCCTGGTTCAGCACTAACCCACCCTCTCCCCCGGAGCTCTCGTGCTCCATCTTTTTTACAGCACTTCCGGAGCCTGTTGCTGGATCTCCTACCTCCACCCTCCTGAGGACTGGTACTGCTGCTGGATCCAGAAACCTCTCCATGGCCCTGCCTGGATCCTTTTGCTCAATGTTCTCTCCATGCTCCCTATCTCCCCCTCTCCTCTGTCTCACCATCTCCTTGTCTCTCCTCTCCTCCTTTCCCTCTCAGGCAGTCGCAGCGGATGGCCGTCTTCACCGAGTCTGGTTCTGCTTGTTTTTCCTTGCCAGTGTTGCCAATACCAATGGCTTACTCAGTGTGGAGCTTTGCCCTGGGAACTGTTTCTCTTTTTTTGAACGTGTAAAGTGTCTTGAGATAACCTTGTTATGAATTGGCACTTTAAATAAAATTGAATTCTGCCATTGTTCTTTCCCCTAATTTTGTACATCAAATTAAGTCCAGATTTTAGAGCCTGGTTTGCATTTTTAGAGACTTTTAAGGGATTTAAGCTGACCTAGATTCTTGAACCTTGTCAAATGTCTATATAGTATATCTATACCACCACTATTGGCATTTTTTTCATAATCTGTCTAATCTGCTTTGCTTCCTGAGCTTTAAGTATTGCTAAGTTTCATAGTGATGTACCGAAATATTTTCAAATTATTCCAGCATTTTTTTCCAACTTATCATACGAACTACTAAATCTGTCTCAGCCAAATGAAACATAAGTTGGCTTATGTTTCAGTTTCAAAATGTACATGAAAATACGATGTTGGCCCCTCACTTTAAGCCAATTGTGATCTACATTAAAGAAACCAAATCCAAATTAAACTGGTCTAAAAATGCTGCTGTGAAGGTATGCTTCAACAATGATTAATATCCACTTACTCACATTTGTTAGGGCAGTAGACGGCGATGTATACACTTAGCATGGCTTATTTACGTAAACTGTAAAACAGATATGGGGTTGAGATATCAAAATAATAAAAAAAGCAAATTTATCATTTTTGAGATGCAACTTCAAATCTGTTTGCAATATTTTTTTTTGCAATCCACTTGGCAAATTAATTAATTTGCCAGGTTCACCTACCTTTCCTGATCGTTTGCTTCGTTTTACCCTACTCTAGGACAGAGCGTGCAGACTTTATATTATTTGATTGTTTTATGTGTTGTAATCAAATGCTGTGTACACACTTAAGTTGTGAGTTTAATTTCAGTAGAGACTGACTAAGGTTTGGATTTTACACATTGTCAGTAATCGGGATTTTGCTGCCTCTGGCAGGTATCTTGGGGTCTTGTTCATGAGGCAGATCGGTGGTCTGTCGTGATGAAGGAGCTGAGCCGAAATGCGAAGCTATTGATTTACCAGCCAATCTGCATTCCTACCCTCACCTATGATCATAAACAAGAAGCTGGATACAAGCAGCGGGAATGAGCTTCTTCCTCAAGGTTCTCCCTTTCAGATAGAATGAGGAGCTCTGTCATTTCGGAGCTCGGAGTAGAACCGCTGCTCTACCACATGGAGAGGAGCAAACTGAGGTGGCTCGAGCATCTATATCGGATGCCACCTGGACGTCTCCCTCGGGAGGTGTTCTGGGCATGTCCTGCTGGGAGGAGACTCTGGGGAAGACCCAGGACACACTGGGAACATTGTGGGATCCTCCCAGAAGCGTTGGAGGAAGTGTATGGGGAGAAGGAAGTCTGGGTAACCCTGTTCGGACTGCTGCCCGATACTGGGTAAGCAAGAAAATGGATGGATGGAAACTATCAGACAGGCACATAGCTGAAAATACTCACCATATTAGTATAGGACCTGTGTGCATTCACTGCTTTCACCAAGAGATCAACCTTCTCTGTGTTCTGTGGAATAACCAACAAAACCTACAGTTAACACACAGGTTGGTTGGTTGGTTGGTTGAATGTAAAATCTAATTCAAAAGGTGTGGCTGTATTAGACACAAAAAAATACAAAATATGTTTTCTTTTAATTCTTGGCAGAAGAAATAACAGCAATAAATATATGACCAGCCCGGGTTAGACTCAAACCTGCTTATGAGAATCATCAAAAGCTTTGACAAAGGCAGCTGAGGCATTGGAGGCAGACCGGATCGTATCGGTGCGGCCCAGTCGAAATATCCGCAGGGACGCGCTCTCGTATGTGGCACAGCAGTGATGGTACATTCTGCAACAACCAAAAGAGAAACTGCTTAGTCACTAATCCTAAACTAAAGCATTTGGAGTAAGGGGCTGTATAAAATCACATCCTGCTGCTGCCTCAACAGTACTAACCCTGCACACTATACAATGACGACTTCCAGACAAATCTGCTATAGTTGTAGAAATAGAAACACTTGTAGATTGGCTAATACTTGGTAATCATTCCATAACTCTGTCCATGCTGTAATCCAACGTACTCAACAGGAAACCAGTAAACCTGAACAGAAGGCCACACAGCTGTGGAGTCAAAATAATTAACACACATAACCAAAGACGTTAAGAAAAAACAAATCAACAGGAGGAAGTTGTATTTCAACATTAATAAGCCATGGCAGGCTAACAGGCTAACAAAGACTGGAGATCACTGCGGCTCTTCCACTTCGCTCAGTGTCAACATAGCTCCTGGGCCTGCTAACGACACTGCCATGGAAAAGTAGTTGCACCCTTTCTGTCTAATTTTTTACAATTTGTCATAGGCCATATGCACAAGCACTGTATATCAACTTTCCTCTGCATTTTAATACAATCAAATCAGATTTATTCTCTCCAAAATTCATCAGTCAGAACTCAATCCAAACCTAATTTACTGATATCACTTCATCAATTCAACAAACAGTTGGGAAAGGTCAAAAGGTGAGCCTGATTCCAACCTAATCTCATTCTGTAATGCCATTGGACTTGTGCCTGCCTGAGGTGTGAGAGTCAGACCCTCGATGGCATGGGCAGAGCTGCCGGTGGTGTGACCCCCCGATGCCCTTATCCTGAACCCAGTGGTGGGCATTTGTGGGACCACACAATAGTCAACAAATCCCGCCAAGATATACAACAAAACCATCAAACAAAATTCATTATTCAAGAATCGAGGAGTGTATGTCACAACACACAAATCTGCTCTAACATGGTGGGCTGAAATATGCTTCTCCCACAGTTGGTCCAAATAAACCCTGAGGCTGGCAGAGAAAACTAGACCCCCTCCCATCTCCTACACGAGGACTACCAACGTTTGCCATCATGGAAACGATTTAGGGTGTCCAGGTGTAGGAGGAACGCATTTAATCATTTATTCCTCCCACGCTCCATCTCACTCAACCAGTACTAAATACTGCACTGACAAGCAGCAGGACTAACAGAACAAACAAACAGATATTTTTATGGCTGCGTGGATGATTTTATGTCTTTCAAATAATGTCTAACAGGTGTTGCAGTTTCCACTGTGAAAGTATTTTATATCCATGAAACTAGATAATGAATTGATGATGAATGTGAACAGTCAAGCTAGTTACTTAGAAAATGCGTTATACCCTCAGTGGTTAAGGAGTTGATTCCAGTGCTTTCTCAGGAAGACTGCGTCTCCTTCCACAACTCACCTGTAGTAAGCCAACTGTAGCGCCATCTGTATGAAAGCATCTGGGCTCATGTTGTGGGATTTAGGCAGATTTTTCCCAAAGTGATCAAACACCACGACCTTCATATCAACGTCTTGGGACAACCTACAGGGATGTCAGGACAGTGAGATCAGGTCTCTCTCCACATCTGGACTGTGAATATTACATATTTCATTACAGGATGTGACCTCACATATCCATGTTTTTCTTGGCTTCCTCAATGTCTCTCTTGATTTCAGCTGTGATATTGAATTGTAGTTTCTGAGGCACTGGTAAAGGCACTGTGAGAGATTGCGATCGTGTTAGCTCAGGCTTCCTCCTGTTAACAAAAAAAAGAAAAAAAAAAGCTAAACTATCAGAAACATATCAATATCATATCAATAATAGTGAGAATCTACACAGACATATCAATAACAGTAAATAGAAAAGAGATATCCCACCATTTCAATCAAGAGCCTTGTTGTGTCTCTTTGTGAGACTTTACAGACTTGTGACCCACTTACGTGTATTCCACAACATGGTCAATTAAAGCCACTATGGGGGGGCCTTCAGCTGGGGCGTGTTCGTAGTTTGCGCCACATGTTCCATCCTCTCCGACAATAAACTGTAAGAAATGTTAGCGGGACACTACATTACCACCTAATGTCAATGTGGAACTTATATTAAATTGTAGGTTAATTTCTATGTCTGAGGACAAGGTCTGTTCAGAAGAGGCAAAGTTAAATAAAAAATAAAAAATAAAAAAATTCTCTGAGCTCCCTAAATGTCCCTACACACCACAAACATTCATGTGAACCTTATTACTGTATTGTGGATATATTTTTTTACATTTTTTTTTCTTTATTAAAATATGCTCAGGTTTTAAAGGGTTATTCAGAATTGGGTTGCAAAACACCCACAGATAATGTAAAAAATAGAACTTTAAACCCATGTATGATCTTTACTTAAAAACACTTTGGAGGTGTGGACTACTACAGCCACAAATGAAACCCAAAGATTTGAAGGAGTCACTGGGACTGGCTAAGGCCAACGTTCCCAAAACTACAGTAAGTAAAACACGAAATGAGCAGTGTCTATGGCAGGACCCCATGGAGGAAGCTGCTTCTCTCTAAAAACAGCATTACTGCACACCTGAGGTTTGCAAAGGAGCATTCTAACACTCCAAAAAAGAAAAAAAATAAATAAATAACACCACACCTTTTAGACAGGCCAAGTCAGAGCCCAGATCTCATCCTTATAACCATTGTGTATTAACACAACACAAAACAGATAAAGAGCACAATTTTCAAGGCAACTTGCGCAGCAGAGCAGGGCGTCATACCCTTTGGTCATTCCCTTGGCTTCATAATTTCATTTATCGATTATTCGTTTCAATAACCGACTACCAAAATGGTGGCTAGTTGCTGCTCGGGACTGTTTGTGTGTTTCACCTGCAGTGTCTTGTCAAACCAGCGGTTGCAGCTGTTCCACTGGCTGCCTCCTCCATGCAGCATCTGGATCGCAGCACAGCTGTGGTACATCTCATCTGCCACTTTGGGCATCGCTCCATCCAAACACAGGGTGAAGATGCCCCTTTGAATAGCAGACACTGACTCCTTGTTCCTCTCGTCTAGAAAAAAAACAAAGATTCAAATTTACTATGTCAGTGACTTTGCATTTGCGTAATTACAGTTCTAGATTTCTTGACTATCGGCCATTGCCACCTTATTAGGGCACAGTGTAACTTAGCAGTACTTAATATTTAATATTAAGTACTTAATATTAAAGTACTTAATATACTTAATATATAATACTTAATATACTAATATTAAGTACTTAATATACTTAATATTCTTCTGTTTGGAAGTTTGTCTCAGAGGCAGAGATTAGACGTGCAACCACAAAAATGTCCTAATTCACATATGTTTCAAACTATATATAGTACTACTTGGAAAATTAGAATATGCTGAGAAAGTGCATGCATTTCTGTATTTTCTGTAACCCAACTTTAAAGGTGAAATGTACATATTATATAGACAAATAGTATGCGAATCAATATATTTCAAGCTTTTATTTTTATTCAAGTTTCAGAAAACCTCAAATTCAAAAACTCAAAAAATTAGAATATTAGAATATATGGAATATATTGAAATCAATAAAAAAATCATAATCAGCAAAATTACAACATAAAATGCTTGAGATATCTCATTTTGCATGTAATGAGTCTATAAAACATATTGGTTTCACCTTTTATTTTGGATTGCTTGAATAAAACAACTTATATACGATATTCTAATTTTCCGAGTAGTACTGTAGAATTGTGTTTGTAATGTGTTTTCTGGTATTTACACTACAAGTTGTAGTAAAGCATCCTGCAGGCTCACCATTTATCAGTTTGGTATAGACCTTTCCCCAGGAGTCCCGGTGTTGGGTGGTGAGGATCCCAACAGGTTCCTCATCAGCCTGCTGTGAGGCATTGCAAATTCTCTCCAGCTGAGCACAAAACTGATCAGCGGTCAGTGGTGTACCATCGCTACTGTACACTTCCAGCACAAAGAACTGATTCGGGGGAGGCAGAGAAAACAACGGTCACGTCTTGATCTTTTGGACCTTCCATCACTAGACCAGAAATTTCATTGTTTTCTGCATTAGTTTGTCAAAAAATGTGATCTGATCATCATCTAAGTCAGCGGCCCCCAACCTTTTTTGCACCACGGACCGGTTTATTGTCAGACAGTATTTTCAAGGACCGGCCTTTAAGGTATGACGGATAACTACAACAAAAGAGCATGATATTGACTGGCATGAAAACCTGTGGTATTTTCTAAATATAATAATAAACATGTGTCAATAGTGTGCTATAGATGGATATAACGAAGTGAATCTAGTAATTTTTCAAAATAAAACATCTTTCAGTTTCAATCTTTCAGTAAGTTATTTATTTTTTCTGTGCAGCCCGGTACCAAATGACCCACAGACCGGCACTGGTCCACAGACCGGTAGTTGGGGACCGCTGATCTAAGTCATTGACAAATATAATGTGCATAAAATAATAACTGGGGGGGAAATCTAATTTTTCATATCTTTATTGAACACGCCATGAAAGGGGGAACTGCATCTGAAAACATCATCCCAACTGTTTAAAAGAATCTTCAGGATAGAATGAGAATGCCTGTATGTCAGCTGACTTGCTCAAGATGCATCCGGACAGTGACCCAAAACACTCCAACACAGCCACAACAGAACGGCTTCAGAAAAACCAAATCTGCCTTTTAGAGTGGTCCATCAGGGCCCAGATCCCAGCCCAGCAGAGATGCTTTGGAGTGATGAGACGAGAGCCGCAAACAGGAACTACAGTTGTATGAAAAAGTTTGGGCACCCCTGACAATTGCCATTATTTTAATTTATAAATCATTGGTTGTTTGGGTCCACAATTTCATTTTGATCAATCAAAATAACTGTTGGATACAGTAATATTTCAGCGGTGAAATTAGGTTTATTGGATTAACAGAAAATGTGCAATATGCATCAAAACAAAATTAGACAAGTGCATAAATTTAGGCATCTTAACAGAAAAATCATATCAATATTTAGTAGAGCCTCCTTTTGCAAAAATAACAGCCTCTAGATGCTTCCTATAGCCACTAATGAGTGCCTGGATGCTGGATGAAGGTATATTGGACCATTCCTCCTTACAAAACATCTCCAGTTCAGTGAGGTTTGATGGTTGCCGAGCATGGACAACCCACTTCAAATCATCCCACAGATTTTCACTGATATTCAAGTCTGGGGACTGGAATGGCCTTTCTAGAACATTGTACTTGTTCCTCTGTATGAATGCCTGAGTAGATTTTGAGCAGAGTTTTGGGTCGTTGTCTTGTTTAAATATCCAGCCCCAGCGTAACTTCAACTTTGTGACAGATTCTTGAACAATATTCTCAAGAATCCGCTGATATGCAACCCTCAACTTTAACAAGATTCCCAGTACCGGCACTGGCCACAAAGACCCACAGCATGATGGAACCTCTACCAAATTTTACTGTGGGTAACAATTGTTTTTCTTGGAACACTGTGTTCTTTTGCCGCCATGCATATCGCCTCTTGTCATGACCAAATAACTAAATTTTAGTTTCATCAGTCCACAGCACCTTATTCCAAAATTAAGCTGGTTTGTCCAAATGTGCTTTTACATACCTCAAGCGACTCAGTTTGTGGCATCTACGAAGAAAACGCTTCTTCTGCATCGCTCTCCCGTACAGCTTTTCCTTGTGCAAATTGCGTTGTATTGTTGGACTATGCACAGTGAATCCATCTGCAGCTAGATGACTTTGCAGGTCATTGGAGGTGGTCTGAGGGTTGTTTTTGACCATTCTGATCATCCTTTGACTTTGCCTCTGATATTTTTTTTGGCCTGCCACTTCTGGCCTTAACAAGAACTGTGCCTGTGGCCTTCCATTTCCTCACTATGTTCCTCACAGTGAAAACTAACAGCTGAAATCTTTGACATAGCTTTTTGTAGCCTTTCCCTAAACCATATTGCTGAACAATCTTTGTTTTCAGGTCCTTTAGGAGTTGTTTTGAAGCCCCTCTTCGGGCTTCATGTTGCCACTCTTCAGAGGAGAGTCAAAGAGAAGAACAACTTGCATTTGGCTGCCTTAAATACCTTTTGTCATTATTGGATGCACCTGTCTATGAAGTTCAAGGCTTAATGAGCTCATCAAACCAATTTTGTGTTCCAATTACCCAGTGTTAATTAGTTACAGATATTCAAATCAACAAAATGACAAGGGTGCCCACATTTTTGCACAGCCTATTTTTCACATTTGATTTAATTTCATACAAATGAATATTACTACACTAAAAATCTGTGTCCGGAAAACAACCCAGTCCTCAGCTTTTATGGGAAAATGAATGACATGCCACTGTGATCATTTTCTGTGAAAACAGAGTCAATTAGTATGCAACCTTAGAGGGTTGCTTAAACTTTTTCATACAACTGTTAAACAGTTCTGCCAAGAAGAAAACTAAAGGCAATGAGTAGAGGCAGGAGATTAAGCCTTGGCATGGCAAATTGGGTCTAATATCCTTAAAACCACAGAACTCATTTAAATGAAAAAAAGTGAAGATGAATGAACAAAATGAACCAGATTTAAGTGGTAGGATGGATGAGGGAGGACTCCTACCTGAACATAAACTAAGCTGACCCTGGTTTCCTCACCTGAGAATTATGGATGACTATGATGTGTTTGGGGGGCCTGGAGCTTTTGGCATGGTTCACAACAGAGTCTTTCTTCAGACCAGGGATACGACAGGAAGACAGGACCTCATAGTACTGGTTCATACACAAGGGCTTCCCTCCAAGATACTCCACTGGAAGAGTCTCACTAAAACATACAAGCCAAACTGCTGACCAAACCGGCCCCGCAAAAGGATATCACATTTTTTTACTATATTTGAAAAGTCAGAATGAACAAGAATTGGTCAGCTCATTCCACAACTCCAGAGATTATTCAAGTGTAGTGCAGTAGTGAAGATCATTCGAACTCACACAGGTAGACTGAAAAATGAGCAGTTTGTCTGATTTAATTTTACTGCAGCCAGTGGGGAGACAGTACTCACTTGTCAATCATTGTCTTAAAGTCCAGGACACCTGCGATCAGTTTAGCAGCAAACCTGGACAAAAACAAAGAAAACGTGAACTCAGTTGTCCATAGTTGCACATTAATTCAAATTAAACAGCAGAAATTTAAATAAACAATGAAAGTTTAACTGAATGCCATGACATTTTTTTTGCATCTGCATGACATGATGCACTGCACTGTGATTTGGGGGGGCATCTTTTTCAGTATCTGTTGGTCACCTTATTTGTCCTTGTTTATCCCTGAAATTCATACGAGGTAAGATCAAGCCAGGACTTGAATGGACCACTACAGGCAGCCGATATGTCAGATAAGCAACGTGCACCCACCACTCTGACAGCTGGAGAAACACAAAAGTCATGTGAGCATGAGCGCAAACACAGTGGGGTCATCGTCTATCCAGGAGTTTACCCAGTTCTCAGACTTGTGTGCCCTTTCTTCCAGAGCACTCTGCAGACTCCTTCCAACCCCTCCAACCTTCTTAAAATCCTCCACCAGTTCTTTAGTGTGCTGCAGCTCTTCTGCCTCCAAGATGGGCTCTAGTGCTGTGATGTACCGCTCACATGTCTGTTGCAGAGGAGGGACCGGCAGCGTGGGCAGCCCTTTCTGGTGCGTCAGATATCTTCCACTGACTCGGGTTGCTGACACTGGCTTTACTAGGTGACAGGGTTTCATTAGACCACAGGGTTTCCCCATCCCCACCTTCACCTAAAAGATGTAAAAGGACAATGAAATAAAGGGTGAAATGCCCTTCAAGATTCTAATTGTTTCTGCTGTAAAACTATTAACAAAACAGAATGACATCATTTGTAGAAACATAGAACAGGCCATAGCATAAAGTCAGCATTTAAAATGTTGATAATTAGATATTACAAATTCATCTACACACTAACATAGAGCTTAATGGCATTTCTCTTCTTTATGCATGTAAAAATTTCAAATTCAATTTCAGAATAAGGCTTTTTTAATCTTGTATTGATAACTTTACTAAATGCTGAAGTAAAGTTAAAGTTTTTGTTGTAGTGGATTCTAAATGTTCTGCTCTTTGCCTTTTTGTAAAATGTAAGTCTTTAAAAAGCAAAACATGGACGCATTTCTGTTTTCTTCCAGTGCAGCAGTCATTTGAGCAGATGACTGCAGAGTATACAGTAGACACAATAGTGTATGTAAAAAAAGCAGAATACAAATGAACTATAAACTTGCTTGTGGTTTCACATTAGCACATTTTTCATCCCAGGTACTTTATTTACTCAGAATTTTGAAAAAATACCCTTTTCCCCACTATTTAATTCATAAACAAAGTACCAAGAAGGAGTTTAGGACAGATTAGGGCTTTGTGATGAAGAACTTGGTAGACCCCACTTGCAGCCTTTGTATCGTTTCACCAACTTTCACGAATTAGTTTGTATTTTGATCATTTGGAAAATGTGGAGCAAGAGAAGCTACATGAAGTAGATGGACAATGAGTATTACTTTATTTTTTTTTTTTTGAGCGTATTTCAACAAGGAAGAAACTCAGACTTTCAGTCAGTGACTCAAATGTTAACAACATGGCAGAGCTTAATGGGGGACAGGAAAAAAAAAACCTGGGCAGTTTGCCAGTCCAAAGAAGTGATTTACAAACCTCAGACCTTCTTGTTATGTGTTGTCATACAAACAAGTTTAATATTCAAGTTTAATATTCAGGCTTTAAAAATTAAATAAAAGGCAGATATTCAAATCTGCAATCGTACTAGCCAACTGAGTTCACTTTTTTTACCCAAAGGGCAATATTCTTGAAGGCTACAAAATCACCTTTGCCCCAGTTAGCTTTGCTAGCTTAGTTAGTTATCTAACAGCTCACACAGTTTTACAATCAATTCAGGACTAAACTGATTATGATCGACCTTGAAACCGAATTCAGTCCGCACATAAAAAATACATTACTCACCACAGCTCTGGTGCATATGCCCCACATTCTATTACATTCAGGAACACAAAGCCGAGCTGATACCGCAGCTACTTGGTATTGAGAGACCCTCGCTGTCAACGCTCACAGGGGGAAACTGAGCTGGAGGGCACGGCAGTCTTCTTCTTCTTACAGTTGTACGGCGATTGGCATCCAGGAGTAGATGCTTCATCTCCCCCTTCTGTTTTGGATGGAAGTGACGGGTCAAACAATACCGACGAGTCGGTGCGCGTATCAAGCACAAAGAGAGAAACCCCGCGTCGGTGCGTGTATCTTAAAGAAACATCAGGTGACACAGCCGCTGTGTCGTATGGCAGAGAGGTGCCAAATAGTGTCGATCAGAAGGCGCAACTTTTGAATCACGTGTGCAAACGTGTGTGTACGTGTTTAAATATAAACAATATATACATATATACAACATAGAATAAAATAAAATAAAATTAAATAGGTTTAGTGCAGATATGTCGAAAATATATACACAGTTCAAGGAAACTTATTGCACACTAATGGATATTGCACAGTATACAGATATTGCGCAGTGAGTGGATAGAAGGAAGTCCCGGGGTTCAGGACTGTGGGGTTCAGTGTATGTGTGAGTTTAGTGTGGTTATGGCTTCTGGGGGGGAAAAAAAACTGTCTCTGAGTCTGTTACTCTTTGTTCTGATGTGCCTGTAGAGTCTTCCTGATGGCAACAGGTCAAAGCCAGGGTGGGAGCTGTCCTTGGTGATGCTTTTTGCTCTGCTGAGGCAGCGAGAGGTGTAAATGTCCATCAGGGAGGGGAGGGGGCAGCCAATGATCTTCTGCGCCGCCTTTACCACTCTCTGAACCCTCTCTCTGTCAGCCATGGTGCAGCTTCCGTACCATACTGTGATGCAGTACGTCAGCAGACTCTCAACAGACGAGCGGTAGAAGGTCAGCAGTCCAGGTTGTGCTTCCTGAGGACCCTCAGGAAGTGTAGCCGCTGCTGAGCCTTCTTGAAGACCACTGTGATGTTCTCTGTCCAGGAGATGTCAGCGGAGATGAGGATCCCAAGAAACGGGAAAGTGTGGACTCTCTCCACACACTCACCGTTGATGTAGAGGGGGGCTAAGTCGGTGCTGTGCCTCCTAAAGTCGACAAATAACGCACACCAACAGCATCAAACAAAGTCTCCTCTACCAATAGTTTGGTTATATTGATAATAATTGGAATATACACTTCTATTTCATTCAGTTAGCACATTATTATCAGATGGTTATGAAAACAGGATCATTCATCCCTCATTAGGTGTCAGGCGTGTCAGAACCTAGTTAGGTTTCTCTACTTTCTTCCGGTTGCCTGCAATGAATTTTAAATCCTGCAGATGTCGCTATTGAACAGTCGACACAGTTCAATTCCATTCAATTCAATTTAGTTTTATTTATATAGCGTCTTTTACAATAAAATTGTTTCTAGGTGCTTTACAGAGGCAGAAACCCAGAGCCTGAACCCACAGGTAAGCACAGTGCCAAGGAAAAACCCCCTTTTAACAGGAATAAACCTTGAGCAGGACCTGGCTTACAAGGAGGAACCATCCTGCTGAAAGTCGGCTGGGTAAAGGGGGAGAAGAAGAGGGAGACAGGAGAGAGAGAGAGAGAGAGAGAGAGAGAGAGAGAGAGAAATAGAATCATAGAAATATAAACATAGCAGACAATATACATAATACACATAATACCGCATAGGCAGGTTTTAATACAAAAGGGAATAGCATAGGCAGGTGCTGTCAATGCCATAAAATAGAGAAAGCTGGACCCCCCCCCCCCCCAAAAAAAAGAGAATACAATCGATTTTTAAGGAATGGGGTTTTTTTTTTATGTAAAATAGAAAATATTGACATCCTGGCTAATTTGGCATTATTCACAAAAATTGATCAGGGGTCATTTTTGGAAAGAACTATTAAAACTTGGCAAAAAAAGCTACTTTAATCCAAAACTGACCCAGTGGAGAGAATAAGCTGCAGAAAATAAAAAATCAGATCGGGTCAAAAATGCAAATACCAGAGAAGCGTAGTTTAAAGATTTAAAGATAAATGACAGCTAGTCACATTTTATTGTCATGTGACACGTAAAATTGAGAAATGAGAAAGCAAGGCTATGGTCTCATAAATTATCATTTTATTGTTATTACTAACAGACAATGTCAGACTAATAACTGACCAAAATAAATGTTGCCAACTTACTCCAGAGCTTTTGACTTTTTTCTGGTTCGAATATTACAGTCAATTATAAGTCAAAATTTTCTCTTTATCTTCCTATTATCCATCCATCCATTCATCCATCCATTTTCTATACCTGCGTTATCCAACTTTTTGGGTTGCAGGGATCTGCTGGAGCCTATCCCAGCTGTCAAGGGGCGAGAGGCAGGGTACACCCTGGATAGGTTGCCAGCCTATCGCAGGGCCTTCCTATTATTATCCATCCATCCATTTTCTGTACCTGCGTTATCCAACTTTTGGGATGCAGGGGTCTGCTGGAGCCTATCCCAGCTGTCAAGGGGCGAGAGGCAGGGTACACCCTGGATAGGTCGCCAGCCTATCGCAGGGCCTTCCTATTATTATTTAATATAAATCTAACATTTCATGTATTTGAAATTAACCTGTGTATCACTCTTCACACAGCAGGGGGCAGTAATACATTTTTGTGAAATATGTCTTTCACCAACGACGAAGAGAGCGAGCACAACCATGGCGGAAACTAAGGCGAATGCAGGTAAAGCTGAGAGCTTCTGGGCAGCATTGACAAGTTATTTACGTTTACATTCGAGTGTTTAAAGCGAATGAGTCTGACAGGCTCTCGGCACCAAAACGTAATTCTTTAATTATAGGATTGTTTTTTCTCATTTCTCATGGTGATAAGCTCTGTCACCATGCAAAACTGAATACACACATTCTAAGCATTTTCCGCTCATTTAGTTTATTCATAGACACACAAGACCTCTTAAAGTGCTTCTGTTTGTCATGTAAAAGTAATCTGTGCAGATCTAAAGCAAGATTAAAACTGTTGTGATGCGGTATGGAATCCGTAAAGTGAGTTTGTTTGTGTGTTTTGTGTCATAACAGCAGCATCCGGACGATGGAGCGGTTTGCAAATATAAATCAGACGTGAAGGGAATGAGGAGCAAATGTTTTGTGTATTTAATCTGTTGCTGTTTTTGAAATCTATCGAAAACCGTAATGAACAACTGTAAGAACATAGTATTCTAAGTAGAAAAAATAGTTTAATCACAGTCTGTTTGTGTTGTTTGTTTTCTTTTTAAATTTTAATTTGTCAAGGGACAGCATCCAGTACGAAAACACCGGGAAAAATCTATTAATGAATTTGTGTCTAAATGACATCATCTTCAAGGTTTAACTGAATGTGTGCACGCTGCAGCTTTACCATGTTTGGACACTGACAGATGTCATTGCTAATATCCGAATGAATATCCGAATGAATGGTTGCCTTATTTATTCATTTAAGTGCGACTTGTTAATCTTATTTAGCATCCACCTCTGAAGGCGATGCCCCACATGTCACCGACACCTTCATGATACCCAGGAAGGAAATCAACATGGTGACTGACATGGGAAAATGGAAACAGTCTCAGGTAATGAGAGTAGTGATCAGAAACGCACCAGCAAGTTCACCTCTGGATGGCTTAAACAAGAACAAAATGAAATCAGATTAAAATATTATCTTCGGCTTATCTTTGTCCAATTTTAAACTTTGATTTTTCAAAACATTTAAGCATGCACAAAGAATAAGACATTATGAAGGGACCATGTATTTTTTCACTGTGTGCCTATATAATTTAAAATGTAAAACCTCTTTGTAGGCATATGCTGACTACATGGGTTTCATCCTGTCTCTGAACAAAGTGGTGAAGGGGAAGAAGCTCACATCTGAATACGAAGTGTCAGAGGTATTTAACTCATCTTTATTATCAGTTGATTCTAAAAGTTCAGTCAAAATTCAGTCTTCTGAATTTACGTGAAGTAACTATTTGAGCACAGTCCACTAAAGTCTGCCTGTGTGGCGCCTCCAAGATGGCAGTGCTGAATGTGACTGTTCGATTTGCTACAGACGGTTCAGAAGTTACTCCAGCTTTTGGGGACTCTGGAACAATGGATAAATGAGACTCCTCCGGTTGACCAGCCATCACGCTTTGGTAATAAGGCCTACAGAACCTGGTTCAGCAAACTAGATCGGGTGAGGACACACACATACACACATGCTCAGAATGGGTGATTATTATACCACAAGTTCAAATACTCATCATTTATTTCAACACTACTACTTCTTTTTAAGAGGTTCTGTGATTGTTGGCAGTAGACAACACATGTACGTTTTCTGTCAGGACCACTGTCTTTTGGGGTTTTTGAAACCATTAAATTGATTACAAAATTATCCCGACACATTGGAACAGACGAATTACTGTCCAACACATTTTATAGTGTTATTATGTGTATTGTACACTAGAGACAGTGATACTTCAGAAGAATAATTTTCACTCGTTTCCACCTACTCATGTGATGCCCTAATATTAACACCAGGTGGCGCACCTTCCCACGTCAATATCACTGCATAGACGTACGGCTACAAAAAACCCATTTCATTTGTCGCCGTTTCACTTACAGACGTAAATATGACTTTGCCCTTCTAGGTTTTTGTTTTTCACCAGTTTAATGTGCATTTCATTATAGTTGTTTAAGTTATTGATGAAATCATAGCCACTAGATCAGCCACTAGATCCTTTCTTCAATGAGCTAGCAAAATATGGAATTAAATCTTTTTTTTACAGTTTTATGTTTATAATTTGTGTAATTTAAAAAAAATTGCTGCCCCCTGCTTTGTAGTTTGAGATATCTGTTGAGAGAAATGTGTACATGTTTGCAGTCTCAACAATAGACATTTAATGCATCCTTTGTGACACTTTGTCAGTCATTCACAGTTCAAAATATAGAAATCTGACTGTGGATGAATCAGTAATTCTTGATTATGTGTGTCTATACCAGGGCCTGGGGGGCATAGACAAATACTCCCTCACAGATGAATAAACATGAACAAATGGTGTGTGTGTATGTGTGTGTAGGAAGCAGAGACCTTGGTGTCAGCAGTGCTTCCCGCTGACAAATGTGCTGCAGTTCCAGAGATTGCCATCTACCTGAAGGAGTCTGTGGGCAACGCCACCAGAATAGACTACGGAACAGGTATCATTACCATGTGTCTTTCACACATTTGCTGTTTAGGTTTAGAGGTCAGAAATATTTACATATGTTTATAACTAAACATGAGAAGTTAAAGGCATTTTCTCTTTTTGTTTTTTTATGCTGTGATCTTCAGAATTGATGCATTATCAGAATTCCAAAACAAATCTCTGTTTTGTCTTCAGAAGTGTGGAAAATAACAGCAAAGATCCTTTTAAAATCTAGTAGTGAGTGCTACTTCTACATTTTAACTCACATTCTTGCAGGTCATGAAGCTGCTTTTGCTGCTTTCCTCTGTTGTCTCTGTAAAATTGGAGTTCTTGGGACTGAGGATCAACTGGCCATGGTGTTTAAGGTTTTCACCAGGTGAGCTCCTGTGTTTCAGCACTGTCTAGGTAATATTTCTTCAGATACACGGCTGGTATTTTTTACCGGGGCCTTTACGACAAAGCTTTTAGAAGGCACTTAAGGATGTTTGAGTAACATCTGCCTCTCCTTATAATTTTTACAACAAATTACGGTTTGTCATTCCTAGATTAATCCTTTTCATATGAGTTATTTTTAAGATTTTAATTTATAACATGCAAAATATAAAACATAACAAAGCTGAAATGGAGCACAAAGTGGTGACTGCTGCCTGTCTTCAGACATAATCTGTATTTACTAGAAGTCTTTACCTCTGCCACCACCACACATCTGAAAAAAATTTTAATTTTTTTGTTGTTTAGCGTTGGGATGGAGCATTTACTATGAACTGGGCTGTAACAATCACTGGAAAATTCAATTCAACTGAGTATTGTCTAATCTAGTGTTTTTGCTTCATGTCCCACTGTAAACCAGCCTGTTTGCAGTCCCACTAAATCCCCTGAATTAATGGTCTCTACCCTACTAAGATGAGCCCATTTGTCCCCTCAACTGTCTCCTTTGAAAGTAAATACAGACAGTATTTTTCGGCTTTTCCTTTATTTGCAGTTATTTGTCAGTGATGCGAAACTTGCAGAAGACCTACAGAATGGAGCCAGCTGGAAGCCAAGGTGTTTGGGGACTGGATGATTTCCAGTTTCTACCCTTCATCTGGGGAAGTTCCCAGTTTGTAGGTGAGAGACTGACTACAGCACTTCAGTTAAACCCATAATAAAAAGGACTAGACAGAAAAAAAGACCTATAATGTTCTTTACGTTTATACGCTGATCAGGCAAAACGTTTGCTGCCAAAATATACAATGAAAATAGACACCTTAAAATCATTGTGTTCCTCAAAATGTTCCCGGACTATTTTTTGCTTATGGCCATGTCAGTTATCCTGCTAAAGAGGCCAGAGCCATCAGGGAATACTGTTTCCTTGAAAGGGTTCCATGGTCTGCAGCACTGCTTAGGAAGGTGTCAGAGACGTGCACATACAAGGCAGGCCTCATGGTCTCACAGGAAGCTATGCACATACACACACACACACACCTGGCGACTCAAGAAAACGTAATGAGTGGGACCATGACATCTGCTCTGTGGTCCAATTCTGATGCGCTCATGCCCATTGTTGCTGCTTTTGGTGGTGGACGGGGGTCAGCAATTCCCCATACAGCACAGGGTTTTCTGACAATTAACATTCTATCAAAACCAACATTAAAACAAAATAAAGACTTCATTACTGGCATAGCCAAGTCCATAGCTCTGTTGACCCTTAAAAAATTGGATGCGCTTTAAGGCAGAGGTGGGCAAACTAAAGCCCCGGGACCACATGTGGCCCAATCAACTATTTAATCCAGCCTGAAGAGCCTTCACAATAATTTCTCCAAAAGCCAAATTAAGAGGGTTGTTTGGTTAGAAAAAGGTTCAGACCCCCCTTCACCTAGCATGCTAACATGTCCTCTCAACAAGGTGGGGCCAAAAATCATTTGGAGCTTCATCATCCATCTCTAGTTGGACCAATTTACACACTCTTCAATATATTTTCTCAGCCAGTAGTCCATCAACACGATTTTTAGTCATCCTCCTATCCTCATTTGGGGGGTTAGTTTCCTGCACCACTTGGCCCATTCATTAAGATCTAAAATCCAATGTGGCCCTTCAGGCAAAATAATTGTCCACCCCTGCTTTAAATGAACATGTAAAGCCTGTTTGATGACACTCCTGAGTTCCCAGGATATGAAGGATGAAGCATTATTGTCTCTTATTTTAGTGCTGTATAAATGTATATATTATAACACTAGCTTTTAGAACTTGATCTACTGGTAAAAAATTATAAACAATAGATTGAATATTCACTGTTAGAGCTGTCAAAAAGGCTTTTTAACATGGTCTTCTGGTCACCTGGGCTCGTTCATGGGCGCAAAGAGTTTAGAACAGTTGTGTCTTTGCAGTAAAACACATATGATCACCTAATGTCTGATAAATTATAGACCATGTAATAAATATTGTCATACAAGCTAGTTATGCCATTTAGTGCAATATTACCACTGTCTAATGAATGAAGAAGGACTCAGATAACAATCCAACTACATGATTACTGAGGTGAGATGAGATATTAACAGACCAGAAACAGAGTGAATGTGTTTTAGGTGGACGGAGCTCCTGTCCCTCTTCCTGACATTTCTGAGTTAATTCCAGATCCACTTCCTACCACAGCTGTGGGAAGAGCGCCATCTGAGGGATTAGTACTGTAAACAGTGACCTCTGCTGGTAACTCTAGTCCTAACACTGTTCTCCTGTTAGATCATCCAACACTGGAACCTCGACACTTTATTGATGCAAAAGTAGTGAACGAACATCATCAGGACTACATATTTCTGGATTGCATCAAGTTCATAAATGAGGTGAGACAAAGTAAACAATCATTGCATTTTACTGTTATCTTCTTGTCAACCAACTTCCTGTACCTTCCTGAATGTGGTCCTAGTAACTTTTCACGTTGTCTTTGAGTTTGTCGTGACATATTTTCTGGCCTCTTGGAATGTCTTCAGTGTTGTTTTCCAGGAGTATTTAAACGTCTAACAGCTGGATTTGTTCTGTGATGAGGAGTAAGATTAAACGTTCCTCCGACTGACACCAAAGAAGCTTCTCACTTGTTATTTCAACCACCGGGATAAACCCAACCATGATAGGGTCTCCTAACTCTGCTTCTGAAACTGCTTCCTTAGAATAGGCATTTGTGTCTGTCTTTTGTTTAAGGAGTAAACCAAATGTAACTTTTTGTTGGTTAGCTGCAGTTCAGAGATATATAAAAACAGGATATATGTGAGCATTTTTACTAAAGAAGTGAGTAATGGGGTGTCCTTTTTCATTACTGTATGTTTTTAAAGTATTAATATTCTTGTTACTCAAAATTTTAAGATAAATACTTAAATATACAAACATAGTAAATCATAGAAAATTGCAAATTGGGGGACTGCAGCTAAAATCTAGTTTCATTTAGGAAAAGGAAGATGGAGGCAGATGGATTCTGTTGGAAAAGTGCCAAAGCAGGAACTGTGTGCTTTGTTTTAAGTTCTAGAGGAAAAGGAGGGGAGGGAAGTACGTAGAGAAGAGTGTTTGTTGCAGCAGCCACATCCTTTTTCCTCCTCCTCCTCATTTTGAAGCACCTCCTCTTTTTCCTCTGCCTCCTCCTGCCCCTGCTGCTGTTTTCCTCCATCCTCATGAATGGATGCTAGTGTTTTCAGAAAGAACCTCTTTAGGCTTTCTTCACTCTTGTCTTTCTTTTCATTGTTTTATTAAGGACTCTTAATATGCTAGATTCATCTTAAATTAAGTGTTTTCATATTTAAAACATGAAATGTTTTCTGCTTAACTTGACCTAAAGACTCTCATGGCTTTAAACAATGAATCTACAAAATAGTCACATCAAAACAAACTTTGAGACACGCGTGATGTATGTGTCCTGAGTTGGCTGACCTGTTTGGAACCTTATTAACATCATTACAGCTAAAAAACGATAACGCATCAATGATAGAATGTTTAAAGCTTTTTTAATCTGCCTAGAAAAGTGATGCTAAAGGTGGTCCTCTCTCTTGTCCCTTCTGCTATTATCATTTTTCTGGTCTTGACCGGAGGATCGTTTGTCTGCTATTCTGTATGTGTTTACAGAAATGTACTTGTTCTTTGTTACTGTTGCTCAGAAAAGTCGCAAAGTATATAAGCTCTGCATGTACGAGTGAGTGGCTTCATCCAGGACATTTCTGTTTTTAAAAAGCAGCCAACGCTCCGTGTGTGTGTGCGTGTCGTCCTGAGCATGAGTCATTTCCTTCCCCACAACTGCTCTGAATCACTGTTTCCTCTGGGGAATATGGTCTGTCTCCACCCCCATCCCCTCCCTCCATCGTGCCCTTCCCCCCACGTGCTCTCATGCGAAGTCCTGGAACATGTCTCGAGCTGTGCATGGAGGGGGATGGAAGCAGGAGGGGTTGCTAGATTGATGCCCCAGGGTTTGGCTTTGAGTTGCTCTGCCTCTCGGGAGAAAATGACCTGAGAAGATAGTGAATAGTTCCCACTTTATTCACGTATTTATGAATGCAGATATTTGTGCCTTTCAGTCTTGTGACTGTTGTTCTGTATATCAGCACACCCCTGGTTCCAATATTCATTGTTGTCACAGGCTTTCTGAAACAATCAGCTCTTTTTTTTTCAGTTTTTTTTTTATGATTTAGATTATATTACTTCAAACTACAGAATCTCCCAGCAGAGCAATTTATTGAGTAAATCCCTGTTACTTTTCTTATTGTAGGTATATTCCTACATAATCATACCTTTCATTGAGATGGGTAAAAGGAAAGTATTTCTCTTATATTAGAGAAGACAAAAATGCATGTTATAGGTCATATATGTATATGTATGTATAGATAGACACATATATGTATATTGTTCAAATATATATCCGTATATTATCATCAATATGTTGTGTATATATACAGTGTATGTGTGTTTGTAGAGTTTTTTTTATTTTTATTTTTATTTATTTTTTTTTTTACTTATACCTGGCCTAATCATTTTTCTGTCTTGGTTTATTTCTGTGTTGTGTTCTCCAGATGAAGACGGGTCCCTTTGCTGAACACTCCAACCAGCTGTGGAACATCAGCGCCGTTCATTCCTGGTCCAAAGTCAACCAGGGTCTAATTAAAATGTACAGAGCAGAGGTACGAGCCATTCCTTTTAGCTCAGTGCTACTGACCAGTTTAGCCAGTCAGTGCTAATGGTAATGGTAAATACAGGTCAGACGTTCCCTGGTCTCTTTGTCGTCGCCCCAGGTTTTTGAATCACAATCTAGCAGTACTTGGTAGAAATACTATTGTCATTTTTGCAAAGTATTAGACCGACTGTCACATTCAAGTATATATCTGCTCTCAATAAAATGTTTTCATATCCAGAACTCTCCAAGCCCTCGATCAAGGCTTTCATATATCAACCACACATTGTGGCGTTGAGCTCATCTGTCATGTGTGCCGCTGAAGAAGCTTTAACAATCTTGAAAAAGTCTGTCTACCTAGAAAGTGTTCCCCATCACAAATGTCACACTTATGAAAGGATGACTTTCAGCTGGATGGTTCCTCCTTGTAAGCCTGGTCCTGCTCAAGGTTTCTTCCTGTTAAAAGGGAGTCACTGTGCTTACCTGGGGGTCCAGGCTTTGGGTTTCTGCCACTGTAAAGCACCTAGAGACAATTTTCATTATAAAAGATGCTATATAAATAAATAAAATTGAAATTGAATTCAGTCTTGTAAAATAATCTGCCATGGATTTTAAAAACCTTCACTCTGGCAGCTGAAACAATGTCTTCTTGGTTGACATTGGAAAAAACGGTTTAGCGCTGACGGCTGCCCAGCCGTGTTTTATGAACGCCTGAAAAGCGGATCCCTGGGTCGTAGACGGCAGACAGGAAAGGGTTAAGCGAGGAATGGAGAGAATGCAATTGTGTGTGTCTTTGTGTGTGTGCTGGGGGGCAGTTGGAGGGGATGTCTAAACCCGTTCTCCCCGCCTGCATGCCCACATCCTGTGTTTCCAGCAGTCTGTGAGTCTTCCAAAGAGCTGAGGGGCCAAGCTGTCTGCCTCCCCACCCTCCCCTCCTCCTCCCCTCCCCGGCACTCCCTCCATTAAATCCTACCCTCCCTGTGTCCCGACCTTCCACTGAGCCTGGAGCAGCCGTCAGCAGACTCGCATTCCTCTCTCCTTTTCCTGGCCCCTTTCAGGGTTCTACGCAGAGAACTTTTTCTAGAGCTGCAAAGACTCGAATCAACTTTTCTGTTAGAAAAGATGCAATTCAGGAGCCCCGACCTTTTTATTTGGAGCAAAAATTAACTGTCTGTAAAGAATTAAACAGTGACCTGCACATTCTTGAAACCTCTATGAGAGAAAAAAGGAATCAGAAGGAGTTTGAGATTGCCTAATTGCGCATTATTTAGAAGATACGTCATTGTTTAGCCAAAACTATGAAAAGATGCACATAATCTGAAGTCAGATGTCCATTCTGGGCCTGAGTTGGGAAAAGTAAACCAAAGGAGGCAGGAGTGAGTACACAAAGAACAACTGCAAACACACAGAGCCAAAGGCGGCACGTTACACAGAGAAGGTGGTTGGATCGTTGTCTCCTTGTTTTCTTAGGAATGTAAAATGACTGTCTTGACTGGGCTGTTGCATTGTTTACAAGGTGCTGCTCATGACATTTGTTAAACATACAGGCTCTTGGTTTGGCTTCTGATCTTGTGTGTGTGCGTGTGTGTGTGTGTTTTGGACTGCATTCACTTGTCAAGCATCCGTTCAGAGCGGTCCTCACAAGCATGTTTTCCCGTTAAGCTCACACGATGATGGTGCACCAGTCCAGCCAGTGGGCTCCAGGCCACCACCTTTCTAAAATGGAGACACCCAGCCCCCACTGCAGACACCCAAATACCCACAGCCCTGCCCCCACAAAAACGGGGCTCATGTCTGTGTTGAGAAAGGGCCTCATCTGGCTTGTGGGAAGAGTTCAAAGCATCACTAAAGGGAACACGTTTACTTCCCAGTCCAACTCTGGTGATTTTGGTTTCATTTGGTGTTTTTATTTGTCACTTGGCAGTGTTTCGTGACTTTGCAGGTTTTTGTTATATTACTTTTGGGATAACTTGGAGTCTTTTCTTCTCTCTTGCATCCAGTGTTTGGAGAAGTTCCCAGTGATACAGCACTTCAAATTTGGCAGCCTGCTGTCCATCCAGCCAGTAAAGCCCTGACATCCTGCTGCTCATGGAGAGGAAAGACCCAAAGCCTGACAGTTTTTCCTTTTCCTCTGCTTTCTCCTGCAAATACACACACAACAGGAATAACAACACATTTTTCCCATAGTTGCCTTCACGTGGTTAGAAAACACAAGGCTAAACTTATAGATCATCTCTAACGTAAAAGCAGAAGATGAGGTGGATGACCATGTGAGATTTTAGAGTGTTTTTATAGTTTTCTTGCTGTATTTGTGTGAGCCAGCTCCCTTTTGATGACAGGACTATTTACTTCTCTGAGCTTTCACACACAGATTTATATGAAAGGTTGAAATAAAGGTATACATTTCCTTTGCCCCTTTTCAGCCATGAATAAAATCACTTGTCAAGGTCGTGGTCTTGATTAAATGTTTTTTTTGAATGTCATATAAACCTTTACTTTTGCAACAATATAATGACATTTATCTTTATTATTGATTTTTCTCTATATGTTTTTTTTTTCCATGTTATTTTTAAGCTTTTTTTTGTAGTATCAGTCGTGTGACTCCTAATGTTTTTCCTTGTTCATTGAATTATCTGATGACCTCATTGTACAGTTAAATGATATTTATGTGCTGTTGAGTGTGACGGCGTCAGGCTAACTGCTCACAACTACGGTTGGACACCAGTATTCACTGTTCGACATCTTCAGTTTGCTGTGTTATGATTAAAATATTGTATTTGTGTTCAGCATGTTTTGGACATTGACACCATTTATTGTGTAAGAGCTCTCATTTTCTGTCCTGATAATTGGTGGTTATCATGAGTTTATGTAAAGTATTTTTCATAGGTTCTTAATTTCTGTATATTTTAGTTTCCTTCAAATACTTGTCATGGAAATGTGAGTAGTAGTGCTGTGCATTGCACTTCTTGCACAAACTGTTCTCCAGATTAAGTAGGACGTAGGCTACATGCCATCACCGACTGTCAGTGAATATTAAACTCTGCCGCTGTCTCGGCTGTTGTCTGTTTCGTCGCTCCTGCTTGGCAGCTGTAAACCAAACATCAAGATGGATACCATCTAAAATGTGTCCAATATTACAGGAGCATGATATTTGAACACTTTTCCATGTGAAGGATGATTTTTGTAGGCCAGCTGTGGTTACTATGAAGAAGGGGAAATCCATATCAGCAGCTGAAGGAGTCCTCTTACAGGGATGTGGAAATCCCCTTCATATAGCACAGCCGCCCAGATGAGGCAGCTCATTAAGGGTGTGTCTGCCCAGGAGTGCTCCGCATATGAATCAGTGCGTCACAAGCTCCAGTCCTGTGACTCCCAAAAACAAAGGATGTTCAACCATCCTCAGCAGCGCACAAAGTCTGTTTGATGTGTCAACAGCCAGAGCGTGTTGTTCAACACCACGTGGAGGAAATCAGTGTTGCACGGCGCTCTGCTCCCAGCCTCAGTGTTCAGAGCAGCTACACCAAAATGGGCACAAATCAATCCAACCAGGGTTGCCTTCATGACACATGCTGTGTAAGAGAAATGCAGAAAAGAAGGCTAACACAGACGGTAATGTAAGGATATTTACCATTCAACTATGAAAACCACATTTTGATGAACACATTTGTGAATAAGCATGTTCTACCTAAAATCTACCTCAGTGGGCATTAGACAAAATCAGAAACATTCACCAAAGTAGACTGATTAGAACTGAAATACAATTAGAGTTAATAATAAACTCCACAGTTCACATCTTTTGAATTATCATTCCTGGTTCTATGTCATACATTGGTTGTGTGGTGATTTTGGAGGATGTCTAGCAGGCAAAAACAATCGGTGACCTTATTTGCAGGATTGTTTGGAATTGAAAAGCTATGTCGAGCCGTTCAAACATGTAGCAGCTTGAAATGTAAACTGCAGAGGCAGCTCCAGAAATGAGATGCAGTTGCAGACTTAAAGGAACTGTCCTCACAACATACACAGACCCCGGCTTTATTCCAGTTTCCTCATTCACAAAACTTTCTCTGAAGGTGCAAAATACAACATTCTATTAAGAAAAACAACTAGAAACTGCAATCTTTACCATTACGGATATCTAACAGTCATTCAGCATTTCAGTCATTTTGGTTGGTTTTTTTTTCTCACTTTCTAATATTTTAATTTGAATATTGGCAGCATATCCCCACTTTCACTTTGACATAGTTTTATACAAATGGGCAACATTGAGTAGATTCAGAGTTAAACAGGTGAAGTCATGCTTCATTTATTGATATATGCAAATCAGATGCAGCATATTTTGCCCTGAATGCAAATTAGACCACAACCTACTTTTCTGTATGTCGTTGTCACCAAATTAAGTATATGTACAGCTGTTTTAATGTGTAACGCTTTCTATCTTGTACTACTATATTGTAGTGGTACAAGACAGAAAGTATATAATAGAGTGGGCTATATCTAGTACACATGTTTTACATTGTTTTTCCATGTACAGATACATAAGAATAGAACCCAGATTTGGTTTCACACAATCTGTGTAATGTTGCATGAAATATGAGTATTTGAGAAAATTTATTATATCACACGACAAAGGTGATGCTTCTATTACTTTAAGTATTATTTAAACTAAATTAGGCAGATCCAGCTTGGATCATCATAAATTACGAACTGAGACCTTTAAATTTCCAGCAGACTAATAGATTCAAGCCGATCAGAGTGTGATGAAAAAGTGACAGACAGTTTCATGGGCAGGAGCCAGGACCTGGTCTCCATCAGCCTCCAGCACCTCCCCATGTCCTGACCACTGCGGAACTTGGAAGATCTGTATGATCTCTGCTGCCACAACCTGCCTCGCTCCTGTCTCTACAGCCACCCTCCACAGTTGAGCCCATCTCCAACCCCTCCCCGCTCAGCTGCTGCCTGACATACACGACCCAGAGGCTCTCTCTGTGGTCTACCCCCCACTCTCTTCCTGCTCCCAGCACCCCCACACCCATCAGCTCGCAGGTCCCAACCCCCCTCACATCAACGTCACCACCTGGTGTTGTCCTTTAATATAAAATAGGTGACCTAAGATGTGAGCAATGGGTAGAAATACTCAACTTCATAAATTAAACTCAAATTAGAGGATTCTGAATGTTTCATCAAAGAGCATTGCAGATGCATTGATTTTATTTTATTTTTATGGACCAACTGGCAATTCAATGAATTCATTTGCCACATTAACACTGTTATTCAGTTATATCAAGTCCTGTCTAAACCAATCAGGGGCTCCTTGGCTGTAAACACCACCAGTTCTGAGTTTTGGATCATGATCACAAACGTAGACAAAACCAACATGTGCGTTGTGGAAAACATCATTTCCTGCCGAACAAAGACTGCTGGCGAAACACAGTATTGAGTCTGGATAAAGTGATGCTTGATTGTGGTAAACGGGCTGGTTACAGGGTCCTCTCGGGTCATTTTTGACTACATATATATATATATATATCTATATATATATAGATATATATATATATAGTATATTCTCCATTTACCCATAAACACTTTATATGCAGATGATGCACCTTAGATACAGCTTCAGGGGAGACCTGAGAGAGAGAGAGAGAGAGAGAGAGAGAGAGAGAGAGATCAGACTAGTCCTTCCCACTCAAGATGGACAGTGGTGCATTTTTTTTTACTGGATTCTACATTTTAAAAGAGAAGATAATTTTAACCCTAACCCTAAAATGACATTAAATCGTTCTCCAGCCCATTTCTGAATAGCTACATTGCACTGCAGTGGCTTGCCATTTCCATCCCAACCTAAGAACCGCATGCTGTTATGGCTACAGAGCAGCTGAGCAGCACCTATGGTTGAGACATACAGCAGGTTTACAAGAAGAAGGAGAGGAGGTGTCTGTGGACTCAAGCAGGGAGTCTGAGGGAGGGTCAGCCGGAGGTGGCTCTGCCCTGTGATAGCGTCATTCATTGATTTTAAAGAACACCACCAAGTGGCACAAAGCAGAGACAACATCACTGCAGCTCTGGTGGGGAGGAGTGAGGTTGTGATGAGAAAACGTGGGGACTGGAGGTAAAATCAGACAGAAGCAGGTTTGTTTGTTCCATTGTGTTTTGCATTTCTAACATGAGAAAAAGCGATTCAAATCTCCCCCAGGCACTCAGACACTCTGGAATATGTAGGGTCCCATTTTAACCTGTGACCCTCAAAAATAAAACTGTTTTGTTGAAAGCAGACGTCTGTCTGTTGGCAAAATAACTCAAAAAATTAGGAACATAGCTTAATGACATTTTCAGGAACTGTTGAAAATGGGCTGTAGACCAGCTCATTACATTTGATGATGTCCCAGATTCTGGAGGAACTTTTGCCCTTTCAGCTCCAAAAGATCAAAGGCCAAGGGGTTATATATATATATATATATACCCTGCCAGTGATCAGATACCCTGCAGGAATAATAAGGTGGCCAAAGGAAGAGATACAGACCAGAGATGTTAAGACACGAAAGCTCCTCACCATGCATGGCAGGTTCCATCCCAAATCCAGCACCCTGAAACTGTACACAAGCCGTAAGGAAGGAGGCCGAGGACTAGTGAGCGTGAGAGCCACTATCCAGGACGAAACAGCAAAGCTCCATGAGTACATCAAGGACAAGGCCCCAACGGATGACGTGCTCAGTGAATGTCTCAGACAATGGCTAGATCAGGAGGTGCTGAAGGAGGGAGCATCATGGGAGGACAAGCCCCTACACGGGATGTACCACCGGAACATAGCTGAAGTGGCTGATCTCAAGAAGTCCTACCAATGGCTAGAGAGGGCTGGCCTACAGGACAGCACAGAGGCACTCATCCTGGCTGCACAGGAGCAAGCCCTGAGCACCAGAGCAATAGAGGCCCAGATATACAACACCAGACAAGACCCAAGGTGTAGGCTGTGCAAAGAGGCACCTGAAACAATCCAACACATAACTGCAGGGTGTAAGATGCTGGCAGGGAAAGCATACATGGAACACCATAACCAAGTGGCTGGCATAGTCTACAGAAACATCTGTGCGGAGTATGGGCTGGAAACCCCAAGGTCAAAATGGGAAACACCTCCAAAAGTGGTGGAGAATGACCAAGCGAAGATCCTGTGGGACTTCCAGATACAGACAGACAGGATGGTGATGGCGAACCAGCCAGATATCGTGGTGGTTGATAAAGGGCAGAGGAGAGCCGTTGTGGTGGATGTGGCAATACCAAGTGACAGCAACATCAGGCGGAAGGAACATGAGAAACTTGAGAAATACCAAGGGCTCAGAGAGGAGCTGGAGAAGGCTTGGAAGGTGAAGGTGACAGTAGTGCCCATGGTGATCGGAACACTCGGGGGAGTGACCCCCAAACTGGAGGAGTGGCTACAGCAGATCCCTGGAACAACGTCAGACATCTCAGTCCAGAAAAGTGCAGTACTAGGAACAGCAAAGATACTGCGCAGGACCCTCAAGCTCCCAGGCCTCTGGTAGAGGACCCAAGCTTAGAATAGAGGAGGAACCACCCGCGGGGGGTGAGAAGGGAATTATTTTTTTTTTTTTCTATTTTACGTATACGTTTTTTCGTATAAATGAACATTGATTTTTAAACATAAAAACAAGAACATCAACATTAAGTCTTTATTTTATTTTTTATCAAGATTATACATTTTTAACAAATACTTTCTGGGACAGTTTTACCCGGTGATATACAATTTAGTATACACATATATCATCATATGCCACATAGCTGATGCATGGATTGCGGCTATATCACAAATTTGCCTTTTTAAAACAAAAGGACAACCATCATAATCATTTAATTTCTGTAAACCAGGAAACCAAGGTGGATTGGAGTGAAGAGCGTTTGAGAGGATGCTGCGGTGCAGAAGACAACCAGACATCCCAGGAGCTTTCACACGAGGCACCCTGCTCAGCAAATGTGCAGGCTCCCTTCAAACAGACAATAATAATAATAATATTATTATTATTATTATAAAACCCAGCAGACATATAGTCACTGTCAGGCTATGACAAATGTTTGCAGTAATGTGCACTGAATTTTAAGGCAAGGGAAGCAAATCCATTTCTTTAATACAATAAATATGGCACAAATTGGCATTGAAATGCTAATTTAAATAGTTTTTGTATTTTGTTTTCCATTTTCCCTGCAAAAATAAAGTTGATTGTGATAAAAATGAGGCTGGCTTCAGTTTGAATATAACTGTTGCCTCCAACAGGAAACAGTAATGTCAGTGCACACCAGTGACCATGTTCAGGTTATTAATGGCTGGCTAAGACAAAGGTGTGTTCTGAGGTAGAACTGTTTTAATCTTCCTTACAGATTCTGTAAATGCGTGTACCACAGTTTTTGAGGGGATCATTTCATATATAGCACAGAATTTTAGCTTTACATGAATTGGATGTAAACTTTGAGGCAGCGGTTCTTTGTTCGTGATCCAGGTTCTGTTGATGTGTGGAGAACAGAATTGTCTTCAAAACGCCACGATGGCCCGGGTCCATGCTCCCAGGTTTGCCAGGACCTGTTTGCTACAGATCTGTTCCATGTCTGACTGCCGGCTCAGCAGTCCCGAGAACCCCGAGCCGAAGATGGAGATCAGGTTTGTGATGTTGGAAGTGTCTGTGTAGTCCGGGCTGGAGAACGGGCACTCCTCCCGCCTCAACCGTTTGCGCGTTGCTATAAAATCCGACACTTCCTCCGTCTCAGACACACAACAGCTGAACTCCACTTTCCGTTTCTTGGTCGGGGACTGCGTGCTCTGGCTACGCTGCGGCGAATCGCAGCAGCAGTCCTGGTGGAGGTAGCCGTTCTCTACCGTGGTTACCACATGCGTGTCCAAATCCAGCACCGTGGTTTTGGTGCACTGTGCGCTGCCGCTGGCCGTGAGCTGAGCACACTGGGACGTGGGGTACGGCTGCATGCAGCAGCTCCGGTAATAAGGGTTCTCTGGCTCCTTGCTGACGTCCTCTAGGCGTGGGCAGCCGGGAAAAGCGCTCGCTGCGCGGGTATGTGCTGCGTCTCGATGGCACGCAGAGCCGCACAGACCCGACTCCTCGCTACAGCAAATACCCCTCGCCTGATCACCGTCGTCCGCGTCCCCTGCCTCTAGCTCCAGCGGGTTCAACTCTTGGATCTCGTTGCAGACTGCCATCACTTCTTCGTACTGCTGCATCCGATAGATCTCCGCGTATTTCTCCTTGATGTAGACCTGCCGGGCGTTGCGCAGCACGTAGGAAACCAGCAGGTTCTTGTGCAGCTTGATACCACCTCTCTGCGTCCTGGAGTTGTGAATCTTCATCAGGGAGATTGAGATGAGGCTCTGGGCGTCCACAGCACACTCCATGGTGTTAATCATCCTCCTGCTTTTCCGCGTGGAGCTTCTCTTAAGATGGGAAGCGACACTCAGCGATCTGAGCGGGAATGCATGCGTTCAAGTCAGCTCTGTGGCCAATCATTGGACGTGAGGCGCCAGCCTGGAACAGCAGCAATCCATTGCAGATGGACTGAACGCAAATATACATATATATAGTCCAAGCGCAAACTCCGCCCTCTCCAAGGAGAGCCAGTCAGCTTCCAGATGTCGACTGAGTGACACACCGGCTCTCCTGGAGCGGATTGTTTTTTGACCAATCAGCGTCTGGCGGTTCCTCCGATCTGTTCAAATTCCAACCGTGCTGTCTAACTGGAATGTCCTCATTTCAGCTGCAACGTAGCTTCCAAAATCAACAGCATGTTTCCGGGTATTCATGTTCCATTTGAGATATTTTTTAGTCTATTTTTTTTTTTGTCAAAATGTTTCATCACACTGCTGCCATGAGCGGACTGAGTGATCTCAAATAGTTCAGCTGGAGTCTGGCCATAAAGGGCCATTTCCTTTTAAATAGGTGATTTCTGTAATAGAAGTGCACCGACTAAGATGTATTAAGCAGGAAACACAGGAACGTGCTGCCACGTGCTAGTAGTAGTAATAAATTATACAATTATCATGTAAAACTAAACTAATTAATAATAAGACAATTGTAAATAATTTAAAATACTCAGCTGGTGTGAAGGGCCTTCACACAGATAAAAAGTGCAGTTGGAAAGTTTTCATCCCCTTTATTTTGTTTTCACAATTTGTTATGTTGTGGCCTTATTCTAAAATTAAAAAAAAAAATACAATGATAATAGTATCTCATCAGTCTATGCTTTTAATATGTTACAATGACAATGTGACAACAGAATTTTGAAATTTTTGTTCATTTTATCATCACTTTTTACTTTTTTCATAATTGAGCAGATTCATTTTTTACCCAGGTGTCACACCTCTGTGATATTTCTGTGTGAGCTGATAAAGTCTTAAAGCATCGTTGTGCACTCTATAAAAATCAGTATGACAACCACAGTTTGATCACCCAGAGCAGTACTTGAAATGAGCGTTAGATATATAAAAGATTCTGTTACACCTTCCCTTTGGCTCACAGGAGGAATCACAATGAGCTACTTACAGAGGACAAGAGAGTGTCACTCCATAAGTCATGAAAATGCATGAAAGTACACCAAAACTCAGGGAAATAAATACAACTGTATTAGATCTGTATTAAGATATCAATATTTTCCAAAGATAAGATGCTTCTTCCTGTTATTTTATCATTATTGTTATTGTTGAAGGCTGTATCCCAGTGTGACGTCAATATTGTTGGCCGTTGAAAGTTCTCTAAATGTAACAAAGGCTTCTGGCCCCTCCCCTTCAGTAGCTTGAAACGTGATTGGTGCAAAACCCCCACTCCTGTCTCTGATTGGTTGGAACGCTGTGTTGCGGTTTGGGGAGCGGATAGGTTGACAACAGTTTGTGAATGTTTTTCTTAGCCTGCAGGGACAATAGGTGGCTGACGGTGGCCAGAGTTTTTCCACTGTCCCCTCATGAGACAAGCTGCTAACAGTTTGTCGGGCAAGTTCTCCTGTAAGTGAACACTAGTTCCACACACCACACACACAGGGCCGGAGTGGCCCTCATTTTCAGCCCTGGAGTTTCATGCTTCGGACGGCCCATTTTATGTCACTCACAACCTTAAATTAACAGCACGCATACACACACAACTACTTTTCAAAACTACTTTTGTCACAGCTGCTGCTCTGCCCTGCTCCGGTTCTTGCCCTGCCCTCTCTGTTACACCAGCCCGGTGCTCCTGATTGACCACACCTGCGCTTCGATTATGACGAGTAGCACCGGCTGCTCATCAGTAATCAGTGCAGCCTTATAAACGGCAGACTCTGAGAGACCCATTTGTCAGATCGTTCCCTCATTTTCCTGTGTGTTCCTAGTACAGAGATTTTCTGAGTTTCGTTGTCTGATTGCTTGTGTTCGACTCTGCTGTATTGGAACCAATCCTGTGTTGTCTCCTGGTAGACCTGTCTGTCCTTTTGTTTGAGATCGCCTGATCCTCGTTCTGCCCGCCTTGGAATAAAACCTCAGTTTGATTCAACGTTTGTGTCGCTCTTGGGTCCTACACCAAACCCTGACAACTTTATATTCACACTCGTTTTCTCTGTTGAGCTTAAGGAGGCGTGAGCAGTGTGCCACACTGCAACTTTGTTGATAACAGTGTCATTGTCTAAAGACAAGAATTTCTTTCTCAGTGCACATGAGCACAAATGCCTCTAGGTGCTTCTGAAATAATGTTGACCTGAGTCTGTTTTTGATCAATTTAATCGTTAATTCTCTCAAAAGGCTGAGCACTGTCCCTGTGTAGACGCGGCTCCCGCACTGCTCTCAGTGGCCCTATCAGACTCATCTGCACCTGCAATCAATCACAAAGTAGGGACATAAATTGTATAGCTCTGGCATAGCTCCTCCTGGGCTGCCACCTTATCGTGGTGGAGGGGTTTGCGTGTCGCAATGATCCTGGGAGCTCAGTTATCTGGGGCTTTATGCCCCTGGTAGGGCCACCCATGGCAAACAGGTTCTAGGTGAGGGACCAGACAAAGTGCAGCCAAGAAACCCCTATGATGAATGACATAGTTGGTCTTGGGTTTCCCTTGCCTGGACGCGGGTCACCGGGGCCCCCTCCTGGAGCTAGGCCTGGGGGTGGGGCACGCTGGTGAGCGCCTGGTGGCCGGGCCTTTACTCATGGGACCCAGCCGGGCACAGCCTGATGAGATGACGTGGGACCCCCTTCCAGTGGGCTCACCACCTGCAGGAGGAGCCAGCGGGGTCGGGTGCAGTGTGATTTGGGTGGCGGCCGAAGGCGGGGACCTTGGCAGTCCGGTCCCCGGCTGCAAAAGCTAGCTCTAGGGACGTGGAACGTCACTTCTCTGATAGGGACGGAGTCTGAGCTGGTACGAGAGGTCGAGAAGTTACGATTAGATATAGTCGGCCTCACCTCGACGCATAGCAAGGGCTCCAGAACCAGCCTTCACGAGAGGGGTTGGACTCTCTTACACTCTGGAGTTGCTGATGGGGACAGGCGGCCGGCAGGGGTGGCGATTCTTGTCGCCCCCCGGCTTGGTGCCTGTACGTTGGAGTTTACCCCAGTGAGAGAGAGGGTAGCCTCCCTTCGCCTGCGGGTGGGGGGACAGATCCTGACTGTTGTTTGTGCCTATTGCCCGAACTGCAGTTCAGCGTATCCACCCTTTTTGGAGTCCTTAGAGGGAGTACTAGAGAGTGCTCATTCTGGGGGTTTCCTCATCCTCCTGGGTGACTTCAATGCTCACGTCAGCGGCGACAGTGAGACCTGGAGGGGCGTGATCGGGAAGAATGGCCCCCCTAATCTGAACCCGAGCGGTGTTCTGTTGTTGGACTTCTGTGCTTGTCACAGATTGTCCATAACGAACATCATGTTCAGGCATAAAGGTGTCCATATGTGCACTTGGCACCAGGACACCATAGGCTGCCGTTCTTTGATTGACTTTGTGGTAGTGTCATCAGATTTGCGGCCGCATGTCCTGGACACTTGGGTGAAGAGAGGGGCGGAGCTGTCAACTGATCACCACCTGGTGGTGAGTTGGCTCCGATGTTGGGGGAGGTTGCCGGACAGACCCGGTCTGCTGGAAACGACTGGCAGAGTCTCCGGTCAGATGAAGTTTCAAATCCCACGTCCGGGAGAGCTTCGACCATGTCCCGGAGGAGGTGGGGGACACTGAGTCCAAGAGGTCGGCAGCCTCCATTGTTGAGGCGGCCAACTGGTGCTGTGGCCGCAAGGTGGTTGGTGCCTGTTGTGGCAGCAATACCCAAACCTGCTGGTGGACACCGGCTGTGAGGGATGCTATCAAGCTGAAGAAGGAGTCGTACCGGGCCTTTTTGGCAGCAGACAGGTACCGGCAGGCCAAGTGGAGTGCGGCTGCGGCGGTCGCAGAGGCAAAGATCCGGGTGTGGGAAGAGTTCGGGGAGGCCATGGAGAACGACTTCAGAACAGCTTTGAAAAGTTTCTGGACCACCATCCGGCGCCTGAGGAGGGGGAAGCGGTGCATTGTCAACACTGTGTACACTGTGCTGTCAGGCTGAAGAAGAAGTCGTACCGGGCCTTTTTGGTCTGTGTTGACTCCTGAGGCAGCAGACGGGTACCGGCGGGCCAAGCAGAGTTTGGGGAGGCCTGGACGTGGAACTGTGGACCAGCTCTATACCCTCATCAGGGTCCTTGAGGGTGCGTTGGAGTTTGCCCAACCAGTCCCACGTGTTTTGTGGATTTGGAGAAGGCATTCGACCGTGTACCTCGGGGAGTCCTGTGGGAGGTTTTCCGGAAGTATGGGGTGTCGAGCCCCCTGATAGGAGCCGTCCACTCCCTGTATGACTGGTGTGAGAGCTTGGTCCGCATTGCCGGTAGTAAGTCGAACTCGTTTCCGGTGAGGGTTGGACTCTGCAAGGGCTCCCCTTTGTCACCGATTCTGTTCATAACTTTTATGGACAGAATTTCTAGGTGCAGCCGTGGTGTTGAGGAGGTCTCAGGATCGGGTCTCTACTCTTTGCAGATGATGTGGTCTTGTTGGCATCATCAATCAGTGACCTCCAGCTCTTGCTGGACCGGTTCGCAACCGAGTGTGAAGCGGCCGGGATGAGAATCAGCACCTCCAAGTCTGAGGCCATGGTTCTCAGCCGGTGGGGTGCCTTCTCCGGGTCGGGGAGGAGATCCTGCCGCAAGTGGAGGAGTTCAAGTACCTCGGGGTCTTGTTCACAAGTGGGAGAAGAATGGAGCGGGAGATCGACAGGCGGATCGGTGAGGCGTCTGCAGTAATGCGGACTCCGCACCGGTCCGTTGTGGTAAAGAGAGAGCTGAGCTGAAAAGCGAAGCTCTTGATTTACCGGTCGATCTTTGTTCCTACCCTCACCTATGGTCATGAGCTTTGGGTAGTGACCGAAAGAACAAGATTGCGGGTACAAGCGGTCGAAATGAGTTTCCTCCGTAGGGTGGCTGGGCTCTCCCTTAGAGATAGGGTAAGAAGTTCTGCCATCTGGGAGGAGCTTGGAGTAGAGCCGCTGCTCCTCTGCGTTGAGAAGAGCCAGATGAGATGGCTCGGGCACCTAGTCAGGATGCTTCCCGGATGCCTCCGGTAGGAGGTCCCCGGGAAGACCCAGGACTCGCTGGAGGGACTATGTCTCTCTGTCAGGGTTTTACGGGTAGGACCCAAGAGCGACACAATCGTAGTCAATGGAACTGAGGTTTTTTCCAGGCGAGCAGAACAAGGATCAGGCAACCTCAAACAAAAAGACAGCCAGGTCTCCCAGGAGACAACACGGAACCGGTTCCAGTACAGCAAAGTTAAACACAGGCAATCAGACAACGGAACTCAGATACTTTCTGTACTAGGAACACACAGGAAAAATAAGTGAGGGATACAAACGAGGAATGCAAGCGATACAAACGAACGATCCAACAACTGGTCTTTCAGAGTCAGCTGTTTATAAGGCTGCCCTGATTACTGATGAGCAGCCGGTGCTGCTCATCAGAAACACGGTTCAGGTGTGACTGATCAGGAGCGCAGGACAAGTGTGACAGAGAGGGGAGGGCGAGAGCTGGAGCAGAGCAGAGCAGCCGCTGTGACACTCTTGGCTGGCCTAGGAACGCCTTGGGATCCCCCCGGGGATGCTGGATGAAGTGGCTGGGGAGAGGGAAGTCTGGGCTTCCCTGCTTAGGCTGCTGCCCTCGCGACCCGACCCCAGATAAGCTGTAAAAGATGGATGGATGGATATCTCTGGCAAATTCTACAAGAAAAAATGTTTGGACTGAAACACTTCAGAACATTTTCTTCATTGCCAAAATACATTTTCAAATTCTATTATCCTATTCTGTTATCCTAGTCATTCATATTGTATTCTACTATTATTGATTCACAGAGGTATGTTAAAGACAGTGGTAACAGCATGTGGGTATAAATACTTGTGACACTAGGACTAATTTGAAAATTGTTCACATCATATTGGGCAGCTCACTTGTGTTTTTTGTGTTAGTGACACCATATAGTGCTCTGAGCACACTACTGGGTCCTGGCACTGCTTCTGATGAGAATCAAATTTGAAAATTATTGTTTATCACTCTTAATCACTTAACTAAAAACAAAATACAAGTAGGCCATCTATACAGGGCTCTCCTCCTTTATTATTTAATATGATAAAATCTTATTTTCTTTTTACATACCTTTTTAATCAAGTTGTTTTTTACAGCACCAAATCATGATGTTTTATCAGGCCACCTTTCATACAGCACAGGATTATCTTTCTTTAAAATATGAAATTTAGATATGTTTTATTTGTAGGCTGCATTTTTGATCTGGACTGCTAATAGCATATAGTAGTCCCTCTCTGCTCATCAGCGATGTAGCAATAGTAGTCTGCTATCGTCATTATACTGCTACCTTACATTATTGTCACCCTCAGACTCTCTTTTGAAAAACTTCTCCAGTTTTTCACATTTCCCTGCATCAGCTCTCTCACCTAGGACTAGGTGCTGCACACGCACTGTCTTGTGAAGGGGCGGGGCGGTTGCGGCCAGAGTCAGTCTCTCTCTCTGTCTCTCTCTCTGAGCAAGGTGGTGTGTGAGTGTGGAACTGAGAGCGACTTGGATTTTCAAATCAAGTCAAACCACGTAAATCTAAATTTTTTCTCTCTCTATTTTGGGTGTTTGCACTCTGGGTGAATCACTTTATTCTTTTGGGTTAAAAAGTGTGGGTTAGTGTGTGAGTGAGTGTGTCTTTTTTGTTCTGGGTGAGTGGCGTGCTCCTAGCACAATGCCCACGGCAGAGGCTGCCACCGCCGAGTTTGAGAGGTTGACTCGCCGTCATGCGAACAAACTCAGCCCGGCGGTGCAGTGCTCGGTGGAGGAAGCGGGTCTAGCGGTAGGGGCGGTGGTTGGGTACAGCAGCGTCAGGTCTGCGTCCCGAATGAATGGAACCATTGTTATGTTCCTTGATTCGACAGCCAAAGTCAGCGAGGTGGTTGAGAAGGGAGTCGTAATCAATGACACCTTCACTCCAGTCTCCCCACTCGTAAACCCGGCGGCTAAGGTGATCATATCAAATGCGCCTCCATTAATTCGGAACGACATGCTAGCAGCTGAGCTGTCACGGTTTTGGGCAACTGGTGTCACCGATTAAAATGTTATCACAAATCAGACAAACTTGTCTGACATTGACATTGTGTGTCACAGGAGGCAGGTTTTTATGATTTTAAAAGACCGCAGTAGCAAGCTGAACCTGTCCTTCAGTTTCAAAATCGAAGGCTTCAATTACATGGTTTTTGCCACGTCAGGGGCGATGAGGTGTTTTGGATGCGGGGCGGAGGGACATCTCATCCGCCCCTGCCCAGAGAGGAGTGAGGGGCTGCATCCCCCCGTGCTCGAGCCCAAGCCCACACCATTGGTGGTGGGAAGAGGGGATCCGCCCGAGACCATTCCGGTCCCGGTGCGGTCCGCTCCGGCGGCCGCTGAGGAGGTTGCTGTTCCAGTTCAGGAGGGAGTCTCCATGGGAGACCCCCCCCTCGGTAACACCGACTCCAGCGGTCCCGGCAAGAACAGAGACCGCAGTTAACGTAGCGTCTCCCGCGACACTCCTGGAGCTGGGAGCTCCGGCGACCACCAGTGCCCCCGAATTGATACAAAATTTTACTCTTACTGATGAACGTATGGGTGAGATGAAAAATGGTATCGAGAAAACTACTGAAGTCAATGATGATGTCATAGATGAAGACATGTCTGACGAAGACTTACTGAAAATGTCACAAAAAAGAAAAATCACTGACAACAGGAAAAAACGAGGCAAAGCCAAAAAATCTAAGACTGAAACTCGAGCTTCAGAGTCAGAGAGTGACATCCCTCTGACTCCAGAGAACATGGAGGTATCAGCTATGGAGATCAAAGGTTTCCTAGAAAAAACCAAAGGAGCAAAGCTGCCAAATGTAAAACATTTTTTTCCTGATCTTCATATGTTCCTAAGGTCAGCCAGACCGCTGACCAGGAAATCTCTCCTAGGAGAAAACATTTTAACAGAGCAGAAAATTTACAGACTGAGAAACCTGGTTGTCAGAGTTAAAACGCAAATTCTAGAGGAGGAGGAGCTTTAAATCACCAGTATGTTTCTGTCTATTTATCTATTCCTTTTATCCATGTGTGATTTTAAAGTCAGCACCTTAAACCTGAACGGGGCCAGGGCTGATTTTAAACAGGCTTTAATTTTTAGACTCATGGAGATAAAGAGAATAGATGTGATGATGATCCAAGAAACCCACAGCACCGAGGACAATACGAGCGACTGGAGAAGGGCTTTTAATGGGGAGGTGATTTTAAGCCACAAGTCCAGTCTGAGTGCAGGGGTGGGGGTTTTATTCGCCAAGAACTTTTTACCACTCTCCTTGACAGTAGAAGAGATAGTCCCAAGTGTCTTTTTAAAAGTGAAGGCTGTCTTTGAAAAAATAACACTGGTGTTTTTAAATGTCTATGCTCCCACCAACGCAGTGGACAGGGCAGCATTTTTAAACACTTTAAATGACTGTCTTAAAAACTGCAACGATGATGGTTTTACCTTTCTAGGAGGGGATTTTAACTGCACAGAAAATCCATCACTGGATAGGAACCACCCTGAGCCGCACCCCGGCTCATCCCACACGCTCAGACAGATGACCAAAAGCCATGACCTGTCTGACGTGTGGAGGGTTTTTAACAGTCAACAGAGACAGTACATGTTAAGGATTAGGTGCGTTGAGGACCCAAATGCAGACGCAAGGCAGGTTCAGGAATGAAAATGACCCTTTATTGGGTGTACACGCGAGAAAGAAGGCACTCCCTCCTTGGGGACGAGGAGAACAAAAGAGGAACCGAAGCTCTACAGCCAACACAGGAACACAAAACCCACAGTGGCAAACAGCGCACTGACAGGCACACACAGAATCAAGACAGAGTCAAACAGGGTCAATGAGGCAAATAGAGTGAAAGAGCCAAAACGAGTCAAACCGAGTCAAAAGGAGGTAGGCAGAGTCGAGCAGGGTCCATGAGGAAATGAGGCAATGATCCAGCAAACAGGGACCAGCTGGCAGCCTCCCTATATTAGCCGCTGATGAGCTGATCAGCGGCAGGTGTGCAGTCCCCGCTGGATCCTGGGGACCCGCGCCCTCTGCAGGGGAAAGCCGGGCAATTCATGTAGTTCTTAAACGGTCGGCAGGCCGGACCCTAACAGTACACCTGGAGCCACTGCAAAGACAGGGTTTTATCGTCAGCCAGACTGGACCGCTTTTATTGTTTTAGACACCAGCTTAGCATTTTTAAAAGGTGTTTTATCCAGCCTGTGGGTTTTAGTGACCATTGCCTTGTCTCATGTTGTGTTTTTATTAAAAACATTCATTTAAGGAGTGCTTATTGGCATTTTAACACTGCTCTTTTAAATGACCAGGCTTTTAAATCAGCTTTTAACTGTTTTGGACATCCCACAGGGACAGCAGGCCTGCCTTCACCAGCATCCAACAGTGGTGGGACTTCAGCAAGACCCAAATTAAACAACTGTGCCAACAGTACACCTGCGATGCTACTGCAGAGCTAACCCGCTCTATGAAAGATCTGGAGACGCAAGTGGTAGAGCTTCAGGCTTCAACTGACTCTACAGCAGATCAGGGGCATTTAGACTCCCTAAAAGCAAAAAAATCAGCCATTGCCAACCTGCTAGGCACAGGGAGATCTGGTCAGGTCCCGCTTCCACAACATCACGCAGATGGACGCCCCCTCTCAGCTCTTCTTTGGGCTAGAGCGAAAAAACGGACAAAAGAAGACCATTCACTCTTTATGAATGGGTAGTGGCTCTGAAGTCTCAGCCTCGTCTGAGATCAGGAGCTTTGCTGCCGGTTTCTACAGAAACCTCTTTAACAGTGAGTGGACGCATAGTCCCGACCAGCAACGCCTCTTCCTCCATGGTCTCCCTCAGGTCAGCACTGCTGACAACAGGGAACTGGCAGCTGAGGTGACACTGCAGGAACTCCACGCTGCCACCTTGAGTCTGCAAAGCGGCAGAACTCCAGGAATAGACGGCCTCCCTGCTGAAGTTTACAAGACTTTCTGGCCCATCATCGGCGAAGACCTGCTCCATGTAGTCCACGACAGCTTCAAGTCTGGCAGACTACCTCTGAGCTGCAGGAGGGCCGTCATCACCTTGCTGCCGAAGAAGGGGGACCTGCAGGAGCTTAAGAACTGGAGGCCGGTCTCACTGCTGTGCACGGACTATAAGATCCTGTCTAAAGCTCTGGCCCTGAGGCTGAGGAAGGTGATGGCATCAGTCATATTCAATTCAATTCAATTCAATTCAATTTTATTTATACCTTTTACAATAAAATTGTCTCTAAGTGCTTTACAGAGGTAGAAACCCAGAGCCTGAACCCCCAGGTAAGCACAGTGGCAGGGAAAAACTCCCTTTTAACAGGAAGAAACCTTGAGCAGGACCAGGCTTACAAGGGGGAACCATCCTGCTGAAAGTTGGCTGGGTAAAGGAGGAATAAAAGAGGGAGACAGGACAGAGAGAATAAAGAGAGAGAGAGGGAGAACAGATACAATCATAAAACCAAAGAAATACAGACAAAATACAATCATAGAAATACAAACATATCAGATATATATACACATAATACAGCATAGCAGGTTGTTATAAAGAGATGAACAGTATAGGCAGGTGCCGACAGCGGACCCTGAGTTTGCCATAGGCCAAAGTCCGTACAGCACGAAGGCCTGGAGACGGAAAACCTGCAAAGAGAGAGAAAGAGAGAGAGAGAGAGAGAGAGAAGGGGGGGAGACACACAGAACGACAAGGAAGACTGGACCCAGATAATCCCGGTGAAAATAAAAGGAGGAGAAAGAAGAAGAAAAGGAGGAGAGGACGTGAGGGAGTGGTTGGTGTTGAGGAAGTGGGGAACTGCTCAGTGGATCATGTGTTTGTCCCCAGCAGCGTAGCCTATAGCAGCATAGCTGTGCTAAAAATTGAAGAATAAGAGTCTGATGAGCCTATTCTAGCTATAACTGTGAAATCTGACTAAACTAGATCTGTCAGCCCTACACACTTGGTTTGAGGCTAGCTATATGCTTTAGTAAACAGAAAGGTTTTAAGTTTGATCTTAAAGGCAGACGTGGTGTCTGCCTCTTGGACCCAGGTTGGTAACTGGTTCCACAGTAAAGCTGCCCGATAGCTAAAAGCTCGTCCTCCCAGTCTGCTTTGATGAATTCTAGGAACTACAAGTAAACCTGCACTCTGTGATCTGAGTGTTCTTTTAGGTATATACGGAACTATGAGATCCTGCAGGTATGATGGAGATAGTCCATTTAGAGCTTTATATGTTAGAAGGAGAATCTTAAAGTCTATTCTAAATTTCACTGGAAGCCAGTGAAGAGAAGCTAAAACTGGAGAGATATGCTCCCTGGTGCTGATTCCTGTCAGAACTCTGGCTGCAGCGTTCTGTATCAGCTGCAGGTTTTTAATGGAATAATTTGGACATCCTGACAGTAATGAGTTGCAGTAGTCCAGTCTAGAGGTAACAAAAGCATGGACCAGTTTTTCAGCATCACTCTGTGACAGGATGCTCCTGATCTTGGCAATATTACGGAGGTGAAAGAAGGCGGTCCTAGAAACCTGTTTAATATGAGGGAGAAATGACATGTCCTGGTCAAAGATAACTCCCAGGTTCCTTGCAGCCATACTGGAGGACAAAGTAATGCCATCCAAGGAGAGAATGCTATCTGATAATCTAGTCCTCAGATGTTTAGCTCCAAGAACAATGACTTCAGTTTTGTCTGAGTTTAAAAGAAGGAAATTGGAGGTCATCCAGTCTTTTATGTCTTTGAGACATGCCTGGAGTCTGGCTAATGGCTCTGTTTCATCAGATTTCATGGATAGATACAACTGCGTATCGTCGGCATAGCAATGAAAATTTATGCCGTGTTTCTGAATTATATTCCCTAGAGGGAGCATGTAAAGAGTGAACAGGATTGGCCCAAGCACTGAACCCTGTGGAACACCATGATGAACCTTTGTACACTCAGAGGAAACATCATTAACATGAACAAAATGAAATCGATCTGATAGATAAGATTTAAACCAGTCTAGAGCTGTCCCTGTGATCCTAATCTCATGTTGTAGCCTTTGTAATAAAATGCTGTGATCTACAGTGTCAAAGGCAGCACTGAGGTCCAGTAAAACCAGTACGGAAATAAGTCCACGGTCTGATGCCATGAGGAGGTCATTAGTGACTTTAACCAGTGCTGTTTCTGTGCTGTGATGAGCTCTGAAACCAGACTGAAACACTTCAAATAGACTATTCCTGTTTAGGTGATCGGTTAGCTGACTGACAACCAGCCTCTCAAGTATCTTAGAGATGAATGGGAGGTTGGATATCGGTCTATAATTTGCTAAGACGCCTGGGTCAAGTGAAGGTTTTTTAAGTAAAGGTCTGATAACAGCAGTTTTAAATGCCTGAGGTACATAACCTGTTGTCAAAGATAAGTTGATCTGATCTAATACTGACGCCCCAATTAGAGGAAAGACATCCTTGAAAAGCTTAGTTGAGATGGGGTCCAGGAGACATGTGGTTGCTTTAGATCCATTAATGTTGGAGGTCAGCTCAGGGAGATCTATGGGCAGGAAGCTGTCCAGAGGTGGATCAGGACTAGATGGGGTTGCTAACAAGGGCAGCTCATCAGTTGTCATGAAGCGACCTTGATCGATCTTTTCTCTAATGTTAGTGATTTTATTGGTGAAGAAACTCATAAAGTCTTCACTGCTAAGAGTTGCAGGAATAGAAGGCTCAACCGAGCTGTGACTCTTTGTCAACCTGGCTATGGTGTTAAACAGAAAACGCGGGTTGTTCTTATTTGCATCTATTAATGAAGTGTAGTAAGCTGTTCTGGCTTTACGGAGGGCCTTCTTATATGTTAGTAAGCTGTCTTTCCAGGCGCTTTGGGAATCAGCTGATCTGGCTGAATACCACTTCCTCTCCATCTGTCTTGATGCCTGCTTAAGAGTTCGGATATGTGTGTTATACCACGGAGCCACCCTGAACAGACGTACTGTGTGCCCAGCAGGCTCATAAGTGACAACATTCACTTAATTCGGGATGTCTTAGAGCTCTCCAGTTCATTGGGATTACAAACTGGCCTGATTTCAATAGACCAGGAAAAGGCCTTCGACCGGGTTGAACACCAATACTTATGGCAGACTCTGGCTGCCTTTGGGTTCAACCCAGGCTTTGTGGCCAAGATCCGGCCATGATTGTCATGTTTCTTGATTCGACAGCCAAAGTCAGCGAGGTGGTTGAGAAAGGAGTTCTAATCAACGACACCTTCACTCCAGTCTCCCCACTCATAAACCCGGCGACTAAGGTGATCATATCAAATGCGCCTCCATTCATTCAAAACAACATGCTAGCATCCGAGCTGTCATGGTTTGGGCAACTAGTGTCACCGATTAAAATGTTGTCACAAGGGTGTAAGTCAGACAAACTTAAACACGTTGTGTGTCACAGAAGGCAGGTTTTTATGATTTTAAAAGACCGCAGTAGCGAGCTGAACTTGTCCTTCACGTTCAAAATCGAAGGTTTCAATTATATGGTTTTTGCCACGTCAGGGGTGATGAAGTGTTTTGGATGTGGGGCGGAGGGACAGCTCATCCGCTCCTGCCCGGAGAGGAGCAAGGGGCCGCGTCCCTCCGCGCCCGAGCCCAAAGCGGCGCCATTGATGGTGGGAAGAGGGGATCCGCCCAAGACCATTCCGGTCCCGGTGCGGTCCGCTCCGGCGGCTGTTGAGGAGGTTGCGGTTCCAGTTCAGGAGGGAGTCTCCACTGGAGACACCCCCTCGGTAACACCGACTCCTGCGGTCCCAGTAATCACAGGGATCGCAGTAAACGTAACGTCCCCCGCGATGCTTCCGGAGCTGGGAGCTCCAGTGTCCATCAACGCCCCCAAAACAAAACAAAAGTTTGCTTTAACCGATGAACGTATGGGTGAGATGAAAAACGGCATTGAGAAAAATAGTGAAGTCAATGATGACATCGTAGATGAAGACATGTCTGACGAAGACTTACTGAAAATGTCACAAAAAAGAAAAAGTACTGACAATAGGAAAAAATGAGGCAAAGCCAAGAAATCCAAAATTAGATCTCTCTATGTCAACTGGACTGAAAGGTTGACACAGAGAGATCTAATTTTGGATAACTATGACCTGGATGAGTTAGAATCTACACAGACAAAGCCAAGAAAATTAACACTGAAACTCGAGCGTCAGAGTCAGAGAGTGACATCCCTCTGACTCTGGAGAACATGGAGATATCAGCCACGGAGATCAAAGGTTTCCTAGAAAAAACCAAAGGAGCCAAACTACCAAACGTAAAACAATTTTTCCCCGATCTCCATATGTTTCTAAGGTCAGCCAGACCATTGACCAGGAAATCTCTCCAAGGAGAAAACATTTTAACAGAGCAGCAACTGTACAGACTGAGAAAACTGGTTGTCAGAGTTAAAGCGCAAATTCTAGATGAGGAGCAGGTTTAAATATGTTTGTTAAATAGTATGTTTCTGTCTATTTATCTATTTTTTTTATCCATGTGTGATTTTAAAATCTGTACCTTAAACCTGAATGGGGCCAGGGCTGATTTTAAACGGGCTTTACATTTTAAACTCATGGAGATAAAGAGAATAGATGTGATGTTGATCCAAGAAACCCACAGCACCGAGGACAATACGAGCGACTGGAAAAGGGCTTTTAATGGGGAAGTGATTTTAAGCCACAAGTCCAGTCTGGGCAGAGGGGTGGGGGTTTTATTTGCTAAGAACTTCTTACCACTCTCCTTGACAGTAGAAGAGATAGTCCCAGGTGTCTTTTTAAAAGTAAAAGCTGTCTTTGAAAAAATAACACTGGTGTTTTTAAATGTGTATGCTCCCACCAACGCGGTGGACAGGGCAGCATTTTTAAACATTTTAAATGACTGTCTTAAAAACTGCGACAACGATGGTTTTACCTTTCTAGGAGGGGATTTTAACTGCACAGAAAATCCATCACTGGATAGGAACCACCCTGAGCCGCACCCCAGCTCATTCCACACACTCAGACAGATGACCAAAAGCCATGACCTGTCTGACGTGTGGAGGGTTTTTAACAGTCAACAGAGACAGTACACCTGAAGCCACTGCAAAGACAGGGTATTATCGTCAGCCAGACTGGACCGCTTTTATTGTTTTAGACATCAGCTTAGTATTTTTAAAAGGTGTTTTATGCAGCCTGTGGGTTTTAGTGACCATTGCCTTGTTTCATGTTGTGTTTTTATTAAAAACATTTGTTTAAGGAGCGCCTATTGGCATTTTAACACTGCTCTTTTAAACGACCAGCCTTTTAAATTAGCTTTTAAGTGTAAGGGAGAGCAGGCCTGCCTTCACCAGCATACAACAGTGGTGGGACTTTGGCAAGACTCAAATCAAACAACTGTGCCAACAGTACACTTGCGATGCCACTGCGGAGTTGACCCGGTCTTTGAAAGATCTGGAGATGAAGTGTTAGAGCTTCAGGCTTTAGCTGACTCTACAGCAGATCAGGGGCATTTAGACTCCCTAAAAGCAAAAAAATCGGCCATCGCCATCCTGCTAGGCATTGCAGCACAGGGAGCTCTGGTCAGGTCCCGCTTCCACAACATCACGCAGATGGATGCCCTCTCTCAGTTCTTCTTTGGGTTAGAGCGAAAAAACGGACAAAGGAAAACCATTCACTCTGTACGAACGGGTAGGGACTCTGAAGTCTCAGCCTCGTCTGAGATCAGGAGCTTTGCTGCTGGTTTCTACAGAACCCTCATTAAGAGTGAGTGGACACATAGTCCCGACCAGCAACGCCTCTTCCTCCGTGGTCTCCCTCAAGTCAGCACTGCTGACAACAGGGAACTGGCAGCCGAGGTGACACTGCAGGAACTCCACGCTGCCACCTTGAGTCTGCAAAACGGCAGAGCTCCAGGAATAGACGGCCTCCCTGCTGAATTTTAGACTTTCTGGCCCATCATTGGAGAAGACCTGCTCCATGCAGTCTGTGACAGCTTCAAGTCTGGCAGACTACCTCTGAGCTGTAGGAGGGCCGTCATCACCTTGCTGCCAAAGAAGGGGGACCTGCAAGAGCTTAAGAACTGGAGGCCGGTCTCACTGCTGTGTACGGACTATAAGATCCTGTCTAAAGCTCTGGCCCTGAGACTGAGGAAGGTGATGGCATCAGTCATACACCCTGACCAGACATACTGTGTGCCCGGCAGGCTTCTAAGTGACAACATTCACTTAATTCGGGATGTCTTAGAGCTCTCCAGTTCATTGGGATTACAAACTGGCCTGATTTCAATAGACCAGGAAAAGGCCTTCGACCGGGTTGAACACCAATACTTATGGCGGACTCTGGCTGCCTTTGGGTTCAACTAAGGCTTCGTGGCCAAGATCCGGGTGCTCTACAGCGACATCGCAAGTATCTTAAAAATTAATGGTGGTTTAAGTGCACCTTTTGAAATCCAGAGGGGTGTAAGGCAGGGCTGCTCTCTCTCTGGGATGTTGTACTCCTTAGCCATCGAGCCTCTGCTCCACAGGTTACGGAACAAACTCAAAGGTGTGTGTTTCCCCCAGTGTCCTGCGCCTGTCAAACTATCTGCGTACGCTGATGATCTTATTGTCCTGACAAATTTACAAACTGACATCGACATTTTAACACTGTGAATGTTTTTGGTTCTGTCTCTTCCACCAAGGTAAACTGGGGGAAGAGTGAGGCTCTGATGGTTGGAGAGGGGCTGGAGAATCAACTTAAGCTGCCTGGTGGCCTCTTTTGGAAGAAAGGTGGCGTAAGATATCTGGGTATCTTCCTGGGGGATGAGACTTTTAAATTGAAGAATTGGAAGAAGCTTCTTGAGAAGGTCAAAAGTTGCCTTGACAAATGGCGATGGTTTCTCCCAAAAATGTCCTATAGAGGTTGGATTTTAATTGCAAATAACCTAGTATCATCCTCCCTCTGGCACCGGCTGACCTGAGTCCATCCTCCAGCCTCTCTCCTGTCCCAAATTCAAAGGGTTTTAGTTGATTTTATTTGGGACAAGTTACACTGGGTCCCACAGAGTGTCCTGTTCCTCCCCAAAGAAGAAGGAGGGCAGGGCCTTGTACACTTGGCCAGCAGGAGCGCCACCTTTCGCTTCCAGTTCCTTCAGCGTTTCCTGACTGGCCCGACAGGTTAAAATCTATGAATGCAGCGGGACACAGGTCTCCACAGAATGTCTGTTTTTAATGAAAACACAACTAATGAACCTGTCTTCCTTGCCCGATTTCTATGAGTGTTTTTAAGGCCCGGACTCTTTTAAAAAAAGAAAGGAGAGACCAGGCAGAATCCCTCCACTGGTTGCTCCAGGAGCCGGTTCTGTGGGGAACCCGGTTGGAACTTCCCAGCTGGACAGGAGAGAACATGCTGACCCATCTCCAGACCGCAAAGATCACCTCGCTGGGCCAAGTGGTGGAAGAGACAGGGCCCAATCTTGACAACCCCGGAGGACTAGCTGCTCGGCTGGGACTAAAGTCAGAAAGGGTTATAGGAAAGCTCCTGGAGCACTGGAAGCAGAGACTCACTGAACATGATCGCCTGCTTTTAAACTCTCCACAGACTGCAACCGAGGAAGACCCTTTCCCTGGTATCCTCCTGGCACCAGACCTCAAAGGTTGTTCGGGGCCTTTGTTGGACAACACCCACCCCGTTTCACTGGACAGTGCCACTGGGAAAACACTATACAAACTATTGGTAAAAGCAATAAACCGGGACAATTTGCACAACAGACACGACACCCCATGGAGAGAATATCTGGATCTACCGCCATCATGCAAACCAGAGTGGAGGTCCTTTTACAAACCTCCGCTCTCAAAAAAACACGCGGACCTCCACTGGAGAGTTCTCCATGGAGCAGTGGACAGGAGCAACGCTTTCCTGTCCACCATCAACACAGCAGCAGACAGCGCCTGTCCTTTCTGTGGAGAAAGAGAAACTGTTTTTCACTGCTTTTATGAGTGTCACCACCTTTTACCTCTGTTTCGGTTCTTGCAAATAGTTTTTAACAATCGTGGAGAGTTTTTTAGCAAAGTTTTTTTATTTTTGGTTTTAAATACAGGTGTGAATGTAAACACAAATCCCAGCTTTTAAATTTTGTTTTTAGGGCAGGCAAAGATGGCGATCTGTTTTAGCAGAAGACAAATGACTAATGGCAGTGTCAAGGTTGAACCGGTCAAAATCTGTGTGAAGATGATCCAAGCCAGACTACTGATTGATTTTAACTTTTATCATAGAAACAACGACCTAGACACGTTCCAACAGGTTTGGGGTTTCAAATGGGTCCTCTGCAAAATTGTAGATAACTCCTTACAGTACGGAGACATCCTCTTACAAACGTAAATATTTGCGTGTGTATTTCTTTTATTTTATTTTTTATATTTATTTATTTAATCACTTATTTATCTATTTATGCATTATCACATCTGTTTTTAAAAGTGGTTATATATCTACCTTGACTTTGTTTGAAAGAAACGGCAAATAAAGTCGTTTTAAAAATCAAATCTCTCTCTCTCTCTCTCTCTCTCTCTCTCTCTCTCTCTCTCTCTGTGAGCGTGAGCAGAGGCGTTTACTGAGCTGAGAGCGAAATTGGAATTTTTCCAAATTCAAAACCTTTTTTTTTTATTTTTATTGAATTGTTTTTGTCAGTATAGTGTGAGTGTGGTGTGGTAGTTAGTTGTGTGCAGTTTTAGTTAGTTTGGTTACGTTTTTTTTGCGGGTTCACGGGCGGGGATCTCTCCTGGTTGTCGCGGAGACACTGCAGCAAAGTGGGTGCCGGGTCAACGCACACCGTGGAGGAGGTAGCCCTCGCCGTGGGGGAAGTAATCGGGCACGACTCGATCAAATCCGTGGCCCGGATGAACGGCGTGGTGGAAGGTGGAGCAGGCCAATCTCCTGGTGGAGAGAGGGTTCAGTGTTGGAGGAGCGTTTGAGGAGGTTCTGCCGCTGAGCCGACCTGCAACCAAGATCACCCTGTTGAACGTTCCTCCGTTCATAAGTGACGAGTTCCTGTGTGCGGAGCTGTCCAGACATGGAAAGATCGTGTCGCCGATCAAAAAGGTTTTGTCTGGATGCAAATCTCTGCTCTTAAAGCACGTAGTCTCCCACCATAGACAGGACGGTGGCATAGATCTACATGATCCTCAATAATCAGGGCGAGGACCTGGAGGTTCGCCTCCGTGTTAGAGTTGAAGGGTTCGACTACGTGCTTTTCGTCTCCTCAGCGGCCATGAAGTGTTTCGGCTGTGGGGAGGAGGGACACATCATTAAAATGTCTGCGCTCCGAGCCGACGCCAGTGCCACCGCTGAGGAGCGAGGCCAGGATGGAGGAGCCCCGGGCGGGTCCGGGGAGTGGCGGTCCGAGCCGGAGCCGCAGCCTTTGGCTGCGAAGCCCCACGCTGCATTGCGCCGAGCGGCAGTTGCCACCGTGGCTGCGGAGGTCACCGGTGCCGGCGTCCCCCCTGACACAAGTGCTGCAGGACATGAGGATGATCGGGGAGCTAAGGAACACGTCGTGCTGGGGAGGTTTCTGCTTTCAGAAGCTGGTTTTAATGGGTTTAACATTGTTTTTATGAACATTTATGCTCCAAACGACGGTGCAGAGAGGAAGCTCTTTTTAGAAACAGTCAGCAACAAGCTGCAGAGCTACAGGATGACAGACTACCTGATTTTAGGAGGAGATTTTAACTGTACTGAAGACGGCACAGTAGACCGCAACCATGCGGCGCCTCATCCAGCTTCCCAGCACGCCCTGAGGCAGCTGGTCTCCTGCCACGGCCTGGTGGATGTATGGAGGAGGATGCACACAGGCTGCCGGCAGTACACATGGTCCCACTACAGAGATGACACGGTAACTTTAGCCCGCCTTGACCGGTTTTATTGTTTTAAGCACCATTTTAGCATCTTTAAATTGTGTCGAATTTTACCAGTTGGTTTTTCAGATCACTCCTTGGTTGTGTGCAGCGCTTTTATCAGGAACATCTCACCCAAGAGCGCATACTGGCATTTTAACTCGAGTTTAGTGTCTGACCACAGTTTTAAAGAGGCTTTGAGGTTTTTATGGTGTGTTTTTAGACAAAGTAAGAATGATTTTACTTGTCTGAGGCAGTGGTGGGACCATGGGAAGACCCAGATCAAGATGTTGTGTCAGCAGCACACTGTTAATGTCACTGGTCACATCACCAGCTCCATCAAGGATCTGGAGAATGAAATAGTGGAATTTGAAAGCCTAAGTGAGTCCACAGGAGATCGAGGGAGCATTGAAGGCCTCAGAACTAAAAAGAAGGCTTTAGCCAACCTGCTGGACACAAAGGTGCAAGGAGCCCTGGTCCGGTCCTGGTTCCAGAACATCAATGACATGGATGCTCCCTCTAGCTTCTTTTTCAGCCTGGAGAAGAAGAGCGGGCAGAGGAAGTCCATCCACTCCCTGCTATCAGACACCAAGCAGGAGCTGACGGAGCCAGACCAGATCAGAGCCAGAGCCGTGGAATTCTACTCGGCGTTGTTCCAGAGTGAGTACGAGGAGACCGATGGACAATTCCAGGAGTTCAGTGATGGACTGCCTCGGGTGTCTGAGGTCACCAACTCCAGCCTCGAGCGTCCACTGACCCTGCAGGAGCTGCATGCTGCGCTCCAGAACATGCAGAGCCGGAAAGCTCCGGGCATCAATGGACTGAGTGTAGAGTTCTACAAGGCCTACTGGGACATCCTGACTCCTGATCTGGTGGACGTCCTCAACGAGAGCCTGGCCTCAGGGACTCTGCCCGTGTCCTGCCGGAGGGCCGTCATTGCTCTCTTGCCCAAGAAGGGCAACCTGCAGGACATCAAGAACTGGCGCCCAGTGTCTCTCCTCTGCACCGACTATAAGCTGCTCTCCAAGACTCTGGCTATCCGGCTGAGGGAAGCTATGGAGCAGGTCATCCACCGGGACCAGACCTACTGTGTGCCCAGCAGGACCATGGCAGACAACGTCTGCCTCATTCGAGACGTCCTGAATCTCTTCAGTTCATTAGGTGTGAACATCGGCTTGGTTGCATTAGACCAAGAAAAGGCTTTTGACCGTGTTGAACACCGCTTCCTATGGAAGGTCATGGAGAGGTTCGGCTTCAGCACAGGCTTTATTGCCAGGATCCAGGTGTTGTACAGTGACATTGAGAGTGTGCTGAAGGTCAACGGCAGCCTGTGTGCTCCTTTCAGGGTGCATAGAGGTGTCCGGCAGGGCTGCACGCTGTCGGGGATGCTCTATGCACTCTCCCTGGAACCCCTCCTACATAGACTGCGTTCGGTCCATGACTTGTTTTTACTTGGTTTTACAAAAAGTGTGGTTTTATCTGCTTACACTGATGACCTTGTGGTTTTTATTAGAGATCAGCAAGATGTGGATGCACTAAATGACACCACTAGTCGCTTTTCTGCTGTGTCGGCCGCAAGGTTGAACTGGGGAAAAAGTGAGGCCCTTGCGGTTGGCAAGTGGCCTGGAGGCCTCCCAGTCCTCCCAGACAGACTAACCTGGAAAGGTGATGGGCTGAAATACCTGGGCATTTACCTTGGAAGCGAGAACATTATGAAGACAAACTGGGAGGGCATGGCTGAGAGAATAAAAGGAAAACTGGACAAGTGGAGATGGATTCACTCCCACTTGTCCTACAGAGGGAGCGTGATGGTTTTAAACAATCTGGTAGCCTCTCTGCTCCGGCATCGTCTCACATGTGTGGAGCCACCACCCGGGCTGCTAGCCCAGATTCAGACGGAGATGGTGAACTTTCTTTTGGGATGGTCTCCACTGGGTCCCACAAGCCGTACTGTTTTTATCTTGCGATGAGGGGGGCCAGGGCCTTGTTCACCTGGCCAGCAGAGCTGCCACCTTCAGGATCCATTTTATTCACAGGTTTTTAACGGGACCTTCTGATCTGGTCTGGAGGGAGGTGGCCAATTGTGTTTTTAGGCAGGTTAACGGTCTGGGACTGGATGAGGCTCTGTTCTTAACTGATTTTAAGTTGCTATCGACAGGTGGTTTGTCCCCGTTTTACCGTAGTGTTTTTAGGTCCTGTGCATGGCTGAAATGGGCCCACAATGAGTCGACCTCTCTGCACTGGCTACTGAAGGAGCCTTTGGTCTATGGAGGAAGGCTGGACGTAAGCTGTGACGCCCTGCCTGGACTGATGGGGGCACTGAGGCGCTCAGGAGTCGTCACGCTGCAGAAGCTGCTGGAGGTGGCGGGGCCCACGCTGAGTGACGTCCAGACCCTGAGCTCTGTGCTGGGCATCCGCTCTGCCTGCCAGACCCAGAGGAGCCTGGAGCTCTGGATGCAGAAGCTCTCAGGCAGAGAGAGGAGCCTTCTCCTGAGGTGGTCCAGAAAAGAAGCTCTGCCCGACCCCACGGACACCTTCCCTGACCTCCAGCTGAGCCCTGCATCCACGCAGCTGAGCGGACTCCTGCAGGGATCCTGTGGCGAGGGAGCGCTGAGCCTACATAGAGCAGACGAACGGACCATCTACTCCACCTGCACCAACGTGGCCAATGCCTGGGATCTGAGCCAGCGTGCCCCCACGGTGTGGACTGCCAGGCTGGGGGGCCAGCCTCCACAGTGGAGGACCCTGTACAAACCTCCCCTGAGGAAAAGGACTGGAGACCTGCAGTGGAGGATCCTCCACGGCGCCATCGCCACCAACTCCTTTGTCTCAGTTTTAAACTCCACTGTTGCAAACGGGTGTCCGTTCTGCTGCCTGAGGGAGACGGTCTTCCACATGTTCACTGACTGCAGCAGACTGACCCCGTTTTTTAGCCTTTTAACTGCTGTTTTTAGCATCTTTGGTGTTCAGTTCACGGCCCCTGTTTTTATTGGTGGTTTTAAATATGACAGGAGAACAAAAGCAAAGTGCCAGATTTTAAACTTCCTAAGCAGTGAAGCCAAAATGGCGATCTATGTGACCCGCAGAGACAGAATCCAGGCGGAGACTTCATGTGAAGCCTCCCTGTGGAGGCAGAAGGTCCGAGCCAGAATCAGGCTGGAGTTCTGCTTCTACAGGGAGACCAAGAACCTGGAGGCTTTTACCCAGCTCTGGGGATGGGAGGAAGGCCTGTGCAAGGTGACCCAGCAAGAGCAGCTGGTGTTTTTAAATCAGCTTGTATAGGTTTTACCTGGTTTTAACCTTTTACAACACTTGTTTAAACCTGGAACCTTTTTTATCGTCTTTTAATTATTTATTAGACGGTAGTGTGAGGACCCGGCCGAGCCGGTAAGTTATAACCAATCCGGTCCTGCCTAATGATGTTTTTTGATGTCACGTTTCCCCAGAGGACGCGAACGAGCCACAGGTGCGGCCAATGAGACACACCTGCGAACCATCAGCACGGCAGCCTCATAAGGAGGGCTCACGGACGCACCGGTGTCAGGACGTTGCCAATCGTGAGGTGTCGAAGCAAACGGAGGAACGCTAACCACCCACTCTCTGCCGCGATCGAAGCAAGTCCCATGAGGGAGGATTGCCTTTTTTGGCGAAGAACGCCGGTGGATCGCCGAGCGCAGCCCAGCACAGCACAGCACGTTGCTGCGGTGTTTTTTTGTTACGCCGTTTCTTCCTCCAATCGGAGCGCTTTTTGTTTCTCCTTTTCACACAAAGGGTTGTTTTTTGTTCCAGCACGCCAGCCTCGTGTCTGCATTTGGGTCCTCACCACGCACGTTCCTTAACAGGTAGATTGACTTTTAAAAACACACTTTATTTACAAAGTCTCTCTCTCTCTCTCTCTCTCTCTCTCTCTCTCTCTCTCTCGAATGAAAGCGGCGGCTCACCGGCTCAAATTCGATACCTGCTGTGCACCTAGCCAAGCGGCAGCCTATATGAATTGTCACACAGTGAGACTATAGGGCGGCCCGCCGGCTCCCCAAGCGGCCAGCCCACCGGGATCCGTGCTCCAGGCTTGCACGCACGCGTGAGGACGGTTCAGTGATGCTCACTCAGTGTGCAGGCACATCTTCTCCAGAGGGGCCGGCGTGCGCAGTAAAGCTGAGTCTCTCCGAACCAGTGGCCCTTTCATTTGCAGCGTCTGTTGTTATTCACACAATTAAAGACACACTTAACAGATTTATAAGTCTTTCTGTTAAGAAATAATACAACAAAAAAAACATTTAAGTACTAAAGATGTGAGGGAAAGGAACTCTGTGCTCCAGCGAGTGCGCAGCTGTGGGCGTCCAGCGTCAACAGTCTCCACACCAAGACAAGTGAGTGCAGTAACCTTCTCTGAACCTGCAGAGGCCAGTGCAGCACTACTTTCCCATTCTGTCATTAGTGTTGAGTTACTGGTTCCAATTCTCTATGATTTGGGACTGTCTCTTTCCTGCAGGATACAGCAAAGTATTTATTGGATGAGGTGGCAGGCTCTCTGAATGAGACCAGAAACAGGGAGAGAAAGGAAAGGAGAAAGTAAAGGAAGTGGTAGAAAATGAGGAATTTGTGTTTGTTTCTCTCTGTGTGCATAAAGACAATTGTTTTATTTTTAATTCCAGAGGAATTTTCTAAAAATGGGAACAGCCCAGAGTCTTCCTGGAATGACAGCTTAGTCCCCCCTTTAAAATGTACAAATCAGCAAGGAGCAGACAAAGAAACAAGATAAGGAAGAGCAGCCCCTCTCTACAGTCTGAGCTGTATTGATTTATTGAGAAAAGGCTATCTTTAATGTTTGGAGGACAGGCTTCTGCTACTGCAGTGAAAACATTCAAGAAAACATTCATATTCACCTACAGAAAAAAAAAACAATCAAATACACACCACAATCAAATGGAGAATAAATGCATAATTTAAAAAAAAAAGATTAACAAATATTTCAGTAACAAACTCACGTGGGGCTATTGTTTAGGCTCATGTTGCATCCTAGGACCCTGCAGTCTGCAGGTCAAAGTGTCCTTGAGCAAGATGCTGATAGTGAAGATGAGTCCTCTTTGGGGTTCACATAGATCGCGCCCTAAATGTCAGAATCAGAAGAGGAAATTGTTGGTGAGCTCTGACATTTCTAGCAACAAATGTCTCATTAGCTTCTCATGCAGTTTTAGGCCATAATGCGCTTTTTATCCAATCCATCCACTTATCCATCCATCTTCTTATTCACACCCTCCTGGGGATTTGAATTGGGAACCTTTCACCGCTCGTTTTATCCCTTCACGTTTAATTCATTGACTGTTATAACAGAAATAACTAAAGTGAGAGTAAAGATAAAAAGGTGGAGGGTTCCCAGGGAGCAGCTCTCAAGTTCTACGTTCTCAAATAGTTGCAAGAAGTTTCATGACATTTAGAAAGTAATTGCATCTACATATTACATGTATGTAACATGATTTGACATGCCCATTAAAAAGTACTCCAGTAATTACACCATTTGTCCCTCCTGTACCCTTATTCTTGTTAGTCCCCCTCTTCATCCATTCCAACTCTCTACAAGCTCAAAGACTGGTCATAAAAATAAAAAGGGTTGTGAATTAACACAATTGTGTAGAAATGATACTTATGCCTTAATACTGGAAACTTACTGTAAATAATGGTTATTTACCTTATCTTTACTGTGTCCCTGAGAATGAGTCAATGACCTGATTCCAATAAGAGCTTTGATTTGTTGGATCATCTTCAGGCCTAGCTGTTGATTGCTTCTGAAATTGAAAAGTCTGTTGCTCTGGTCTCTTTGATTTACTTTCCTAGTGGGTTCGTTTCCAGCTGTTTGCTCTTCTGTCACACATCCACTTACTTACTGTATGTTGATGCTTGTTTTGGTTTATAGTTTAATTTGGTCAGAGTCTGCATGTTAAAACCCCTCCTGGGCTGCCACCATATCGTGGTGGAGGGGTTTGCGTGTCCCTATGATCCTAGGAGCTCAGTTGTCTGGGGCTTTATGCCCCTGGTAGGGCCACCCATGGCAAACAGGTCCTAGGTGAGGGACCAGACAAAGTGCAGCCCACAAATCCCCTTAAAATTTGGTCTCAAGTCTCCCGTGCCCGGACGCGGCACCAAGGCCCCCTCCTGGAGCCAGGCCTGGGGGTAGGGCACGCTGGCGAGCGCTTGGTGGCCGGGCCTTTGCCGATGGGGTCCAGCCGGGCATAGCCTGAAGAGATGACGTGGGCTCACCACCTGCAGAAGGGGCCAAAGGGGTCGGGTGCAGTGTGAGTTGGGTGGCAGCCGAAGGCGGGGACCTTGGCGGTCTGATCCCCGGCTGCAGAAGCTAGCTCTAGGGACATGGAACGTCACCTCTCTGATGGGGAAGGAGCCTGAGCTGGTGCGAGAAGTTGAGAAGTTCCGATTAGATATAGTCGGCCTCACCTCGACGCATAGCAAGGGCTCTGGAACCAGCCTGCTCGAGAGGGGTTGGACTCTCTTCCAGAGAGGCGGTGGGCAGGGGTGGCGATTCTTGCCGCCCCCCGGCTTGGTGCCTGTACATTGGGGTTTACCCCGTTGAACGAGAGGATAGCCTCCCTCCGCCTTCGGGTGGGGGGACGCATCCTGACTGTTGTTTGTGCCTATAGCCCCAACAGCAGTTCAGCGTATCCACCCTTTTTGGAGTCCCTAGAGCGAGTACTAGAGAGTGCTCCTTCTCGGGGTTCCCTCGTCCTCCTGGGTGACTTCAATGCTCACGTCGGCAGTGACAGTGAGAGGGGCGTGATCGGGAAGAATGGCCCCCCTGATCTGAACCCAGCGGTGTTCTGTTGTTGAACTTCTGTGCTCGTCACAGATTGTCCATAACGAACACCATGTTCAGGCATAAAAGTGTCCATATGTGCACTTGGCACCAGGACACCTTGGGCCGCAGTTCGATGATCGACTTTGTAGTCGTGTCCTTGGATTTGCGGCCACATGTCCTGGACACTTGGGTGAAGAGAGGGGCGGAGTTGTCAACTGATCACCAGCTGCTGGTGAGTTGGCTCCGATGGTGGGGGAGGATGCCGGACAGACCCGGCAGGCCCAAACGTATGGTGAGGGTCTGCTGGCAAAGCCTGGTGGAGTCTCCGGTCAGAAGGAGCTTCAACTCCCACTTCCGGGAGAGCTTCAACCATGTCCCGGAGGAGGTGGGGGACATTGAGTGTTCTGTGCCTCCATTGTTGAGGCGGCCGACCGGTGTTGTGACCTCGACTCGGGACGTTGTGGATCGGTGGAAGGAATACTTCGAAGACCTCCTCAATCCCACCGACACGCCTTTCAGTGAGGAAGCAGGGCCTGGGGACTTGGAGGCGGGTTCTCTTATCTCCGGGGTTGAGGTAGCCGAGGTTGTTAAGAAACTCCTCGGTGGCAGGGCCCCGGGGGTGGATGAGATCCGCACAGAGTTCCTTAGGGCTCTGGATATTGTAGGGTTGTCGTGGCTGACACGGCTCTGCAACATCGCATGGACATCGGGGGCAGTGCCACTGGATTGGCAGACCAGGGTGGTGGTCCCTCTTTTTAAGAAGGGGGACCGGAGAGTGTGTTCCAACTATAGGGCAATCACACTCCTCAGCCTCCCTGGCAAGGTCTATTCGGGGAGAAGGGTCTGTCGGATAGTTGAACCTCAGATTCAGGAGGAGCAGTGCGGTTTTTGTCCTGGACGTGGAACTGTGGACCAGCTCTATACCCTCAGCAGGGTCCTTGAGGGTGCGTGGGAGTTTGCCCAACCAGTCCACATGTATTTTGTGGGTCTGGAGAAGGCGTTTGACCGTGTACCTCGGGGAGTCCTGTGGGGGGTTCTCCGGGAGTATGGGGTGTCGGGCCCCCTGATACGGGCCGTCCGCTCCCTGTATGACCGGTGTCAGAGCTTGGTCTGCATTGCCGGTAGTAAGTCAAACTCATTTCCGGTGAGGGTTGGACTCCACCAGGGCTGCCCTTTGTCACCGATTCTGTTCATAACTTTTATAGACAGAATTTCTAGGCGCAGCCGCGGTTTTGAGGGGGTCCGGTTTGGTGGCCTCAGGATCGGGTCTCTGCTCTTTGCAGATGATGTGGTCTTGTTGGCTTCAGCAGTCCGTGACCTCCAGTTCCCGGTTTGCAACCGAGTGTGAAGCGGCCGGGATGAGAATCAGCGCCTCCAAATCTGAGGCCATGGTTCTCAACCGGAAAAAGGTGGAGTGCCTTCTCTGGGTCGGTCGTCGCTCCTACCCTCACCTATGGTCATGAGCTTTGGGTAATGACCGAAAGAACGAGATCGTGGTTACAAGTGGCCAAAATGAGTTTCCTTCGCAGGGTGGCTGGGCTCTCCCTTAGAGATAAGGTGAGAAGCTCTGCCATCCGGGAGGAGCGCGGAGTAGAGCCGCTGCTCCTCCGCATTGAGAAGAGCCAGATGAGGTGGCTCGGGCACCTAGTAAGGATGCCTCCCGGACGCCTCCCTGGTGGGGTGTTCAGGGCACGTCCCTCCGGAAGGAGGCCCTCGGGAAAACCCAGGACATGCTGGAGGGACTATGTCTCTCGGCTGGCCTGGGAACGACTTGTGATCCCCCCGGAAGAGCTGGACGAAGTGGCTGGGGAGAGGGAAGTCTGGACTTCCCTGCTTAGGCTGCTGCCCCTGCGACCCGACCCCGGATAAGCGGTAGAAAATGGATGGATGGATGGATGGATGGATCTGCATGTTAAGTCATGTGTCCACAGTGACTTACCGGCATCTTATCCTCTTTCATGCATGTCTCATTGTCTACCCTACCCCTTGTTCCTGTGTCCAATCTGTAAGCATGACACATCTTTAAAACTGCATAATCAAAACAAAAAATGTTGAGAACAATGAAGACACCTTATACCTCAGACCACTTGCCAGTATTCTTGAGGTATGTGTCACTAACACACATCTACAAAAACCTGAAAATAATCATTGCTCTTTGTAAACACAAACAAACCTTTATCTGGATTTAGACATAGACCCTAATCTATATCAGTCCCTCCGTGTTGTACAGCTCATCTGTTTAGAACACCTCCTTTAATCCTGTTGGCTATTTGCTGAGTGACGACACACCAAATGTCACTTCCAGGTCCAAGTGACACCAACTACCAACAACAGAAACCCGTGGACTGGGCTGAATGTTTCTGGTTCAAGTCCTGCTTTGGACCAAAAAATGGACTGGTGGCTGGGATAATTTGCTGTGTTGAAGGTAGAGATTAAAATGTAAAATTTAGATCTATAAAAAATTATCACATGATAAAAATGGGCAAATATCATGGAAAAGTGCAGAATAAAAAATACATTTTTTTTTTTTATAAATTTTTAATTTATAAAATCCTGCATCACAGTGAAAATAACATCGCAAAAATAATAACGCTTTAGCAGATATTTGCCATTTGGTTCAGCAACAACAACAAATGACATGCAATCTATTGCTCACAAAAGTAAACATGGTACTACATTCATGAAATGGTATCTTTTATCAGATAATACACTTTTGCTACATTAGAACAAAAGTGCTTTGTCTATAAGGTCTTAACTACACATGTGATAATAAAAAGTGTTGCCCTGGACAACTAACACCGGTAGTATAGACCTACAGTTGTAGTTGTTTTCACGGTCTAACAAAACAAGACACCCATGACTGGGTTTAGAATGGAAAATGGCAGTTATCGCATTAAAATCCAGTGTCACTTAGCTCCCTTTCATGGGACAATGGGGCTAGACCATGGAATTATATTCCAACCATGGAAATTCCACATACTGCTTTTTTGAGAAGCACCTTGCTTTTTCATTCTAATAGTTTTTTTAATTTCTTTAATTCCGGAGGGTGGCATTGAGGATAAATCAGCAGGTGAACTTGCTTCATAATGGCAGGCAGGACTCAGAGTCAACACTGGTGGCATTGTGGAGCTAAAAATCTGGAGGGCAGGTGCTGCAGGGCTAATGCACTTAAATTTACTGGGCTCTGTGGATTTGTTACTGGGCTGTTTAGATTGACCACAACTAAGAAACAAATTGCAGTAATATAATAATAATTATGGTAAAATAAAAAAAATGCTTCTGTGATATATTGCCTCTGACATACTGGGAGAAATTGCATCTCTCTGCAACTGACTGACTTCTCAGTAGGAAGTAGGAGATTCCTTCACTGTCACCCTCACTTTGGTTGCATTCAGACTCAAACTGAAAAGGGATGATAGCCGCAGCCATATCTGTGTGTGCTAGTATTAGTTTTTAGCAACTGATCTGGTGAAAGACTGTATTTCACTATGTGTTGACACCCGTACCTGCAGAACAAGCGTGCACAAGCACAGCAGAATCTGGCCCTGTCTCTGTCTGTCTCTCCGACCAACTGCCCTTCGCCCTGACTGTGTGTGCAGGTTTGCCATGAGTTTATAATAAAACACCGCGCGAACTTAAAGTGTGCACTCCTCACTCATTTCTACCCCAACCACTCACTTTTCGAAGGGAAATGAAAAGGATTTACTAGGATTCAGAGAAAATGTGTTGCTGCTGCTGCTGCAGCGATACATCGGGGGGCAACTACAGCAAACAACAAAAGCACATCATCAGGCAGGAATGGTCAAAGCGGAACTGAAAATGGCAAACTCTTGTATTGCAAACTTTAATAAATATAAAGAAGCCCTGTACGATTCCCCTGTACGATTGCTAAACTATCCTTCTTCTCTTCTTGTGTTTAGTTACCTGATTGTTCAAACGTGTTAAGAAAATTTCACGTTTCAATTTTCCATTGGATGTCCTATAATTGTGGTTAGGTTGAAGGTTTGGCACCAACTGCTGACTCTCGATCGTGCTATGGTGGAGTTAATCTACAGATGACTTTCTCTGCTGCTGGGTACCTTATTGTTTTTTTGTGGTTGCGTAAAGATTTCTTGTCTTCATCGTGTCTTCTTGCCTCACCAATCATTATCCCCGAACTTGCCTTCTGTCTTTTTTGAGTTCTGCCTATTATATGAAAGGATAAATACATTCTGTCCCGGCTGCCAAAAGAGAAAAAAAATTGTTTTAATTCTTTGCTTCTGTCTGGGTCCCTGCTGCTCCTGTCCTTCCTCCGCTATCGTTCCAGCCCCCCCAACCCCCGCTCAGTTTCTCCATCTCCTTCCCCTCCTCCCACCGCCATCGGAGAATAGGGGTCATTGCACAAATGATTACTCAGACCTGGTTGCCATGGCAGTGCTGCCATGTAACAGGCAGGATTCAAGTGCAACTAAAGCTGCTGATCAGTAAGATGATGCTAGAGGAAGCGCGTGTTTTTTGTGTAATTTTATTCTACTTTCATTCTCCCTCTGCCTTCTTTTCATTCTGCTCCTGCAGCTAACAGGAATGTGGGAAACGGTGGGGGGGAGTGGGGATCTGGAAAAAATTCTGTTCACGGCCCTGCAGCTTTGTTTCCTGGCCCGTTGTGTTTGAACACTGTTGGGGATTGCTGTTGGTTCATTTCGGAATGTGAAATGAACGAATGAATTTATAAGGCTTTGCTGAGCAGGGTAGTTGGTAGTTACTTTGAAGAATAGATTAATTTTGTATTTTTGTGAAACATCTGAATATGCTATGGAAGTCTAACCAGGCACGCATACTGTCGCTGTGGAAGTAGTTGGGTATGGCAACCATGGAAACAGCTCCAGTTCTCTTTTGTCGCTACCAATTAAAAACTCAAATCATTTCCTAGCATGTGTTTAAACCCCTCTGGAGGAAGAAAAAGCTTTGTGTTGCCATGATGCATCAATGACATTTTGAAGGTCAGATGGAGTCTAATGGGTCATTCCTGAGCCTCTGCCGCCATTGTGGGCCAACCTAACCTGTTCGCTTTTGGGGGAAACCAGAGCACCCAGAGAAAACCTGTGCAGACAGAGAAAGCATGCAAACTCAATGCAGAACAGTCTGTTGTCGCTTGGGATCAAACCGACGGCCTTCTTGTTGTGAGGCAATAGTGTGTCTTTTCTTATTTATTCATGTTTTGTGCATAATTGGGCACTCTTTAGCACTTTTCTTCACAGTACTTTACTATCAAATCACTTACCTGTGTCCATCTATGTCAGAACGATCGCGACATGAAAATGAATTCCTCTACCGAGGAGCTTTCGTTTTCAAGACTTTATCCTGTTAAAACGTATTTTAAAAGGATTTTCCATTAAGGATCTCAACAAAATAGCAGGATATTTTTAACCTTTTTGGAACTCAAATGTATCCAAATAACCAGCATGCATAGCCGACAGACTGGGCATTTTAAAATCTTTGTCTGTCATTCTTTGAGGCATTTGGTCATCTCATGAGTTCATAGGCACTGCAATGTAAAACCTGGTATCTATTAATTTGGTTAATAGCACTGATAGACGTGTGTGTGTGTGTGTGTGTCTGTGTGTGTGTGTGTGTCCATGCATTTGTGTATGTGTGTGCATGTTTGTCAAAAATAAAATATGCTACTTCTTGAGAGAGAAGTTTCAGTTATTTACTTATGAACCATTGTGATTAATTAATGATTTCTAATAATTTTCACTATGTGCTGTTGCACTATGTGCCTTTCCAGGCACATAGTGCTGTTGCTGCAGCAGGATCATGGTCATAATCAACCTTTGGAATGATCATTTTTGAGTCACAAACAAACAAATGCAGCCAATGCCAATACGACAATATGATTCATACTGTGCAGGTACACCACTGATTTTCATAAAATGGGACTTTCTCTTTTTATTCATTCACAACCAATATAAATGATGGGAAGGGTTGCTTTATAGCAGGAAAGGTCCGTGTTGAATCCTGGCAGGGGATCTTTCTCTGCGCAGTCTGCGGGTTCGTTTTCTCTTGATATTCTCATTCCCTCCATTGTCCAAGAACTTTAAGTTGATCGAAGATCATTTGCTCCTCCGTGTGACTGAGTGATGGTATTCCTCAGTTACTGCTTAACAGAAAGTTAATGCCATGTTTCTAATGGGTTTTATTTAAATGTTGCTGAAAATATTGCTGAGTTTTACTGACCAATCAAAATTCTTGATAAAGAACAAGATTTCAGTTTTTCAGAGGTTGATTTCCTCATCTCTGTCAGCAACCTTTCATGCTCTTTAAAGTAGGCTTGTCCATATTTTTGTATTTTTCCTGGTAGTTTGTGTATTTAAAGCAAAATCATGTTCTTTTTGCTAACACAACTGCACCCTCTGAACTGTCAGCGTGCCAACTGTGCATGCTTATCTCAGTAGTTCCACTTCTCCTTCCAGCTCCATCTATCTACATTTGTTCAATTACACTGTGCACTGTGTCTGTGGTGGATTAGTGGTCACGATACAGTCGGCAGTCGTAGCAACTAGTCAGACTACGGTAATGCAACCAACCAACAAATCATCTCTCAGTGGTCAGAGTGAGAGAGACAGACAGACAGACAGAGAGAGAGAGAAAGAGAGACTTTATTTACATTTTACTATCAATAAAAACAATAAAAAATGTCATATCTAGGGGCTGATATCTAGGTAAGGGACCAGTCAAAGTGTAGCCCAGGACCCCTTGTGATGATGACCACAGATGGTACCATGTTTCCCTTGCCTGGACGCAGGTCACTGGGGCCCTCGCCTGGAGGCAGGGCACGATGGCGAACGCCTGTTGGCCAGACCTTTGCCCATGGGGTCCGGCCGGGCACAGCCCGAAGAGACAACATGGGACCCCCTTTCACCACTCACCACTTGCAGGAGGGGCCAAAGGGGTCGGGTGCAGTGTGTATTGGGTGGCAGCCGAAGGCAGGGACCTTGGCGGTCCGATCCTCAGCTGCAGAAGCTAGCTCTAGGGACGTGGAATGTCACCTTTCTGATGGGGAAGGAGCTGGAGCTGGTGTGCGAGGTTGAGAAGTTCCGATTAGCTATAGTCGGCCTCACCTCGATGCATAGCAGGGGCTCCGGAACCAGCCTCCTTGAGAGAGGTTGGACTCTCTTCCACTCTGGAGTTGCCGATGGGGAGAGGCGGCGGGCAAGGGTGGCGATTCTTGTTGCCCCCCCGGCTTGGTGCCTGTACATTGGAGTTTATCCCGGTGGATGAGAGGGTGGCCTCCCTTTGCCTTCGGGTGGGGGGATGGGTGCTGACCGTGGTTTGTGCCTATGGCCCAAACAGCAATTTCGTGTACCTGCCCTTTTTGGAGTGCTTAGAGGGAGTACTGGAGAGTGCTCCTTCTGGGGGTTCCCTCGTCCTCCTGGGTGACTTCAGTGCTCACGTTGGCAGCGACAGTGAGACCTGGAGGGGTGTGATCGGGAAGAACGGCCCCCCTGATGTGAACCCGAGTGGTGTTCTGTTGTTGGACTTCTGTGCTCGTCACAGATTGTCCATAATGAACACCATGTTCAGACATAAAGGTGTCCATATGTGCACTTGGCACCAGGACAATTTACCAGGCCGTAGTTCAATTATCAACTTTGTGGTCGTGTCATTGGATTTGTGGCCGCATGTCCGGGACACTCGGTGAAGAGAGGGGTGGAGCTGTCAACAGATCACCACCTGGTGGTGAGTTGGCTCCAGTGGTGGCGCAGGATGCCGGTCAGACCCGGCAGGCCCAAACGCATTGTGAGGGTCTGCTGGGAACGCCTGGCAGAGTCTCCTATCAGAAGGAGCTTCAACTCTCACCTCCGGGAGAGCTTCAACCATGTCTCGGGGGAGGAGGGGGACATTGAGTTCAAGTGGACCATGTTCCGTGCCTCCATTGTTGAGGTGGCCGACCGGTGCTGTGGCCGCAAGGTGGTCGGTGCCTCTCGTGGAGGCAATACCCGAACCCACTGGTGGTCACCGGTGGTGAGGGATGTCGTCAAGCTGAAGGAGTCGTATTGGGCCTTTTTGGCCTGTGGGACTCCTGAGGCAGCAGACGGGTACCGGCAGGCCAAGCTGAGGGCAGCTACGGTGGTCGCTGAGGCAAAGACCCGAACGTGGGAGGTGTCTGGGGAGGCCATGGAGAATGACTTCCATACAGCTTTGAAAAGGTTCTGGACCACCATCCGGCGTCTGGGGAGGGGGAAGCAGTGCACTGTCAACACTGTGTACAGTGGAGATGGTATGCTGCTGACCTCAACTCAGGACGTTGTGGATCGGTGGAAGGAATATTTCGAAGACCTCCTCAATCCCACCAACACGCCTTATAGTGAGGAAGCAGAGCGTGGGGACTCGGGGGCGGGTTCTCTTATCTCCGGGGCTGAGGTTGCCGAAGTGATCAAAAAACTCCTCGGTGGTAGAGCCCCGGGGGTGGATGAGATCCGTCCGGAGTTCCTTAGGGCTCTGGATGTTGTAGGGTTGTCGTGGCTGGCACGGCTCTGCAACATCGCATGGACATCGGAGGCAGTGCCACTGGATTGGCAGACCAGGGTGGTGGTCCCTCTTTTTAAGAAGGGGGACCGGAGGGTGTGTTCCAACTACAGGGGGATCGCACTCCTCAGCCTCCCTGGTAAGGTCTATTCGGGTGTACTGGAGAGGAGGGTCCGCCAGATTGTCGAACCTCGGATTCAGGAGGAGCAATGCGGTTTTCGTCCTGGACGTGGAACTGTGGACCAGCTCTATACCCTCAGTGGGCTTCTTGAGGGTGCGTGGAAGTTTGCCCAACCAGTCCACTGTCCCCCGGGGAGTCCTGTGGTAGGTTCTCCGGGAGTATGGGTTGTCGGGCCCCCTGATAAGGGCTGTCCTCTCCCTGTATGACGACCAGATCTTGGTCCGCATTGCCGGTAGTAAGTCGAACTCGTTTCCGGTGAGGGTTGGACTCCACCAGGGCTGCCCTTTGTCACCGATTCTGTTCATAACATTTATGGATAGAATTTCCAGGCGCAGCCGTGGTGTTGAGGGTGACCTCAGGATTGGGTCTCTGCTCCTTGCAGATGATGTGGTCCTGTTGGCTTCATCTGTCCGTGACCTCCAGGTCTCGCTGGATCGGTTTGCAGCTGTGTGAAGCGGCCGGGATGAGAATCAGCACCTCCAAATCTGAGGCCATGATTCTCAGCCGGAAAAAGGTGGAGTGTCTTCTCCGGATCGGGGAGGAAATAATGCCCCAAGTGGAGGAGTTCAAGTACCTCGGGGTCTTGTTCACGAGTGAGGGAAGAATGGAGCGGGAGATCAGCAGGCGGATCAGTATGGCGTCTGCAGTAATGCGGACTCTGCTGAATGAAGTGGCTGGGGAGAGGGAAGTCTAGGCTTCCGTGCTTAGGCTGCTGCCTCCGCGACCCGACCCCAGATAGGCGGATGAAGATGGATGGATGAATGTATGGATGGATATCTAGGGACAAGCACTATAAAAGGTTAAATACCAGGTAAGTTCTACAAGATGATTTGTAAATATTAGCTCCTCTTGCTGGGTCACTTTATACAAGCGCTCGTCACATCCCCACAGCTATTTGAAAGGTTTCAGGTTCTTGGTCTCCTTGTAAAAGCAGAACTCCAATCTGATTCTGGCTTGGACGTTCTGCCTCCAAAAAGACGCCAGCTCACGTTGTCTCAGTCTGCACTCTGTCTCTGCGGGTCAGGTAGCGGGTCGCCATTTTGGCCTCACCACTCAGGAAGTTTAAAATCTGGCACTTGCCTTTTTCCATTTTTCATAGTTAAAAATACCACTAAAAACAGGGGCCGTGAACTGAACGCCAAAGATACTAAAAACAGCATTCAAAAGGCTAAAAAACAGGGTAAGTCTGCTGCACTCAGTGAACATATGGCCTCTGTCAGGCTGCAGAATGGACACTTGTTTACACCGTTCACATTTAAAACTGATACAAAAGAGTTGGTGGCGATGGTGCCATGTAGGATCCGCCTCTGCAGGTCTCCAGTCCTTTTCCTCAGAGGAGGTTTGTAGAGGGTCCTCCACTGCAAAGGCTGGCCCCCCAGCCTGGCAGTCCACACCATGGGGGCACACTGGCTCAGGTCCCGGGCGTTGGCCATCTTGGTGCAGGTGGAGTAGATGGTCCGTCCTTCTGCTCCGTGCAGGCTTAGCTTTCCCTCACCACAGGATCCCTGCGGGAGCTCACTCAGCTGTGTGGGCTCCCGCAGGGCTCAGCTGGAGGTCAGGGAACGTGTCCGTGGAGTCGGGTAGAGAAGGCTCTTTTCTCTACTCAAGAGCTTCTGATTCCAGACCTCCAGGCTCCTCTGTATCCAACGGGCGGAGCAGATGCCCAGCACAGAGTTCAGGGGCTGAACGTCACTCAGCATGGGCCCCGCCACCTCCATCAGCTTCTGCAGCGTGACTACCCCTGAGTACCTCAGTGCCATGGTCAGTCCAGGCAAGGCATCACAGCTTACATCAAGCCTTCCCCCATAAACCAAAGGCTCCTTCAGTAACCAGTGCAGAGAGGTCAACTCATTTGCCCATTTCAGCCATGCACAGGACTTAAAAACACTATGATAAAAAGGGGACAAGCCACCTGTCAATAAAAAATTAAAATCAGTTAAAAACAGAGCCTCATCAAATCCCAGACTGTTAACCTGTCTAAAAATGCAATTTGCCACCTCCCTCCACACCAAATCGGGAGGTCTTGTTAAAAATCTTTGAATCAAACGAATCCTGAAGGTGGTAGCTCTGCTGGCCAGGTGAGAACAAGGCCCTGGCCCCCCTCATCATGAGATAAAAACAACAGAGCTTGTGGAACCCAGTGGAGACCATCCCCCCAAAAAAACATCATTTCTGCCTAAATCTGGGCCAGCAGCCTGGATGGTGGCTCCACACAGGTGAGACAATGCCAGAGCAGAGAGGCTACCAAATTATATAAAATCAACACTCTCCCTCTGTAGGCACCTGAATCCATCTCCATTTAGCTGTTTGCCCTTTATCTTCTCCATCATACCCTCCCAGTTCTTTGTCATTAGATTCTCACTCCCTAAGTAGATGCCCAGAAATTTCAGGACATCTGTTTTCTAGGTTAGTCTGTCTGGGAGGACTAGGAGGCCTCCAGGCCACTCACCAACCACAAGGGCCTCGTTTTTTCCCCAGTTCACCTTTGTGGCTGACACATAGCTGGTAATGTCAGTTTGTACAGCTACATCCTGCTGAGCTCTAACTAAAACCACATAAGTAAGCAGATAAAAACCACACTTTTTGTAAAACCAGGTAAAAACAAACCACGGAGTGTAGCGTGTGTAGGAGGGGTTCCAGGGAGAGTGCATAGAGCATCCCCAACAGCACACAGCCCTGCTGGACACCTCTATGCACCCTGAAAGGAGCACACAGGCTGCCGTTGACCTTCAGCACACTCTCAATGTTACTGTACAGCACCTGGATCCTGGCAATAAAGCCTGTCCTGAAGTCGAACCTCTCCATGATCTTCCAGAGGAAACGGTGTTCAACACGGTCAAAAGCCTTTTCTTGGTCTAACGCGACGAAGCCGATGCACACCTAATGAACTGGAGAGACTCAGGACATCCCGAATGAGGCAGACATTGTCTGCTATGGTCCTGCTAGGCACATAGTAGGTCTCTCTCTCTCTCCCCCCCTTCTCTCTCTCTCTCTCGCTTTCTCTCTCTCTTTGCAGGTCTTCCGTCTCCAGGCCTTCGTGCTGTACGGACTTTGGCCTATGGCAAACTCAGGGTCTGCTGTCGGCACCTGCCTATACTGTTCATCTCTTTATAACAACCTGCTATGCTGTATTATGTGTATATATGTCTGATATGTTTGTATTTCTATGATTGTATTTTGTCTGTATTTCTTTGGTTTTATGATTGTATCTGTTCTCCCTCTCTCTCTCTTTATTCTCTCTGTCCTGTCTCCCTCTTTTATTCCTCCTTTACCCAGCCAACTTTCAGCAGGATGGTTCCCCCTTGTAAGCCTGGTCCTGCTCAAGGTTTCTTCCTGTTAAAAGAGAGTTTTTCCCTGCCACTGTGCTTACCTGGGGGTTCAGGCTCTGGGTTTCTACCTCTGTAAAGCACTTAGAGACAATTTTATTGTAAAAGGTGCTATATAAATAAAATTGAAAATTGAAATTGGTCCCAGTGAATAACTGGGACCAGATAGGTCTGGGACCCTGCTCCATAGCTTCCCTCAGCCGGATAGCCAGAGTCTTGGAGAGCAGCTTATAGTCCATGCAGAGGAGAGACTCCTGGTGCCAGTTTTTAATGTCCTGCAGGTTTCTTTTCTTGGGCAGGAGAGCGATGACGACCCTCTAGCAGGACACCGGCAGAGTCCCTGAGGCCAGGCTCTCACTGAAGACGTCCAGTATTTTAGCAGCCAAGATGTCCCAGTAGGCCTTGTAGAACTCTATGCTGAGTCCAATGATGCCAGGAGCTTTCCGGCTCTGCATGGTCTGAAGAGCAGCATGCAGCTCCTGCAGGGTCAGTGGATGCTCGAGGCTGGAGTTGGTGTCCTCGGACACCCGAGGCAGTCTGTCACACAACTCCTGGAACTGGCCATCAGTCTCCTTGTACTCGCTCCAGAACAGCAATGAGTAGAACTCCACAGCCCTGGCTCTGATCCGGTCTGGCTCCATCAGCTCCTGACCTTTGTCTGATAGCAGGGAGTGGATGGACTTCCTCTGCTTTCTTCTCCAGACAGCAAAAGAAACTAGAGGGAGCATCCAAGTCATTGATGTTCTGAAACCGGGACCGGAGCAGTGCACCTTGCACCGTTGTGTCCAACAGGTCGGCTAAAGCCTTCTTTTTAGTTCTGAGGGATTCGATTCGATTCAATTCAATTCAATTCAATTCAATTTTATTTGAATAGTACCTTTTATAGTATAGTATAGTACATTTTACACTAAAAAAATTGTCTCTAGGTGCTATACAGAGGCAGAAACCCAGAGACTGAACCCCCAGGTAAGCACAGTAGCAAGGAAAAACTCCCTTTTAACAAGAAGAAACCTTGAGCAGGACCTGGCTTACAAGGAGGAACCATCCTGATGAAAGCCGGCTGGGTAAAGGAGGAAAAGAAGAGGGAGGCAGGACAGAGAGAATAAAGAGAGAGAGAGGGAGAAACAAATGCAATCATATCATCATAGAAATACAAACAAAATACAATCATAGAAATACAAACATAACAGAAATTATGTACATAATACATATATACACCGTACAGCATAGCAGGTTGTTATAAAAAGAGGAACAGCATAGGCAGGTGCTGACAGTAGACACTGGGTTTAAAAAATAATTTAAAAAATAAACATAAGTGAAAATGTGTAAAAGACCAATAAAAGCAAGCAAAGTGCCTATTTGTACTTGTGTCATTGTGGTCCGATTTGTCACTTTTAAAATCAGTTTTTTTAATCTATCTGATCTGATCTGTGAGGTCTGACTCAGCTCTGTTTTTTATGTGAACCATAGCGGATCTATAAAAACACTCTTTCTCTGGAAAATTATTTTCCAGGATAACACCTTTCATGTTTTTGGTTTCCTGAAGGAACATTCTTGCTGTACCCCTTTCTCCCTGGCTGACTGGCTGGCTGGCTTGTCCCTGGGAGTGGGACAGGTTACTGTTGTCAGACACACAGTCTTCACCCTCACTGCTGTCTGACGACTTAGCACTCCTGCGTGTCTGCCTGCTGAACTTCGCCCCAACATCATCATTTTCTTTGCTGCTTCTGCATTTTTTGGCAATGTAGGAAACTGCTGCTCCATCACTCCCTCAGCTCCACCTGTCTGCTCCTCATCCAAGTCACCTGCCTGCACCTCACACACTTCACCTGTCTTTTCCTCACCTGTCTTTTCCTCACAACTCTCACCCACCACTGTCTGTTCCTCGGTAAAACTGTCCTGTGTGTTAGCTACCACGTCTGTCCGTCCTTCTTTCACCTGACCAGTCTCACCATCCTTGCTGTTGCCCACCACATTGACTTCACCTGTTTGAGCCTCCTGGCTAACTCCAACTGCTCCTGCAGCGCTCACACCCGGGGGGACGCCGGCACCGACCATGGATGGAGGATGGAGGATCATGTAAACCTGTCTGCGATGGGAAACTACGTGCTTCAGCAGCGGAGCTCTGCACCCAGACAAACCTTTTTGATCGGTAATACGATTTTCCCATGTCTGGACAGCTCCGCGCACAAAAACTCATCACTTATAAACAGAGGAATGTTTGACAGAGTGATCTTCGTGGCAGGTCAACTCAAAGGCAAAACCTCCTCAAATGCTTCTCCAACGCTGAGCCCTCTCTCCACCAGGAGACTGGCCTGCTCCACCTTCTCCATAAACAGAATTACCATGCCATTCAATGGCAGACCAGTGAACCCATAAAAAAACACGTGACAAACTTAACTAAAACTGCACACAACTAACCAAACACTACACTCACACTTGAACCTAACGGTGATTATAATAGAATGTATAAAATGGATGGCGGTGAGACACTTTGAATTATCCTAATCTTATAAACCTAAATTTGGATTCAAAAGTAATGGATTTTGGATTCAAAAGTAATTTGGTTATTTGAGACCCAGCAAAAGACCTTTGTGAGCTTTTCTTATGTGACGGCAGCTTCGCGCCGTGGGTCCAGAAGCGGATGCAGGTCCACAACTCCCAGTCTCCCAGTTGGTTCCATGCGCTTCAAAACCCAGAAGTCGGTAGTTCGGCAATGGAGTCCAACCCGCTATGTCAGCTGGCCCGTGGATACGACACAGAAATACGTCTCAAGGTCTAATGGTCTCTGAGATTTCAAACTCAATTTGACAAACCATGGGGCCACCACCGATTTGATCTCGTAGGGTAAAATTCTCAAAAACTTGAAAAATTGTTTGGAATATGCTCTTTAAGCATGCAGTACAATATGACTTAAGCAAATAATAACTCCTACGGAGTTCTGAGTCGCTCTTGTGGAAATTAAATAAGTATCTCACTTCGAAAATTGACTCGGAAAATAACAAAAAAGACAAAACACAGAGATAACGTGAACAAGGACTTGAAAGAGACAAAAAGCAAAAAACTGTGACAGAGACAAAAAGCCTCGAACAAAAGACTCCTAAGTTTTTATAGTTTTCTGCCCCCCTTTCTTTGGGTTTTGGGCTGCGCCCTTATAAACATTCAAATTTTTCCTCTTCATGGAATGAGGTCTTCTATTGGAACTTTATTTTATAAAATAAAAATATAACCCGTCTGACTCTCACTGTCATGTCTAATGAATAATTTTGAACATTCATCATGAACATGAGTATTCTAGCTTTTACCAGTGAAAGTTTATAAGGCACATGTTGCATCTACTATGGACAAATTCCGACCTTCATTTATGAAACGGTCAACAAACACATCTAACTATGTCAGTCTCTAGATGTGCATACAATACACATGGTATCTCGAGTTATAATATTAACATTAACAACAGTGTAACAAAATAAAGGCTTGAACCAATTACCACTCTCAGACTCTAGGTGGCACTGTGGTTCCATGACAAAGAATAACTTTTAACCTCAAAATTCTCAGCTTGTCTATACAAACTGCTACAAACAAGAGAAACACACACACAACAATATTTTGCTAATTCCTTGAAGAACAATATTAGCCAGGTTAGAATTTACTTTGATGAAGTTATAAGGGTGTTTTTGACTTTCAGCTTTCACTCCCTACTGTGTGGCCGAGAGGGGTATCTGGTCTGGCATTCATCAGTTGTAAATGTAGCAGACATCTTGGACTCTCCCCTGGATCTTGTGGAAAATTATAGTGAGCTAGGGAAGTAGAATAGTGTGTGCGTGTATGTTAGAAATAGAATTATGAGACTGTGTGATATTAGCGTATTAACGTAGTAGATTTGTATAATCAAAGTATAATCTCATGAGGAGTGATTTCCCTTATGTGTGTGTAACTGGATCTAGAAGTAATAGTGTAACATGAGAATGTTTGCGATCCTCCCCCTAAGGTGGATCTAAGAGTTTAAAAGTGTAGTTACAAGGAAGAACAAAGCTTTTTCCCTGGAGGATCAGACTCCGGCGTGTGTCTTGATTGACAGGGTGAAAAAGCCCAAAGCTTTGTAATAAACTTGATCTCAAATCACCAACTTGTTTCCGTGTGTGGAAGACTGCCCCACTGAACACTTAGAGTAAATTATTACAATTTGGTGACCCAGACGTGATACATTGCAAATGACAACATTTGGGGTAGCCGTTGGGAATTGGACAAAGACCACTGGATGGGCGAGATCATTCGTACAAGTGGCCACATAACTGTTTAATCGAAAAGTGTCCGGATGATCTCGTCTGGTGTTGAGTGTGTCAAAAACTAATATGCAAATTTAGAAAAATCACGATTGTGTAGAACAGAGTGAAAGTTGTTTATTGGAAAATGGCAGGCTTGGAAAGCCTGAGTTTTTTGGAAATGCTGTTTCAGCAATGGGTGACGACGGAGTCAGAAAAAAAAGAGGTTGAAAAGAAATTTATGAAGTTTAAAGAGGAGTTCGGTCTCAGGTTCACAAAGGATTGCACGTATGTGGGTGGGGCCATGTGTCTTATGCAAATGGTTACGGAGCAGAAAATGGCTCGGGATGTGGCGCTAAAAGGTAAAGCGGCTGCGAGTGTTTTTAGCCGTGGGAAATGGTAAAAAAAAAAAAAAAAAAAAGAGTGAAAAACACGATGAATTGAAATGTATTGTGCAGAGACTGTGTGATATTTGTGTAAGGGTAGTGGCTGCTGAGAAATACAGGCGATTAAAAAAAGGAAGTGAAAACCGAGACAATTCAGTAAAAGATGATAAAGCGGCTGAAGTTTCCTTCTTAAGTGTCTCGTCGGGACCTGTGCAGCCTCCACTGTATTGTGGTATTTATCCCCAATTAACAGGAGGTGTTTTACATATACAAGGGGGAAATGTTGATTTTGTGGAAGAAAACAGGCAACCACATGTGCCTGCAAATAGTGATGTGAAAGGATTCAGTGCTGAAAATCCTTTTGTTTTAAAGCAGGAAGTGAAACCTGATCCGTTCTGGCACAATCGCATGCAGCAAGGCACAGCACATAGAGAAAAAACAGGAGAGGGGGAGGTGGAAATGCAGCAGTGGAGAGAAAGAGAGGAAAGGCATATTAAAGAGGAAGCACTTAATGAATACAGAGAGAAGGAGAGAGGAGGGGGCTAGGAGAAGGGAAGTGAGAAGTACGGGCAGACTGGCAGAAGGGGGAGTAAGTGCAGAAGGAGGATACACGGGAATGGTGACGAGGGCAGGAACGAGGATAGGGTTACATCCACCGCCTACCACACATACTTACACATACACGCCTCAACGCCTGCCACCAGCGTCACGGGAAATGGGGCTGATGACACCAAACCAACCCCCACCACCGCACCAAATTGTTAACATGCCCCTAGTGGACATGGGACTTATTCCTACTTATAAGCCCTGGCGTCTGGGAGACATGACAGCTTTAAAGACTCAGTTACCTTCTCTACCAGGAGGGGCGGGCCCATGGTTAAATGCGTTACAGAGTTTTACAGTAGGGGTACAATTAGGCTTGGGGGATTTAAGGGCTATGGTTGCGGCATGTGCAGGGATGGAGGCATTAACTAAAGTAGAGATGTCTGCAGGAACAGCTAATGAACAAGATATAACACCTTTCTCCCAAGTAGCTGATCAATTTTATGCAGCTTTGAGATTACATTTTCTGGTGTTGGTGACGGCAGTGGCTGTTTTGCATCTCCTTGGGATGGTAAGGCCCCTCCAGAGCCTTGGCTACACCAGACTGTGAGAAAATGGGTGGAGATTACAGGTGTAGCCCCAGAGGATGGTTCTACATGTTTGCTCTTGACCCGAAGTTACAACCTGTGTTTGCATTTACGTATGATCAACAACAGTACACCTACACCCGTATGTCACAAGGTTTTTCTCTAACACCTGGTATTTTCAACACAGTTTTGAAAAACATCCTGAAGGATTCACCCCCATTGCCACCAGACACAGTTCTTATTCAGTATGTGGATGATCTGTTGATAGCTGCGCCAACCGGTGCTGCTTGTACTGCCACATCCATTAACCTGTTGGCCTATCTTGGGAAAGGGGGATTCAAAGTAAAAAAGGATAAAATCCAATTGGTTAGAAGAACAGTTCAATTTCTGGGGAGTTTGGTGTGAAATTTGGTCTCAAATCACCAACTTGTTTCCGTATGTGGAAGACTGCCCAACTGAACACTTAAATTACTACAATCTCCTTGTACCAAGCACGAGATCGTTATCTTTATAACTGTTTCAGATACCAGGACACAAGCAGGAGGGTGTTGTGGAACCTTCTAACAAAATAATTTGTACCATCACCACAGGAATTTACTAATGGACATGTTGTTGGCTTTCATAATCCCTTGTGTTTACAAACACCTATCACCCAGATCGTCCAATGACCTGGGAGTTAGAACCAGGAACAACTAAGTGGGAGGAAGGGACACCTCTCCCGACCAAATGAAGAACAGATGTTCCACCTCACGCTGAGACAATAGGCCATTCATACCTCTGCAGACAGATCAGCTGGATTCAAATCAACGGTATTGCTGGACTGAATAAACATTGTGGGCTATCTTATTTTCTTATATTCCTTATTACTGTTCTTCATACATATATATAGAACAAAGTTATAATCATGCATGAAGATGTATGCACAAAGTTCTTGCACCAATATTCTGCACTCCTATCTGTGACTTTTACGACTGATACCCCTCTTGGCCATACAGTACGGAGTTAAATCTGAACACAATTATCTGGAAAGTGAAAAAAAAAACACCCTGATAACTTTATCAAAGAAAATTCTAACCTGGCTAATATTGTTCTTCAGGGAATTAGCAAAATACTGATGTTTTTCTTTTATTTTATAGCTGTTATTTGGCCAGTTTGGGAATTTTGAAATTAAAAATTATTTTCTGTCATTGAACCACAGTGCCACCTAGAGTCTGAGAGTGGTAATTGGTATTTTGTCACCCTGCCACATATTGTGGTTAATTTTAATATTATCACACGAGATACCATGTGTATTGTATGCACATTTAAGACTGATATAGTTATATGTGTTTGTTGACCGTTTTATAAATGAAGGTCGGAATTTAGTCCATAGTAGATGCAACACGTGCCTTATAACTTCTCACAGACAAAAACTAGAATAGAGTTGTGTATGAGGAGTGTTCAAAATTATTTGTTAGACATGAAGGTGAGAGACAGATGGGTTATAATTTTATTTTATGAAATAAAACTCCAATGGAGTCTGAAGACCTCATTCCACAGAGAAGAAAAAATTGAATATTCATAAGGGCGCAGCCCAAACCTAAAGAAAGGGGGGCAGAGAGATGATAAAAACTCAGGAGTCCTTTGTTCGAGGCTTTTTGGCTGTCATGTTATTGTCTGGCATGTTATTATTTATTGTCTTGTCTATGTTATCCCCTTGTTTCATTTTGTTAACTTTTCGAGTCATATTTTTGAAGCTAGACACTTCTCTTTGTTTAAATTCCACGGTAGCGATTCAGAACTCCGTTGGAAATTAATTGCTTAAGTTGCTATCGTACTGCATCTTCAAAGAGCATATGCCAAACAATTTTTGCAAGTTTTTTTTTAAATTATTTTTATTTTACTCTACGAGATTAAATCTGTGATGGCCACATGGATTATTAAATTGAGTAAAATCTCAGAGATCACCTTAGACCTGAAGACGCATCTCCGCCTCGTATCCACGGGCCAGCTGACGCAGCAGGTTGGACTTGACCGGCTATCTTCGAGGTCTGGGTGTTGAAGCGCATGGAACCCCTGGGAGACTGAGAGTTCACGACCTGCACCTGCTTCTGGACCCATCGGAGCAAAACTGCCCACACGTAAGAGAGCTCAACTGTCTGATGGTGATTTGCTGGGTCTCAAATAACCATATTATTTTTGACTTACAATTCATTACTTTTTGAATCCAAATTTAGGTTTATTAGGTTAGAATATCCAGTGTCTCAGCGTCATCCAATTTATACTTCCTATCATAATCATCGTTGAGTTCATACGTTTAATGTTGTCCATTCATATAATCATTCGTTGTTGTGAAATAAATTGTCATTTTCTGTCAGTGGTTTCCCGTTGATTGGAATATAGGCGCCGCGATCAATGTCTCAGAACTGGCGCCCTCAGTCAGAGATTTATTAAACTTTATTACAATATAAACTCTTGAGTTTATATTTCTTCCAGTAAGTGGAGGTAGTGCCCCCTAACGAGTGCAAGTGGAATTAAGAAAGTCATCCATTAATTCTACTGTCTTCACGCTACATAAAATTCACAGATAAGAATGCAGACATTGGTGCAGGAACTCTGTTTGTGTATACATATACATGCATGATTATACCTTTGTTCTATATATATATATATATATATATATATATGTGTGTATAAAGAACAGGAATAATAAAAAGGGATCCTTGAACCGCTGAAGAAAAGGATATCAACGAGGGCTCCCAGGAAGGAGGCAGGCATCTCCTAGATCATGAGCTGGGTCTCAAAGGAAGATTAGCCAATTGAAATAGTTAATTGATTCAATTGGGTTAGTAGCTAAAAGCTAACTAAACTTATGCCGATTTTATTGGGCTCTATTGGATTAGTAACTAAGAAATAAATGTGTATTCACCTTAAACATGTACAAGGCTGTAACTGATATGTCAGTGACTAACAATGTGTTGATTGAGGATGAGGCCTATTGTTTCAACAATTCTAGGTCGAAAATTTATCTTCAGAGTCTCCCGTTGTCTTCACTGCTGTGAGGGGTACTGATGACCTATCTCAAATCTATCTCTTCTATCTAGTCTCTGTCAGCATTTATCTATCTCACACTTCAAAATTTTACCTTGTCTGATGTAACAGTGGCTAATGTAACTGGTATCCTGACCCTACAACAGCTGAGATCACATACTCATAAGACGACTATGAATTCATCAGAGGCTGAATCAGCTTATGCTTGCTATAGGATTCTGGGACTTCACGGTTGCTTTCATACTGCTCATGGTGCGAGTGAGGCAAAGCCAAATCATCGACATGACGGTGGATAGAATTGGTGTTAAGGACTATGGTTTCAACGTAACCCCCAATTGTAACACATTGTTTACGACACACACGGTTAATAGAAGAACGGTGAATGGCAATTAGTAGGTGAGACAGAAAGAAAGAACATTTTTACTCATAATCGGTCATTTGTCTTTAGTACACTCTCAATATTAGAGTTTGGTTCTGCCTAACTCTTCTATCTGACCGGAGAGTGTTCACAATTTGAACTCCACGGATTTTCTGTATAGTCTGACCTGGTTGCGGTAAGTTTGTAAATTGGCTCTTTTTGGTCACAACTTATTTTAATTCTATAAACCACAGGAAAGATTTTCTTTGTGATCATATGTGGGCCAGACCAACAGGGTAAAATTTTGTGGGTGAGATTTTGCATGTCTGAATTGGGCAAAAATATCATACTACATCATGCTTTGTCCCCTGCTTGGAGCTCACGGTTGAGTGGATTTGAGGGCTACGATTGGCTGCAAACTAAGCAGCCGTTGACGTATTCAGCTACATCTCTTTTCATGTGTGGCCAAAAGGCGACCTATTTTAGGGCATGATACGTTTCCTTGACGTCTTTGTAGCCTGTGCATGGTGAGTCATGGCATGAGCATCACCCCCCTGTGTTTATGAGACACCACAAACGTAGGAGAAATGAGCACGTCAGAAACATGAACCAAGAGACCCTTGACCACCAGCAGAGCGGGGCACATCCAGTAGAGATCCCGCATATCCAGGATCGATTCAAGATCATCGTCTGGAAAGGTGTGGGACACGGGGTCAGAGAGATAAAGGACCATGGCGCGAAGGGCAGGATCCGTAGACTGAAGAGAAACAAGGTCAGAATCAATTCAATTTCAATTCAATTCAATTTTATTTATATAGCACCTTTTACAATAAAATTGTCTCTAAGTGCTTTACAGAGGTAGAAACCCAGAGCCTGAACCCGGTAAGCACAGTGGCAGGGAAAAACTCCTTTAACAGGAAGAAACCTTGAGCAGGACCAGGCTTACAAGGGGAACCATCACTGCTGAAAGTTGGCTGGGTAAAGGAGGGAATAAAAAGAGGGAGAGACAGGACAGAAGAGAATAAAGAGAGAGGAGAACAGATACAATCATAAAACCAAAGAAATACAGACAAATACAATCATCAGAAATACAAACATATCAGACATATATACACATAATACAGCATAGCGGGTTGTTATAAGAGATGAACAGTATAGGCAGGTGCCGACAGAGACCCTGAGTTTGCCATAGGCCAAAGTCCGTACAGCACAGAAAGGCCTGGGACGGAAAGACCTGCAAAGAAGAAAAAGAGAGAGAGAAGGGGAGACACACAGAACGACAAGGAAGACTGGACCCAGATAAAATAAAAGGAGAAAAGAAAGAAGAAAAGGAGGAGGACATTGAAGTGGTTGGTGTTGAGTGGGAACTGCTCCCGGTGGATCATATGTTGTCCCAGCAGCGCGGCCCTATATGGCAGCATAGCTGTGCTAAAAAATTGAAGAATAAGAGTCTGATGAGCCTATTCTAGCTATAACTGTGAAAAACTGACTAAACTAGATCTGTCAGCCCTACACACTTAGTTTGAGGCTAGCTATATGCTTTAGTGAACAGAAAGGTTTTAAGTTTGATCTTAAAGGCAGACGTGGTGTCTGCCTCTTGGACCCCAGGTTGGTAACTGGTTCACAGTAAACTGCCCGATAGCTAAGCTCGTCCTCCCAGTCTGCTTTTGATGAATTCTAAGACTACAAGTAAACCTGCACTCTGTGATCTCTAGGTGTTCTTTTAGGTATATCTGAACTATGAATCTGCAGGTATCGATGGAGATAGACCATTTAGAGCTTTTATATGTTAGAAGGAGAATCTTAAAGTCTATTCTGAATTTCACTGGAAACCAGTGAAGCTAAAACTGGAGAGATATGCTCCTGGTGCTGATTCCTGTCAGAACTCTGGCTGCAGCGTTCTGTATCCAGCTGCAGGTTTTTAATGGATAATTTGGACATCCTGACAGTAATGAGTTGCAGTAGTCAGTCTGAGGTAACAAAAGCGTGGACCAGTTTTCAGCATCACTCTGTGACAGGATGCTCTGATCTGGCAATATTAGAGTGAAAAGCGGTCCTAGAAACCTGTTAATATGAGGAAATGACATGTCTGGTCAAAGATAACTCCCAGGTTCCTTGCAGCCGTACTGGAGGGACAAAAGTAATGCCATCCAGGAGAGGGAATGCTTTATCTGATGATGATCCTCAGATGTTTAGCTCAGAACAATAACTAGTTTTGTCTGAGTTTAAAGAAGGAAGTGGAGGTCATCAGTCTTTTATGTCTTTGAGACATGCCTGGGTCATGGCTAATGGCTCTGTTTCATCAAGATTTCATGGATAGATACAACTGCGTGTCGTCGGCATAGCAATGAAATTTATGCGTGTTTCTGAATTATATTCCTAGAGGAGCATGTAAAAAGAGTGAACAGAGTTGGCCCAAGCACTGAACCCTGTGGAACACCATGATGAACCTTTGTACACTCAGAGAGCATCATTAACATGAACAAAATGAAATGATCCTGATGGGCCGGAATTTAAACCAGTCTAAACTGTCCCTGTGATCCCTAATCTCATGTTGTAGCCTTTGTAATAAATGCTGTGATCTACAGTGTCAAAAGGCATGAGATCCAGTAAAACCAGTGCGGAAATAAATTACGGTCTGATGCCATGAGAAGTCATTAGTGACTTTAACCAGTGCTGTTTCTGGTAACTGTGATGAGCTCTAAAACCAGACTGAAACACTTCAAATAGACTATTCCTGTTTAGGTGATCAGTTAGCTGACTGACAACCAGCCTCTCAAGTATCTTAGAGATGAATGGGAGGTTGGATATCGGTCTATAATTTGCTAAGGCATACAAGGTCAAGTGAAGGTTTTTTTAAGTAAAGGTCTGATAACAGCAGTTTTAAATGCCTGAGGTACATAACCTGTTGTCAAAGATAAGTTGATCTGATCCTAATACTGGCGCTAATTAGAGGAAGAACAACCTTGAAAAGCTTAGTTGGGATGGGGTCAGGGAGATTATGTGGTTACTTTTAGATCCATTAATGCTGGAGGTCAGCTCCAGGGAGATCTATGGGCAGGAAGCTGTCCAGAGGTGGATCAGGACTAGATGGAGTTGCTAACAAGGGCAGCTCATCAGTTTTCATGGAGCGACCTTGATCGATCTTTTCTCTAATGTTAGTGATTTTATTGGTGAAGAAACTCATAAAGTCTTCACTGCTAAGAGCTGCAGGAATAGAAGGCTCAACGGAGCTGTGACTCTTTGTCAACCTGGCTATGGTGTTAAGCAAGCGGGTTGTTCTTATTTTGCATCTATTAATGAAGTGTAGTAAGCTGTTCTGGCTTTTGCAGGAGGGCCTTTTATATGTTAGTAAGCTGTCTTTCCAGGCGCTTTGGGAATCGCTGTTGATCTGGCTGAGAATACCACTTCCTCTCCATCCGTCTTGATGCCTGTAAGAGTTCGGATATGTGTGTTATCTGCAGGCCAGTCTTCTGGTGTGAACTTCTCTTCAGTGGGGCAACCGAATCTGAAACCTTATACGCAGTGGCTGCAGTGACATTGACAAAGCAGTCAGCCAACTCTGCAGGGTAACATTTAGATCAGAATGATCTGTTGCACCAGTAGGGCGCTAGAGAGAGGGGGCACCGCTGCAATTTCAGCTACAAATCTGTCTCTAGGTATCTTCAGAAGAGACACCTGCTGTAGTAAAACCTTCCTGTCATGTGCTGCTCGGGCTGCTAGAGTGAAGTCAAGGTTATAAGTAGTGGTCTACGAGAGGAGGGTTTTGGGAACAACTACCAGGTTCTCAGTTTTCTAGACCATAGGTGAGAACCAGATCCAGGGTGTGATTATGACAGTGCGTCGGTTCATTTACTAACTGAGAGAAACCTACCATCTATCCGTGATTAAGCACTTAAATCTTAAGACTATCAGTATCATCATCCATATGGATGTTAAAATCACCCACTATAATGACTTTATTTGTACTGACCACTAAACTAGACAGGAAATCTGAAAACTCCGCCAGGAATTGTGTGTAAGCAGCTGCAGGTGGCCGATACACCACAACTAATAAAACTGACTTTTCTGACTTCCAGTTGTGGTGAGAGAGGCTGAGAGTGAGACTTTCAAAAGAGCTACAGGTAGCTTTAGGTTTGGGATTGACTTGAAGGCTGGGCGGTGGGTGCTGCCACTCCCTCCTCTGCCTGCGAGGAACATGATAATTAATATGACTTGATGGGTTGCATTTCATTTAAACTAACATATTCTTCATGATGCAACCAAGTCTCGATGAGAAAGAAAATATCAGACAGATAGTCTGTTACTAAATCATTAACTAGAAGAGATTTGAGCCGTAGAGATCGTGTATTCAACAGACCACAGCTAACTGTTCTATTTGTTTCTGAGTGTTTACTGCTGTGTATTTTGGGTATTATTATTATTCACACCTCTAGACTTATTTACTAGATGAACTATGGGAGGACGGTGTGATACTATTTCCTATTGTATTATTAAACTTAGTGTTACTGTAGACGTTTTAGTTTATTGTTATTTTTATTTTATTGGGGCGGCAGTTTACAGAAGCAGCAGAGAGCGTGTAGGACAGCGACTCTGCACTCCTGGCCTCCACCCTGGGTTGTCAGAAGGTTGGTTGTCCAATCCAACTTTGCCTGTGCTAGAAATAAAGCTGCACCACCCGGGTGGGATGAATGCGGTCTCTGCCCCTAATAAGGCCAGGTTTCCCCCAAAAGTCTCAATTATCTATAAAGGCACGTTATTTCTGGATTACCCGCGACAATAGCTGACGGAGAGGCGATGACATGCGACTAAACATGTCATCACTGGCCAGATCGGGAGGACCAGAGAAGCATTCACGAGTCGACATCGTTTTGGCAGTTACACACCGACTCCATATTAACTTTAGTAATCTCCGACTGGCGCAGCCGGGCGTCGTTAACGCCGACGTGAATGATAATTTTGCTGTATTTGCGCTTATCTTTCACCAGCTGCTTTAAGTTTCCCTCTATGTCGCCCGCTCTGGCCCCCGGGATACATTTAACTATGGTCTCTGGTGTCGGCTTCACGTAGCGAAGAATAGAAGTCATGCTCACTCCGGTCGGTTTCTCAGTGGGTGCGTCACTGAGTGGGGAAGCGGTTTTCACGACATGGCGGTTGGTGGTGAACCACGGGCCTTTTGTTTCAGACTGCGCTTCCTTGAACCATACCCAACCACCTGACTACCCGCTTTCTCGGAGGCTGCGGGGGAACAGCTAACAGTAGCTGAACTGGGCTGGTCCGCACAGGCTAACTGGTGCTGGCTAGCTACAGGGGCTAAGTTGCTATCTTGTGTGCGGAGTCTCTTCTCCAAGCTACTAAACCTCGCCTCTAGAGCTATAAATAAGCTACACTTTCTGCAGCTTGACTCAGTGGGGAGGCAGAGGAGTAACTAAACATTTCACACTTTGCAGAACACCGGAGGGCTTGATTGGGAGAAGCGCGGAGTTAACCATGCTAGCAGTGAGCGCAGCTCTTGGCGAACGAAATAGACAGAGAGCAAAGTATAGAACCCAAAAGATCGTGCGGTTACTAAACTTTCACCAAGGTGCTTGTGTACTACTAAACAGGATAAACAAAAAGCAACAAATAATTAAGAACAGTAAATCCACCGTAGCAAACACCAGGAGAAGTGAACGAGTAGGACGGAGCAGAAACAGGAAATGACGCGATACGTTACCGATGACGCCAACCAGAATCAGGGAACAGCGGTGCGGCAGGGGTGTCTGCAGGCACTATGGGCACCATCAGTGGTGATCGTGTGACCAGAGATTGAGAGCTGACACACACGGCAGGAGCGGGAGGGTGAGAAAAGCTGTCGTTGCCTAGAATCAGTGCAGACTACAAGCATTTTGATGTTCTTTGCTGCAGCCAATTGGAGGGTAATCAAGATGCCTGTGATTTCAGCATAATGAGAAGAAGACTGAGGTCCCAGTTGAAAGTTTTGGGGTTCATATGGGTTATTGTTGACCCATACCAGCCCCACTTTGACACGGACGACAGTCTTGTGAAGGAATGAGCAGCCATCCACGTAGGCGGTGACCATATCTTTGTAAATATCGTGGTCAAAGTATTGATGGCGTGAGGCCTCACGAGGTCTAGTATCACAAACTGGGGTAATGTTGGGAGAGGCATTTTGGGAGCACAAGAAAAGTTCTGAAGATGATTATTGCATGTTTGAAGTCAATCAAGGGATCAAACAGATTAAGGAGGTCTTTACCAATAAAGAAAGGAATGGCAGTAAGTAGTTACATATACACTGGATGAAGGGTGGGAGCTGTCCTTGGTGATGCATTTTGCTCTGCTGAGGCAGTGGGAGGTGTAAATGTCCATTAGGGGAGGGGAGGGGGCAGCCATTGATCTTCTGCACCGCCTTTACCACCCTCTGAAGGCTCTCTCTGTCAGCCATGGTGCAGGTGCACCATGACCGCTGCCGTACCATACTGTGATGCGGTACGTCAGCAGGCTCTCAATGGACGAGCGGTAGAAGGTCAGCAGCAGGATGGAATCCAGGTTGTGCTTCCTGAGGACCCTCAGGAATTGTAGCCGCTGCTGAGCCTTCTTGATGACCTCTGTGATGTTCTTTGACCAGCAGATGTCAGTGGAGATGAGGATCCCAAGAAACCGGAAAGTGTGTGGCATCGAGTCATAGGCTTTCTTGTAAGCAGTCCAGTGCACAGGTTGGTATTTCGGGACTTGCAGTCTTGGGCAACTGTTCTATCAACCAGGAGCTGGTGTTTGGCTCCTCTGGTATCTCTACCAATGCCTTTCTGTGCTTTGCTCATGTATTGATCCATGTGCCTGCTTATCTTAACCGCTATGATGCCTGACAGGAGCTTCCATGTTGTGGAGAGACAGGTTATTGGCCGGTAGTTGGGTGGGACTGCACCCTTTGCGGGATCCTTCTGGATCAGGATCATTCATCCCTTGGTTAGCCATTCTGGGTGAGTCCCATCTCTTAGCAGCTGGATCATTTGTGCTGCCAGGCGCTCATGGAGTGAGGTGAGTTTCTTTAGCCAGTAGGCATGGATCATGTCAGGGCCTCATGCTGCCCAGTTTTTCATACCTGAGACTCTTTCCTGGATGTCTGCCACTGTGATGGTTTCTCTTCAGGGAGGTTTCTGTGCTCCTCTCTAAGAGAGACCAGCAATTGAGCACTGCTGTTATGTGCTGCCTCCTTCTTCCATATACTCTTCCAGTACCGTTTGGTTTCCAGCCTTGGTGGGTCTACTCTGCTGTTATTACCCTGCCACTGAGCATACACTTTCGCAGGTTGAGTTGCAAACAGCCTGTTTATTCGTCTGGCTTCATTGGTTTTTGTGTATCTCTGTAGGCGACTGGCCAAGGCTTGGAGCCTTTGTTTGGCAGTTTCAAGTGCTTCAGGTATGGGCATCTGGCCATACCTCTTGGGTACTGTGTTCTTCATTGCACCCCTCTGGGCCTCTGTCAGTTGACTTACTTCTTTCCGTGCTGCCTTGATTTTAGCCTCCAGCCTTCGTTTCCATGGTGGGTATTGTTTCTCATGGCTCCTCTTATAGCCAAGCATCTCTAGGATCACTGCTGCTGAAGTGTATATCAGCTCGTTGGTTTCAGTGATTGTTGAGGTAGGGATCGCTCTCAGTGCTGCATACACACTTTCCAGGTGACTTTCAGATGGTACTTCACTTAGCCGTGGTAATCGGTGTCGCCTTGTGTTCATCTCGCCATGATCCTATCTTTCAGGTCAGTCGCTGCCTCGCTCAGCGTTATCGGTATATCTGCGCTCATTGGGGCTTCGTTCCCAATCTCTGGTTGGGACATTGGTATAACCTCCCCCCCTCTAATCTGGCGTCGTGGCTCCCCCTTGTCATAGCATTTGAGTTCTACCTCGTCAATCTCAAGTTGTGATAGCTGCAGTTTACGGATGTTGGAACATTGAGCTACTAATTGTTTTGCGGTCAACTGTGACTGTGGGTTTCGTAGTAACCATTCTGCCCACATTCTTTTCATGTAACCCCTCTGACTAGGGTTACTTGAATAGTAGCATTCCAACAGAGCCTTGTTCTCACATCTTATCCATCTCCGCCTTGTTCCAGTAGCCCATTTTTCATCAAGGTGCTCTGGGTCCCCAGCACCTGACGCTGACGCAGACCTTGTTTGACTGGGCAGACCTTGTTTGGCCGGGCCGGCATGCCATGTGTTTCATCGTCACTCATCATGGTATGAGGTAGGCAGTAGCGTGAAGGGTCCATTAGTAATTTCCTGTGGTGATGGTAAGAGTTTGGTGCTAGAGAGTTTAACATTTCTTCCTGCCGGCGTCGTGGCATCTGCAACAGTCATAAAGATAAACAATCTTGTCTGTGCTTGGTACACAGAAGATCCAGGAGAGACGTCCGAGATGTTCCGCTGCAAACTACACTAACACAACCACTCAATAAAAAAAAAAAACTTCACGCTCAGAGAGAGAGAGCGAGCAAGAGAAAGAAGGAATAAAGTCTTGTGGGTATGCAGTATGTGGGTATGAATCCTCTCTTTCTTTCTTTCTTTTTTCTTTCTTTTTTTCTTTCCCACTGGAAACTCAACCAGCCACTTTTGTGCTCACAGATATGAAAACCTGAGAGACAGCCCATTTTATCCATGTGTAGTGAAAAAGGACAGAGAGGGACAGAAGCAGCAGGAGATGCGGGAGGCAGCAAAGGGAGTGAGGGAGGTGACACCTGAGGAGGAGATACTGCAAAATATAAAAAGCAGACAAGAGAAAAAGAGACTTGTGCTTAGAGAATTAATTTTATTTGCATACATTAGTGAATTGTGTGGACCGGAGGGAGCTGGGCAGTCATACTAGCATGCATCCAGACAGCACACAAGCTGATATTTACAGCACAAAGCAGACCCTGCTGGTTTGCTCTCACATTAGTGACATAGTTTTGTGCCGTTGCAGACTCGTATCTGCATGCCGCAGAGTGTTGTTGATGTTTCTGCAATATGTAACATCCCAGCAAAACTCCCGGAACAGATCACTCAACAACTAGAATTTGTTAACATCTAATCCATTGACACTTTTGTATTATTGTATTGAGGTGAGCACTGGGAGCTGCTGGTGGTAAAGTTGGCCTTGGAGGAGCTACTTGAGGAGGATTCACAGATCCTCCAGCTTTGGAATGACCATGAGAATTGTCGTCTTTTCTTCAGCGATGTGTGTCCAAGCGTGGAAGAAATAGCAGAATTGAGTGACAGTTTGAGACCATGTTTTATTCGAAGCTTCAGGCGAATACAACTCTCAGCATGCATGCCGGCCAGTTGAAAGGCAACAAGCAGGAAAACATTCTTTTTTTTATACACTTTTCATGGTTTCATGGTTCCTCCTTATGGGAGGAACTTCTGACATCTGATAATAATTGCATATGCACAATCATTACCTCATAAGCTCAAAAGAATAGTTCCGTGTCTGGATCAGCCTTGCATACACCGTCCTCCCACTCCTTCCTTCATCTGCCCTGTACCACATGGTACCCATCTTCTGTCTTGTGTTTGCTATCCTATTATTCCCGCGACCAAGGCTACGGTTACAATGACCTACCTCCCTTCATCCAGTACATCACATCAAACAATATCAAACAACTGAGCAATACATGAGCAATATGAAAATCTCACATTTCCCCCTGTTGGCCTCTGAAAGAGGCCACAAAAGCTTAAAGCAAATCATTATCGTCCTCAAAGTCATTCAGGGGCGGAGCCGATGCAAGCAAAGGCATAACAACATCTGGAGATTGGCCTGAACCAGCCCCTTTTTCAACAGTAGAGGTAATAAAACGTACACAAAGAGCTCTAATACAGGGATTATAACAAATGCAATTAATATGAGTACAATGCAAAACACTTTCAGCCATCCTGGAACCGATCTTCTTCGTTCTTTCGACGTTGTAAGAGGCTCGGTCAGTTGAACCTCCTCGTCCTCCTCCGGGTTGACTTGCATCGGGATCTGCTCCAGCAGGGCTGCTCCCAGTCCTCGGCACAGACCTCAGGGTGTTGTTTCTTTAGAGAATGTCCATCCAGACATCTCGCCTTCATTGCAGGGAGAGGTTGCTAGCACTTCACCTGTTATGCGTTGGGGGACACTGACGTCACAGTGTCCTCGACCAAGGGCACTTTTGCACACTGGGACAAGTGTAACCACGTGGATCCTTTTCCGTCTAGGCGAGCTGCGGTGTTGGTTCTTGCAGTTCTCCCGCTGAGGCTGGAGACTGTAAAAACAAACTGGACACCAAATGGTTAAGCGTCTTAAACATTACCTTCGGCGTTGATGTTGTCACTGCTCCCCAAGGTCTTGGAAAGGGTCTCCCATGATGGAGTTCAAAAGGCGTGAAACCTGTCGTTCTGTTGACTGTCTGATGCTCATCAAAGCCAATGGGAGAGTATTCATCCAGGTCAATCCTGTGTCTTTCACTATTTTAGCCAATTTGGTTTTAAGGACTCCATTCATCCGTTTTACTTTCCCTTGGGACTGTGGGTGATACACTATCCCAAATGCATGTTTGAGTCCCATAAATCTCTCAGTCTCCTATAAATGTTTGTTCTTAAAGTGGCTCCCGTTGTCTGACCGAATTCTCTTTGGGAACCCGTGTTCTGGAATATAATGATTGATCGCGCATCCTCCTTTAAGGTAGGATACGCCTCGGGCCATCCAGAATAAGAATCTACCATAACCAATAGGTATCTCTTACCCCTTACCCGGTCTCCCATGTCTGTGAAGTCAATGACTACTTCTTCTCCTGGTCCTTTCATTTGCTTGTTGGTCTCTTTACAGTTGGTTTAACATTGAATTGGAGGCAAGTTGGACAGCCGTCCCTCAAATTTTGCAATTGTGGGTGCCAGAAATTCTGACAAAACCTGGCCATGGCATCTAGGCCCACATGAGCCGGTCCATGAGCCTCTTCACACATCATTTTGAGAAAACTTTTGGGTACCACCACCTGTCCTTTAGGACCTTTCTGGAGACGCATTTTTTCCCCGTCTTCTGAGATTTAAATTTCCTCACACACGGCTCCTGCCTGAGCCCATTCTTCGTGTTCTTTCAATGTTGCTTGCACTTGCACGTGCCCCAATCTCCAAATGAGGAGGGTCATACTCCAGTTAACTGTTCTTCTTCTACTGTGCAGGACACCATTATGTGGCCTAATTCAAGTCCTGCTGCTCTTTTGGCCGCCTGATCTGGTGTGGCATTCCCCTTACTATGTACAGTCCCATCACTCCTGTGTGCTGCTACTTTTACTACAGCTAATGTTTTTGGCCCCCATATAAGTTGCTGTATTGATTTCAACACGTCTTCATGCCTTGTAGGCCCATTGGAGGTGGGTTTCCAGTCATTCCTTTCTCATGCCCCTAAATCTCTATGCACAACAAAGTAACAAAATGCAGAATCTGTGTAAATATTTACACTCTTCCCTTCAGCATATTGCAATGCTTCTTGCAATGCCACCAATTCAGCTCTTTGGGAAGATGGTGGGCTAACTTCTACTTGTTTTACCACTGTGAAGGTGTTGTTGCCATCTCTTTGTACTACTGCAAACCCTGCTTTCAATCCTTGATCTGTTTTGTGGCAACTTCCATCTATATACAAATCTATACTCCCTGTCTGGGGCGTGGAGTTTGTGTCCGGTCTTACCTTTGCTGCCATCCATATCTCTGTGACACAATCATGTTCCTGTTGTTCCTCACTCATCCCTTCTGCCATATTTACTTTGGTGTTCTGGAAGGTGATGTGTGGTTGTATTAAGATTTCTAATGTTTTCCTTTCTCATCCTGGTGTAATAGAAAATGCAGACGATGCAATGAATGCTGCCACTGTGTGGCTTGTGTTTACCACCACTGATGTTTTTGAACAATCATTTCAGTCTTCTGAATTTATTTAGCCAATGCTGCCACATATCTTATGCAGGGAGGAGTTTTTAGTTCATTTGGGTCCAGAATGATGCTATAATAGCCTAATACATTTCTCTCCTCCTGTTGTTGCTGTAAAAGGCACGCCGAAGCGGTCGTTGCCTTCTCAGCAACATCCAAAAAGAATGGAAGAGTGTAATTGGGTTTGGCCAATGCAGAAGCATGTGCCAGAGTAAACCAAATACAATGGAATGTAAATGCAAAAACAAGTTGAAGATGTTTTGCTAATGGTAGGCAGAAAAAGGCATTGGCCAAATCTATGACAGTAAACCATTGATGTTCTGGCTTGAGGTGGGTCATCGCAGTAGTGGGGTTGGGAACAGCCATAGTTGGGTCTTTAACAACCGCACTGATCCCTCTGAGATCAAGTGCCATTCTATAAGTTTGGCCAACTGCTTTTAGTACTGGGAGGATTGGTGTTTTCCATGCTGATTGAGTAGGATAAATCACTCCCGCAGCCAATAAGCCTCGAATGGTGTCTCGAATCCTTTCAAGAGATACTGGGCTTAGGGGATATTGTCTCATATTAACAGGATTTTTTTGTTGCTGTTGTTGCTCAGGAGTAAATATAACTGGGGCGGCCACCCCCTGTGGGCCTGCAATAATTCCTGGACAGGTGATAATCCAATTTTGACCATCTAGATCGTCAGTAAACCATATTAACAGGATTTTTTGTTGCTGTTGTTGCTCAGGAGTAAATATAACTGGGGCAGCCACCCCCTGTGGGCCTGCAATAATTCCTGGACAGGTGATAATCCAATTTTGACCATCTAGATTGTCAGTAAACCAAGTTTTATATGTGAGATCTTCTTCTGGATCGTAGAATAGAGTAACATGAAGTGGGTCTAGTGGTGGAGCGTAAGCATGCACCTCCTTGATTAAGGGCAACCAACAGCGGTAGAGGTCAGTCAAGGGATTGAGATCAGGCGAAACAGCAATACCCCAATAAATGTTTGCAGTGAGCATGTCCCCTGGAGCATCTGTTTCCAGCCACCTCTGCTTCAGGTGCTGAAAGGAGGAGTTTGAGTCAGTGCATTTTCATGACATTATCTCCATGGAACTGTACAGTTGTTCCTTGGGAGTCAAAGGAGACTGTTGTCCTCAGCTTGGACATTAAGTCCCTGCCCAGGAGATTGATTGGGCAGCTGTCTCCATACAGGAACTGATGGCGAAAAATTTGGTTCCCGACCGTCACAGGTACAGGTTCAGTGAAGTAAGTCTTTGTGGGTTGGCCACTAAATCCCATCACTGTCACAGAGCTCGTAGACAGTGGTGTTAGGCTTGAATCGTTGACAGAGGAATGTGTGGCTCCCGTGTCTACAAGAAAGAAGAGGTCTTTTTCACCAACTCTCATCTTCAAGAAGGGCTCGGCTGTCTTCCCTTCCCATGCAGTGAGACATCCCTAAGGGTACATCCCAAATCCAGCTGGTGGAGGAGGAGGGAATGCTGTTGACTGCCCTCTGGGAGGATTTGGCGCAGAATAGCCTCGTGGACCCCCTTGTTGTGGCGGTCACTGCTCTTGATATCTCCCAGGGCCGTAGCTCGGGAACCTGAGTCGACATTCTCTCGCCCAATGACCTAGTCTACCACAGTGGTTGCACCGGTCCTCATGGCGTGGACCTCGTGGTCCTCCACCTCTGCCCTTTTCCTGCAGATATTTGTCTTTGAAGAAAATCTCTGCGTTGAAGTTGAGTAACTAATGCACCTGTGACACTCATTTGGAGGGTGGGGTCTGTTTCTGTATTCTTTTACTGTTTTTCATTTGTTCCAATTGCATTTGTGTGAGTGTCTGTGGCCACTGCAATCGCTTCAGGTGATTGTTTGTTCTGGTGTTTAGGCAGAAGAGCAACAAGGCAATGTGACCACTGAGCCCAGGCTGTGCCTGTCAATAAGGGATTAGCCAGCATTTGAGCTTTCACTGGTTGTGGGACAGTATTAAGCAGTTTGTCCTTCCGCATGACCATAGAGGGAGTACCATCCCCCGGCAACTCACCTGTTAGCTGTACCCATTTCTGTGTGGCCATGTGTAACCATGATTCTGGTGTGTGTGTGTGCCATTGTCCTGCCATGGTTGTGAGAATCCTGCTAACGCAGCCACTCTAACCTGTCCCTGCCGCCTGTTCAATTTCTGCCAATTTAGTTGTTCCCACACAGTGCCTCGGACATCCCCCATGGCTACTACAATGCCCGTAGTTTAGCGCTTCAAAAGCATTTAACCAAGGAGCCTCTCCATCTGGCAAGGGTGGCGGCTCAGTTCTCAACCCTGTCAAATCATTCAGTTTCCATGGTTTATACTGCTGTTGTCCACCTGGTGTCACTACTAACGGCATCTAAAGTCCTCCTGTACTTGCCTGCGACCTAGTCTTCATCCTCGCTCCCCCTACTTCTTTCACTTCCTGTTTTCTATCTCTAGAATATATTTCCTCATCACTCTCCTCATTTAGCCCTTGCGCCGCTTTTTTCCACCCTTCTTTTTTTATCACATCCTCTTCTCTTTCTTGAGCCTACCAAGATTCGGGCTTTTAAGCCTACCAAGATTCCGGCTCTTCAGGAGCCTACCAGTTTTGTTAAACAATCACTCGTTCTCCACTTAACTACGCTCAATTGGCAAATGTTCACAATTTAGAAAATTTCAACTCACACTGCTACAGCAACAATCATCCGAGTACTTTTGATAAAACAGGTAGTGCCTTAGCTTTTAGTCGTGGCCACTAATTGGATGAAGTTGCTGTGCAGCGGTCACACCCAATTGACGTCCACGCTTTCTCACTCTCCTCTGGAGCGGATCACGTCGGGGTCACCAATTGTTGTCTTTTCTTCAGTGATGTGTGTCCAAGCGTGGCTGCTTTGGGCAAATACAGCTCTCAGCATGCACGCCGACAGCTGACCAGTCGAAAGGCAACAAGCAGGAAAACGTTCTTTTTTTAATACACTTTTCATGGTTTCATGGTTCCTCCTTATGGGAGGAACATCTGACATCTAATAATAATTGCATTTGCACAATCATTACCTCATAAGCTCAAAAAAATAGTTCCATGTCTGGATCAACCATCCTCCCACTTCTTCCTTCATCTGCCCTGTACCACATGGTACCCATCTTCTGTCTTGTGTTTGCTATCCTATTATTCCCGCAACCAAGGCTACAGTTACAATGACCTACCTCCCTTCATCTAGTCTCCAGGCACCGACTCACTCCAGGCCTCACCAGTACATCACATACTGGTGATGTACTGGTTTGATATCACAAACAATATCAAACAACTGAGCAATCCATGAGCAATATGAAAATCTCACAGAATCTGGGCTATCTCAAGTGAACCCTCTGACAAGACCAGGTTATTATTATGTGCTGTTTCATATCAACTAGGTGGAAAAATACCAAGCCTGATGCACTCTTTCAATCAGGGCTGGGCAAACCAATCCTATGGAGGCCAGAATCAAGCAGGGTTTTCTGCTTTCCCGAGAAAACCCAGGTGACTGTCTCCCTTTAGACAATTGTAGTACTCAGCTGTCCACAGCTGCTCAAGGCTATTCCAGCCAATGACAAGAGTGAGTCCTAGGATTTGTTCCTCTTGGTCAAAAAAGGATCAAAAGCCCCTTTTTAGGAGCAAAGTTACAGCCAAATGGTGACCAGAATATAGACAGTAATTGAGAAGTGAATATACAAAAAAACAACAACAACAAACAAACCAACAACCAGAACACAACACAAGGTAACACAAGGGAAAATGTAATCAAGCACAGAACAGGTAATAAATGATGGGCAAATCATACAGCAGAGGCTGTGGATTTCTCCCTGAAGCGGACGGATTCAAAACATTATTGTCACATGATGATTTCAGCGTTATTGCTTCTTCTCTCTTAGCATCTCTGCTTCAAGATGCTCCATTTTTGAGATGGTAGGCTTACGAGCCAGGCTCAACGTGTGCAGCAGGAGCAGAGAGTCCCCACATTACTCAATTCAAAACAGTGATTTATTCAACTAAAAATTACAATCCAAATTAAAAATGAGCACGTTGGCGGTTGGTGGTCTGGAGTGTGTCTGAGTGAATGACGTGTTGAATGTAAATCAAAAGAAAAGTAACAGCAATTCAAGTAAAGCAAGCAATTTAAACATCTGTTTAAAGATGTTGGCAACACCAACAGACTGAATAAACTGATCAGAAAGGCTGGCTCCGTGATTGGCTGCAATCTGGACACCATGGAAGCTGTGGTGGAGAGGAGGATGCTGAACAAACTGTTAGCTATTCTGGATAACCCGGACCACCCTCTCCACCCACTCCTGGACAGGCAGTGGAGCTCCTTCTCAAACAGACTGATTCAGCTCCGCTGCCACAATTCAATTCAATTCAATTCAATTTTATTTATATAGCACCTTTTACAATAAAATTGTCTCTAAGTGCTTTACAGAGGTAGAAACCCAGAGCCTGAACCCCCAGGTAAGGGCAGGCTTTCCTTTTAACAGGAACAAACCTTGAGCAGGACCAGGCTTACAAGGGGAACCATCCTGCTGAAAGTTGGCTGGGTAAAGGAGGAATAAAAGAGGAGACAGGACAGAGAATAAAAAAAGAGAGAGAGAGAGGGAGAACAGATACAATCATAAAACCAAAAATACAGACAAAATACGATGCGAAATACAAACATATCAGACATATACACATAATACAGCACTTAGGTTTGTTATAAAGGGATGAACAGTATGAGCGAGTGCCGACAGCCCGGACCCTAAGTTTGCCGCAGGCCAATGTCCTTGCAACCTTGCAGAAGGCCTGGAGGCAGGAAACCTGCAAAAGAGAGAGAGAGAAAGAGAGAGAGAGAGAGAGGGAAGACACACAGAGCGACAAGGAGGAGCTGGACTTAGATAATCCCGGTGAAAATAAAAGGAGGAGAAAGAAGAAGAAAAGGAGGAGAGGGCATTGAGGGAGTGGTTGGTGTTGAGAAGTGGGGAACTGCTCAGTGGATCATGTGTTTGTCCCCAGCAGCGTGGGTCTATAGCAGCATAGCTGTGCTAAAAAATTGAAGAATAAGAGTCTGATGAGCCTATTCTAGCTATAACTGTGAAAACTGACTAAGCTAGATCTGTCAGCCCTACACACTTGGTTTGAGGCTAGCTGTATGCTTCAGTGAACAGAAGGTTTTAAGTTTGATCTTAAGGCAGATGTGGTGTCTGCCTCTTGGACCCAGGTTGGTAACTGGTTCCACAGTAAAAATGCCCGATAATAGCTACGTCCTCCCAGTCTGCTTTGATGAATTCTAGGAACTACAAATGAAACCTGCACTCTGTGATCTGAGTGTTCTTTTGATTAATATCTGAACTGAGATCCTGCAGGTATGATGGAGATAGTCCATTTGAGAGCTTTATATGTTAGAAGGAGAATCTTGAAATCTATTCTAAATTTCACTGGAAGCCAGTGAATGGAAGCTAAAACTGGAGAGATATGCTCCCTGGTGCTGATTCCTGTCAGAACTCTGGCTGCAGCGTTCTGTATCAGCTGCAGGATTTTTAATGGGAATAATTTGGACATCTGACAGTAATGAGTTGCAGTAGTCAGTCTAGAGTAACAAAGCATGGACCAGTTTTTTCATCACTTTGGGACAGGATGCTCCTGATCTTGGCAATATTCTGGAGGTGAAAGAAAGCGGTCCTAGAAACCTGTTTAATATGAGGGAAAATGACATGTCTGGTCAAAGATAACCCAGGTTCCTTGCAGCCGTACTGGAGGGGACAAAGTAATACCATCCAAGGGAGAGAATGCTATCTGGTAATCTAGTCCTCAGATGTTTAGCTCCAAGAGCAATGACTGATTTTCCAAGTAGATCTCTCTGTGTCAACTGGACTGAAAAGGTTTTCACATGAAAACGTTTCGCCCTCTCTCCAGAGAAACTTCTTCAGTTCTAAGTTTGCTGGGGCAGAGCGCGAAAGAAATGCTAGCCCTGTGGACCATTGGCATATTAATGGCCCGGGTGGTCACCTAGAGTCCTTGGCAGGTGGTTGGCAGGGTCGTTCATTCAGTTTCAGTTAGGTGCTTCCTTTGTCTGTTGGGTCACATGTTAATGGTCTCCAGTCTGGTCAAACAGCGTGAGTCTCAGGTCTGGTCAAACAGACCCTGAGACTCATTAACATGTGACCCAACAGACAAAGGGGAAGCACGGTCAAGACGATGACGACGTCTTCGCCAGCTGCTCCTCCTTCAGGGCCGAGGACCCTGCGGCCCCTGCGCAGGCTGGCAACCCAGCCACTGGCAAGAGATCCGCAAGTCTGTAGGCCTGACTAAAGTCCCTCGGTCGACACTCTCCCACCTGGATGATGGACATGCAAGGAGTGGTCAGGGGACAGGTAGGGCGCCAGAGGCGCCGTTGAGAAAGTGCTGTTAGGCCCGGCTCACGGCCGCTAAGACATTGCCAGGAGTTGCTGCCCTGCAGAGCGCGGGTCCCAGGATGGCAGGGACGCGCACCTGTGGCTGATCGACTTATCGGCGGCTGATAAGGGAGGCTGCCAGCTGGTCCCATTTGCTGGATCATTATGTGACTTGCTTGTTTGCCTGCCTGCCTCCGCTGTCGGACTATTTGATGGTTGCCTTTTGACTCTGTTTTGTTGTTTTGCCTTTTGGCCTCATTTGGCTCTGCTGCTGGTTTGTGCCTGTCAGTGTGTTTGCCCACTGCGACTTTTGTGTTCCTGTTTTGGCACTTAGAGCTTCGTTCCTTTTCGGTCCTCTGGTGAGCACCCAATAAAAGGGCTTTTGTTCCGGAACCTACCTTGCGTTTTGCATTTGGGTCCTCAACACACCCCCGCATAACAAATTGGAGGTCATCCAGTCTTTTATGTCTTTGAGACATGCCTGGAGTCTGGCTAATGGCTCTGTTTCATCAGATTTCATGGATAGATACAACTGCGTATCGTTGGCATAGCAATGAAAATTTATACCGTGTTTCTGAATTATATTCCCTAGAGGGAGCATGTAAAGAGTGAACAGGATTGGCCCAAGCACTGAACCACTGTGGAACACCATGATGAACCTTTGTACACTCAGGAAACATCATTAACATGAACAAGCAATCGATCTGATAGATAAGATTTAAACCAGTCTAGAGCTGTCCCTGTGATCCCTAATCTCATGTTGTAGCCTTTGTAATAAAATGCAGTATCTACAGTATCAAAGGCAGCACTGAGGTCCAGTAAAACCAATACGGAAATAAGTCCACGGTCTGATGCCATATGAGGAGGTCATTAGTGACTTTACAACCAGTGCTGTTTCTGTGCTATGATGAGCTCTGAAACCAGACTGAAATACTTCAAGTAGACTATTCCTGTTTAGGTGATCGGTTAGCTGACTAACAACCAGCCTCTCAAGTATCTTAGAGATGAATGGGAGGTTGGATGTCGATCTATAATTTGCTAAAAGATGCCTGGGTCAAGTGGCTTTTAAGTAAGGGTCTGATAACAGCAGTTTTAAACGCCTGAGGTACATAACCTGTTGTCAAAGATACCCAGTCTGATCTAATACTGACGCCCCAATTAGAGAAAGGCATCCTTGAAAAGCTTAGTTGGGATGGGGTCCGGTATGTGGTTTGCTTTAGATCCATTAATGTTGGAGGTCAGCTCAGGGAGATCTATGGGCGGAAGCTGTCAGAGGTGGATCAGGACTAGATGGGGTTGCTAACAAGGGCAGCTCGCTCCAGTTTGTCATGGAGGCGACCTTGATGATCTTTTCTCTAATGTTAGTGATTTTATTGGTGAAGAAACTCATAAAGTCTTCTGCTAAGAGCTGCAGGAATAGAAGGCTCCAACCGAGCTGTGACTCTTTGTCAACCTGGCTGTAATTGTTAAACAAGCAGCGAGTTGTTCTGTTGCATCTATTAATGAAGTGTAGTAAGCTGTTCTGGCTTTACGGAGGGCGGCACATATGTTAGTAAGCTGTCTTTCAGGCGCTTTGGGAATCAGCTGATCTGGTTGAATACCACTTATATCCATCCGTCTTGATGCCTGTAAAGTTGGATATGTGTGTTACTCCGCAGGCCAGTCTTCTATGGGTGTGTGAACCTTCTCTTCAGTGGGGCAACCGAATCTAAAACTATACGCAGTGTGGCTGCAGTGACATTGACAAAGCAGTCAATATCTGCAGGCATAACATTTAGATCAGAATGATCTGTTGCACCAGTAGGAGGCGCTAGAGGCACCGCTGCAATTTCAGCTACAAATCTGTCTCTAGTATCTTCAGAGACACCTGCTGTAATCAAGCCTTCCTGTCATGTGCTGCTCAGGTCACTAAGTGAAGTCCAAAAGGTTATAAGTATGAGTGGTCTGAGAGGAGGAGGGGTTTTGGGGAACAACTTCCACCAGGTTCTCAGTTCTAGACCATAGGTGAGAACCAGTTCCAGAATAATGATTATGACAGTGCGTCGGTTCATTGCTAGCAGAGAAACCTACTGCATCTATCAGTGAGTTAAACGCCGTCTTAAGACTGTCAGTATCATCAGCCATATGGATGTTAAAATCACCCACTATAATGACTTTATCTGTACTGACCACTAAACTGAACGGAAATCTGAAAACTCCACGCCAGGAACTGTGTAACGCAGCTGCAGGTGGCGATACACACACAACTAATAAAACTGGCTTTTCTGACTTCCAATTGTGGTGAGAGAGGCTGAGAGTGAGACTTTCGAAGCACAGGTAGCTTTTAGCTTTGGGTTGACTTGAAGGCTGGAGCGGTGGGTGCTGCCTCCACCTCCTCTGCCTGCATACGAGGAACATGAGTAATTAATATGACTTGATGGAGTTGCTTCATTTAAACTAACATATTCTTCATCCTGCAACCAAGTCTCCGTGAAGAAAATATCAGACAGATGATCTGTTATTAAATCATTAACTAGAAGAGATTTAGACCGTGGGTAGTATGTTCAGCAGACCACATCTAACTGTTCCTATTTGTTTCTGAGTGTTTACTGCTGTGTATTTTTATAAGGTTATTATTATTAACACCTCTATGAACTTGTTACTAGATGAACTATGGGAGGACAGTGCTGACACTACTTCTATTGTATTATTAAACTTAGTGTTACTGTGGCGTTTTTAGTTTTGTTGTATTTTATTTTTTTATTGGAGGGCAGCTTGGTTTACAGAAGCAGCAGAGAAGTGTAAGACAGCGGCTCTGCCTCTGGCCTCCACCTGGAGTTTGTCAGAAGGTTGGTTGTCCAATGAACTTTGCTATATTGCTAGAAATAGGCTGCACCACCGGGTGGATGAATCACGGTCTCTGCCTGTAAAATGAGTTTCCCAAAAAGTCTTCCAATTGTGTCTATAAAGGCCGCGTTATTTTCTGGACACCACGCGACAACCAGCACGACGGAGCGATGACATGCGGCTCGTGTCGTCATCACTGGCCCGAATTCGGAGGACCGAAAACGACCTACGGTCGACGTCGTTTTGTGAAGTTACACGACTCCATATTAACTAGTAATCTCCGACTGGGCGCGGCGGTGTCTGCCGCCTTGGCGTGAATGATAATTTTGCTGTATTTGCGCCTCTCACCAGCTGCTTTAGGATTTTCCTCTATGTGGCCATGTTGGCCCCGGGATACATTTAACTATGGTCTCTGGTGTCGGCTTCCATGTGAAGAATGAGTGCCAATAACCAGGGTCGGTTTCTCAGTGGAGTGCGTCACTGGTGGGGAAGCGGTTCTGCGTGACGGCTGGTGGTGAACCCGCAGACTGTTCCGAACTCGCTTCCTTGAACTGCCACCCAACCACCCTGGCTACCCGGCTGTAGGGGCTGCGGGGTGCAGCAACTGGGCTGGTCGCTACAGGTAACTGGTGCTGGCTAGCTACAGGGCTACGTTGCTATCTTATTGTGCGGAGTCTCGCCTCAGCTGTAAGCCTCGCCTCTGGAAACTATAAATAAGCTACACTTTCTGCGCTTGACTCTCAGTAAGGAGGCAGAGGGTAACTAAACATTTCACACACACTTTACAGAACACGGAGGAGAAGCGGTGGGAGCGAGGTTAGCCATGCTAGCAGTGGCGCCAGCTGCGAACGAAATAGACAGAGGAAACGAGTATAGAACTAAAAGATCGTGCGGTTACTAAACTTTCACCAAGGTGCTTGTGTACTACTAACAGGATAAACAAAAAGCAACAAATAATTAACAACAGTAAATCCACCGTAGCAAACACCAGGAGAAGTGAACGAGTAGGACGGAGCAGAAACAGGAAATGACGCGATACGTTACCAATGACGCGATCGGATCCAGGCTTTATGTAACCCCAACAAGCAAACACAGCTGACATTACAGCCTCTACAAATGTGCACATCCAGAGATATGTTATTTTCTTCACCCTTTATTTTATGTCTAGTTTTAAATATGAATTCTGATGATATTGTCAAAGAACAAAGAGAGTACGGGTTGTTGTTTTCCTCCAAAACATCTTGATCATGGTGGAATCGGTCTAGTTGATAACAAGGCAAATGCTTATGTAACAAAATACTTCAAATGTCATTAAGACATAGATGTTATAGAATATTGCTTCTTTACTCTTTCCATGGTTCTGTCATGTCAGTGATGCTCTTCCTGTCTGTTGCCTGGCAACATACAATGGGTACGGAAAGTATTCAAAGCCCCTTAAATTTTTCACTTGTCGTTATATTGCAGCCATTTGCTAAAATCATTTAAGTTCATTTTTTTCCTCATTAATGTACACACAGTACCCCATATTGACAGAAAAACACAGAATTGTTGACATTTTTGCAGATTTATTAAGAAAGAAAAACATGGTCATAAGTATTCAGACCCTTTGCTGTGACATTTATATATTTAACTCAGGTGCTGTCCATTTCTTCTGATCATCCTTAAGATAGTTCTACACCTTCATCTGAGTCCAGCTGTGTTTGATTATACTGATTGCACTTGATTAGGAAAGCCACACACCTGTCTATAGGGTTAGGTAAGGTAAGACCTTACAGCTCACAGTGCATGTCAGAGCAAATGAGAATAATGAGGTCAAAAGAACTCAGCAATAGCTCAGAGACAAGGCACAGATATGACCAAGGTTACAAAAAAAATTCTGCTGCACTTAAGGTTCCTAAGAGCACAGTGGCCTCAATAATCCTTAAATGTTTGGGATGACCAGAACCCTTCCTACAACTGGCCGTCCGGCCAAACTGAGCAAACGTGGGAGAAGATCCTTGCTGAGAGAGGTAAAGAAGAATCCAAAGATCACTGAGGCTGAGCTCCAGAGATGCAGTCGGAAGATGGGAGAAATTTTTAGAAAGACAACCATCACTGCAGCCCTCTACCAGTCGGGGCTTTATGGCAGAGTGGCCCGCGGAAGCCTCTCCTCAGTGCAAGACTGCATGGAGTTTGCTAAAAAACACCTGAAGGACTCCAAGATGGTAAGAAATAAGATTCTCTGGTCTGATGAGACTGAGATAGAACTTTTTAGTTTTAATTCTAAGCGGTATGTGTGGAGAAAACCAGGCACTGGTCATCCATCCATCTGTCCATCTTCTACAGCTTATCCGGGGTAGGGTGGCGGAGGCAGCAGCCTAAGCAGGGAAGCCCAGACTTCCCTCTCCTCAGACACTTTGTCCAGCTCTTTCAGGGGGGATCCCGAGGTGTTCCCAGAACAGCAGAGAGACATAGTCCCTCCAGCGTGTCCTGGGTCTTCCCGGAGGCCTCCTACCAGAGGGACCTGCCGTGACCACTTCACCAGGGAGGCGTCCGGGAGGCATCCTTACTAGGTGCCCAAGCCACCTCATCTGGCTCTTCTCAACGTGGAGGAGCAGCGGCTCTACTCCACACTCCTCCCGGATGGCAGAGCTTCTCACCCTATCTCTAAGGGAGAGCCCAGCCACCCTATAGAGGAAACTTATTTCGGCCGCTTGTACCCGAGATCTTGTTCTTTCAGTCACCACCCAAAGCTCATGACCATAGGTGAGGGTAGGAACGAAGATCGGCTGGTAAATCGAGAGCTTCGCCTTTCGGCTCAGCTCTCTCTTCACAACAATGGAACAGTGCAGAGTCAGCATTACTGCAGATGCCACACTGATCCGCCTGTTGATCTCCCACTCCATTCTTCCCCCACTTGTGAACAAGACCCTGAGGTACTTGAACTCCTCCACTTGGGGCAGGATCTCCTCCTGACCTGGAGAAGGCACTCCACCTTTTCCGGCTGAGAACCATGGCTTCAGATTTGGAGGTGCTGATTCTAATCCCGGCCACTTCACATTCGGCAAACAGATCCAGCAAGAGCTGGAGGTCACTGACTAATGAAGCCAACAAGACCACATCATCTGCAAAGAGCAGAGACTCGATCCTGAGGCCACCAAGCCGGACCCCCTCAACACCACGGCTGCGCCTAGAAATTCTGTCCATAAAGGTTATGAACAGAATCAGTGACAAAGGGCAGCCCTGGCGGAGTCCAACCCTCACCGGAAACGAGTTCAACTTACTACCGGCAATGCGGACCAAGCTCTCACACCAGTCATACAGGGAGCGGGTGGCCCGTATTAGGGGGCCCGACACCCCATACTCCCAGAGAACCCCCCACAGGACTCCCCGAGGCACACGGTAGAATGCCTTCTCCAAATCCACAAAACACATGTCGACTGGTTGGGCAAACTCCCAATCACCCTCAAGGTCCCTGCCGAGGGTATAGAGCTGTTCCACAGTTCCACGTCCAGGACGAAAACCACACTGCTCCTCCTGAATCCGAGGTTCGAGTATCCGGCAGACTCTCCTCTCCAGTACCCCTGAATAGACCTTGCCAGGGAGGCTGAGGAGTTTGATCCCCCTGTAGTTGAAACATACCCTCCGGTCCCCCTTCTTAAAAAGAGGGACCACCACCCCGGTCTGCCAATGCAGTGGTACTGCCCCTGATGTCCACGCGACGTTGCAGAGTCGTGTCAACCACGACAGCCCTACAACATCCAGAGCCCTAAAGAACTCTGGGAGGACCTTATCCACCACCGGGGCCCTGCCACCAAGGAGTTTCTTAACAACCTCGGCAACCTCAGCCCTGGAGATAAGAGAACCTGCCTCCGAGTCCCCAGGCCCTGCTTCCTCACTGGAAGGCGTGTCGGTGGGATTGAGGAGGTCTTCGAAATATTCCCTCCACCGATCGACAACATCCCAAGTCGAGGTCAGCAGCACACCATCTCCACTGTACACAGTGTTGACAATGTACTGCTTCCCCCTCCCCAGGCGCCGGATGGTGGTCCAGAACCTTTTCGAAGCCGTCCGGAAATCGTTCTCCATGGCCTCCCCGAAATCTTTCCACGCCCGGATCTTTGCCTCAGCGACCGCAGCAGCCACACTCCGCTTGGCCTGCTGGTATCCGTCTGCTGCCTTCTTCAGCTTGACGGCATCCCTCACCGCCAGTGTCCAACAGCGCGTTCGGGTATTGCCGCCACGACAGGCACTGACCACCTTGCAGCCACAGCACCGGTCAGTTGCCTCATCAATGGAGGCACGAAACATGGTCCACTCGGACTCAATGTCCCCCACCTCCTCCGGGACATGGTCAAAGCTTTCCCGGAGGTGGGAGTTGAAGCTCCTTCTGACAAGAAACTCTGCCAGGCATTCCCAGCAGACCCTCACAATACGCTTGGGTCTGCCGAGTCTGTCCGGCATCCTCCCCCACCATCAGAGCCAACTCAGGTGGTGAGCGGTTGACAGCTCCGCCCCTTTCTTCACCAGCATGTCCAGGACATGCGGTCGCAACTCCGACATGACCACAAAGTCGATCATAAAAACTGCGGCCTAAGGTGTCCTGTTTCCAAGCACACATATGGTCACCCTTATGCCCGAACATGGTGTTCGTTATGGACAGAGCACAGAAGTCCAACAACAGAACGCCACTCGGGTTCAGATTGGGGGGGCCATTCTTCACAATCACGCGGTCTCACTGTCGCTGCCGACTTGAGCATTGAAGTCACCTAGGAGGATGAGGGAACCCCCAGAAGGAGCACTCTCTAGTGCTCCTTCTAAGGACTCCAAAAAGGGTGGATACGCTGAACTGCTGTGCGGGCTGTAGGCACAAACAACAGTCAGGATCCGTCCCCCCACCCAAAGGTGGAGAGAGGCTACCCTCTCACCAGGATAAACCCCAACATACAGGCACCAAGCCGGGGGGGCGACAAGAATCGCCATCCCTGCCTACCATATCTCCCCGTCGGGCTGCCACCCAAATCACACTGCACCCGACCCCTCTGGCCCCTCCTGCAGGTGGTGAGCCCACGAGAAGAGGGTCCCACGTTATCTCTTTGGGCTGTGCCCGGCCGGGCCCCATGGACAATGACTCTAAGCACACGGCTAAAATAATGGAGTGGCTTCACAACAACTCCCTGACTGTTCTTGAATGGCCCAGCAGGAGCCCTGTCTTAAACCCAATTGAGCATCTCTGGAGAGACCTGAAAATTGCTGTCCATCAACATTTACCATCCAACCTAACAGAACTGGACAGGATCTGCAAGGAGGAATGGCAGAGGATCCCCAAATGCAGGTGTTAAAAACTTGCTGCATCATTCCCAAGAAGACTTAAGGCTGTATTAGCTCAAAAGGGTGCTTCTACTAAATACTGAGCAAAGGGTCTGAATACTGACCATGTGATATTTCAGTTTTTCTTTTTTAAAAAAATCTGCAAAAATGTCAATTCTGTTTTTCTGTCAATATGTGTGTACATTAATGAGGAAAGAATGAACTTAAATGATTTTAGCAAATGGCTGCAATTTAACAGAGTGAAAAATTTAAGGGGTCTGAATACTTTCTGTACCCACTGTAGGTGGAAAAAATAGATGTGTTGATCAGTGGAGGAAAGAAAGACGAGTCTGGTTTGGACTTTCTTCTTGGCAACTTTTCATAGCTCACTTTAATGTGTACACTAAAAATGTTTGATATGTTATGATTCATGTCATTTTGCAAGTTTCAGGTTTGATTCTAAAAGCTTTAGAATTTTATTGTGTAGAGTACTGGACTGGTTTGTGTCCTGTGACTGACCCACTGGTCCATGGTGTTTCTCCCTCTGGTTCAGTGACTGCTAGGACAGCCCCAAAGGGCATATTCCAGCTTAGAGTCCGACTTAAACAAAAGAAAAAAAAAAAAGATAAATACCTCAGGAACAAGTTTTTTTCATTAATTGTACTTATACTTATTACTTATAATAATTATACTTTTGGAGTCATTTTTGTGAGAAAATAATACATGTACAACTCAAAAAAACACAGAACCAGAAGTGATGTAGGCGGAGGGAGTCAGGTTGACTTGAACAACAGGAAAACAGTAGATCTCAAAGCCAGTTCTGACACGGAGGAAATGTTAAATCTGTACAATCACATATACGACGGGCCATATTCCTACAATTAAGAGCCTGCTATTCACCCCAGATCAATGCATGACAGAGGAGAGAGATTGAGTTTTGGAGGCAGGACCATCAGTGGAGAGTAGAGGAGATGTCACACACATTAGCTGTGGAGAACCTACGGAATATACTGTGCCTACATCACAGTATTGTACATTACTGTCATTGTTTAAAACTAGTAATGGTTGTCTAATACAGACAGGAGTATAAATACCTAGGTATAATAATAATAATAATAATAATAATAATAATCACACTTTATTAATCCACAAGTGGAAATTAAACCTCTGCATTTTTTCCCATCACATGCATGTACAACACACACTGTACAACACACTGGCAGTGGGCAGCCACTTAAGGTGCCCGGGGAGCAACAACCAACAACAACTAGGGGGTTAAGGGCCTTGCTCAGGGGCCCAAAGTGGTGGTCACAACATAACAGAAGCCACTGAGCTTTTCTAATGCTTTATATTCCTCCACACTACTCACTCTAGCTCTACAGCTCTACATCAGCCTCCACATCTCTCCTGGCTTCTCATAACTCATGATGACTAAGTTTGTTGAATGGCAGAACCAAAGATGTTTTGCTTTAGAAGTACTACAGGGTCAAACATCTCTGGTGGGGCAGCTTCCAGAATGGTGAAAAAATTAGCCAATGTCCATCATCGCTGAATTTGCCTGAACTGCTTTGCTCGCACATTAAAGCACAAGCAACTGTGATAAGGTCATCTGTCTGTGTCATAAGGAAAGTTGTCTTCACACTCTACTACACATTGATTCTCAAAAACACAACCACTCTGATTGACAACCTCCTACTCTTCACAATGACCTCTGGCAGCACCTAGAATAAACGGAACTCACATGATATAATGCCTCATAGGTAAAAAAAAAAAAAAAAAGTAAATAAAAAAGCATTTTGGTGCGTTGCTTAGAAGGGTACAGTTACAAATTGTAAAATTTAGACTAGACTTTACACATACAGTTAAAATGTATAAACCTGCAGCATGCAGTATGGATGGCCATCAGTCTCTTGGTAGCTGGGCATCCTGTGTCTCTTTTTCTGTCTTGTGGATTTCCCTCTCAGTGGGCCACACCTCCATCTCCCACCATCTTCCTGAAGAAGCAAAGATCCTTCAGAACATGTGGCAAGGTGTTGGAGACCTTCTAGCACTCTGTGGATATTGAGTTCAGGAGAAGTAACAAACAACCAAAGACCAGTATCTAAGCTGAAAGGTTTGCTTCAAACAATGAACCATCTCTCTAAATGCAATGTTCTCGGCCAAATCTTTATTGTCATATGCAAAGTAAAGAAGCTCATTTCCCTGTACAATGAAATTCTTACTTTGATGCCCACAGTGGATGCCAAGAGTATAGAAATTAGGTATAAAATGGGTAAATAATAAGATAAAAAGAGGCAGAATAGACTGTGAAAAATATAGGTTATATACTATGAACATATTTGCAGATAATGTGGTACATTCGCTTTTATGTGCAACTGTCAGTAATAAAATGGTGTGCAAAATGTGCAACTGTATGTAAACAGGTTAACAGTATGTAACAGGTTATGTAAACAGGTTAACAGTCCTTCTGTACCTCCGACCTGAAGGTAGGAGTGTGAATAGTCCGCATTGGGGGTGGGTGGGGGTCTTTGATGATGGAGGCAGCTCTCCTGTGGACTCTGCAATGGTAGATGCTCTGCAGAGAGGGTTGGGGAGTCCTGGTGATCTTTGGGGCAGTCTTATCCACTCTCTGCAGTCATTTGCAGTCCTTCACAGTAGTGCTTCCATACCACACAGCTGGTCAGGATGGACTCAGTGATGCAGCTGTAGATGTTGATGAGGATTATGGGCGACATGTGAAATTTCCTCAGCCTCCTCAGGACGTACATCCGCTGTTGAGCCTTCTTCACCACCTGGGTTGTGTTAAGTGTCCAGGTGAGGTCAGTCTCTCTGCTGTTCTGGGAACACCTCGGGATCCCCCCTGAAAGAGCTGGACAAAGTGGCTGAGGAGAGGGAAGTCTGGGCTTCCCTGCTTAGGCTGCTGCCTCCGCCACCCTACCCCGGATAAGCTGTAGAAGATGGACAGATGGATGGATGACCAGTGCCTGGTTTTCTCCACACATACCGCTTAGAATTAAAACTAAAGCGGAGGACAATGGATGGATGGATGAATACTCTTCGTCCTGGCAATGTATTTCGGACCGAAGATAAACAAACCAAAAGAAAAAACTTCACCAAACCCTTGAAACAACCTTCTTAACAGTCCAAAAAGTGACAGCTGAGGACACTGTACAAATAAATGTGCCAAAGTCTCAGTCTGACCACAAAAAAGGCACTCTTCTCCCACCCCCGGATCCATGTGCGCTCTGTGTCCGTTTGTAACTATTGCACCATGTACAACCCTCCACTGGATGTCTGCTGTCCACTTTTCAACGGGCAGCTTGTACAGGGACCGCCAGCTGCCTTTTGGGGAAATGTCTGTGCCAAAAAAGTCAGCCCACCTCGACTCCTTCAGCCCTGCCAGAGACTGCAGGTTCAGGACCTTCACACAGACCTGGTAGATGGCCTTTTTCCCTGCATCCTTGAACGTGTCCAGGTGAGGAGTAGTGAGGGACAGCAGCTGGTGTCCTCCTCTCCTGCCACCCCCCCCCCCACTGCTGGGGTGATGAGCAGAGAGGGGATGCTGTATTCCCCATCCTCAGTACACTGCTCACACAGGAAGCTGTTCCCTGCAAACGCCGTCAGGTTCTGCAGCAGGGCAGCACGGACTTCCTCCACCACCCTGTTGATCAGCCTGACAGAGGTGATGTTGCTCTTCATCCTCAGAATGTCCACCGATGTTGCTGTCATCATCATTAGGTGGCCCAGTTTGGTGCAGCCAGCTTCTCCGAGGCTAGCTCGCAGGCTGGCAGACTGCATTGTCTGAGTCCTCAAAAAGCTGTTGAAAAACAAAGGTTCCTCAAACAACCACAGGCCTGGAGTCTCCTCTGTGGTGCGTGCAAACCTGAAGAGCTGCCAGGCCTGCAGCACACAGCTGTAGAAGGGGGTCAGTCCACCAAGAGCCACATCCTCAGGTTGTAGGAGAAAGAGCTGCTGGTCGTAGCCCAGCGCCCAGCTCTCCCCAGCAGCAGCCTGGCTGGATCAAGCCAGCCTGGGCCAGAGGAGTACAAGAGTCTTTGAGCTGTCCGGAGTCTGGAAGAGGCGATTCTAGCCTGAATGTTGATCAGCCCCTGACCCCCTTCGGCCACGGGCAGATAAAGGACTGCCACTCAGACCCAATGTTTTCCACACCAAATGAAGTCTATGATGGTTCTCTGAATGTCTTCTCAGTGGTGTTAGAATATTAAACTTGTGCCAAAGGGCCGAGGTGGCCAAGTTATTGGCAATCAGAACTCTTCCCCTATATGACATTTGGGGTTAGCAACCATTTCCATTTAGACAACCGTGCGCACACTTTCTCCTTTACACCCTCCCAATTCTTTTTCTGATAACCTTTCGTGCCCAAATAGACCCCCAAAATTTTCAGCCCCTCCTTCCCCCATTCAAAACCTCCAGGCAGAGTGGGCACTGCCTGGTCCCCCCACTGTCCCATCAACAAGGCCTCGCTCCTGGCCCAGTTCACCCGTGCAGATAAGGCCCTTTCATACAGGGACAGGGTGTCCTGCAGACACTGAATGTCCCTCTGGCTGGTAATAAAGACGCTGAGGTCATCTGCATAAGCTGAGACCATGGGAGGGTGGACAAGGTCCGAGGCCCCAGGCAGTGAGAGACCACTGAGCCAGTCCCTCAACCTGCACAGCAAGGAATCGATGGCTAAGTTATAAAGCTGACCTGAGATGGGACAGCCTTGTCGTATTCCTTCGCTGCACAGAGATTGGCCGACTTAGGCCTGCCCCCGTCTTTACCACATGTTCAGCACCACTGTACAATACTGTAAACCCACCACCAAAAAGCCCTGAGTGTAGAAAACAAATACGAGTGGTCCACCCTGTCAAAGGCTTTCTCCTGATCCAGACACACAAGACCAAAACGGATGTTATTATCAGACCTGCAGACATCAATGACATCTCGAATGAGAAAGATGTTGTCCATGATTGTCCTGTCAGGTACACAGTATGTTTGATCTGAGTGAATGATAATGTTCAAGACGTCCTTGAGTCTGTTTGACAGAGCTCTGGAAAGCACCTTGTAGTCTGTACATAGGAGGGTCACTGGCCTCCAGTTCTTGAGTAGGGCCAGGTCCCCCTTCTTGGGCAGCAGGGACAGTACAGCTCGCCGACAGGAGACAGGCAGAGACCCTTCTCTGAGGCACTCCAGCAAGACAGAGTGAAGGTCGTGTCCAAGGATGTTCCAGAAGTGTTTGAAGAAGTCCGCAGAGAGCCCATCGATCCCGGGTGCCCGTCCTGACGCTAGCTGGTTGACGGCAGCTGTCAGCTTTTCCAGAGTCAGCTCCCGGTCCAGAGCAGCTTTTTCGTCCAGGGTGAGCTGAGGAAGCCCCTCCAGGAGCTCCTCACGACACTCCAGGTTGCATTGCTCCTCCCCGAATAATCCGGCGTAGAAGTTCAAGGCGCAGCTCCTCATCTCGCTTGGGCTTGTGGTCACTCGTCCTCCTGGCAGCTTCAGGCAGGTCATCTGCTTCCTCTGCGCCACCGATTTCTCCAGGTTGAAGAAAAAGGAAGTCGGGGCGTCCATGTCCTTCAGCTGGAGGAAGCGAGACCTGACGAGGGCCCCCTTGACTCTCTCCTGCAGGAAGGAACTCAGCTCCAGCCGTTTCTCCCGGAGCACATGACCCATGGCAGGATCGAAGTCTCTGTGTAGGCCTTCCTCCAGGCTTTTGATGCTGGCTTCTAGCTCCCGTACTACTCCCTTGATCTTTGCAGTGGAAAAGGAGGTGTACTGTTGGCAAAAGACACGTATTTGTGCCTTTCCAACCTCCCACCACTGCTTCAAGGAGCTAAAATCACATTTTTTCTCTTTCCACTGCTGCCAGAAAAGCTCAAAGCTCTGACAGAAGGTCCTGTCTTGTAGGAGTTTATTATTGAAAAACCAATGGGACTTGATCCTGTCACCTGGAGCGCTAACCAGATCCATGCTGACTAAATGGTGGTCAGTGAAGTAGAGGCGGTCTAGTCTGGCTGCACTCACCCTGCTGTTAGCCAGCCTCACCCATGTGTACTGCCTGGATTGTGGATGCTTAAGCCTCCATGCATCTAGCAGGTCCATGTGTGTGACTACTCTGCTAAGGCTCTGAGCTGACTGCGGGTGGGGTTCCTCACCTATCCTCTCCACAGTAAAGTCCAGAGTGCAGTTAAAATCCCCCCCAATGATCAGCTGATCCTGGTGATAGTTTATCAGCTCTTTTTCCATAAGGGTAAAAAGGGAGGCTCTTTCTGGCCCTTGGTTTGGGGCATAGACGTTGATAAAACAAAAAACTAAGCTTTCTATTTCTGCTCTGACAATCAGCAACCGGCCCTTCACCACCTCAGTAGAGGATAAAACTGTTGCCTTTGTAGATGGTCTGAATAGAACAGCCACCCCTGCACTGAAGTTGGTGCCATGGCTGAGGGAGTAGGAGCCCCCCCACCATAAGCCCCAGTCTGCCTCATCTGCTGGGTTAGTGTGAGTCTCTTGCAGAAAGAGCACATCTATTTTTTTTTGAGTGGAGAGTTCAGAAATGACAGCCCTCTTCTGTCTGTCCCTTCCACCGTTGATGTTTAGAGACCCTACTCTGAGGTTCTGCATGGAGAGATGGTATAGGAGAAACAGGTGAAAAGCCATGAACAAAGAACAGTACAGAAAGGAAAAACCCCAGTGAGACATGATCAGCTTGACTCTTTAACTTTCCTAGCAGGTCTACTGTTTTTTGCTCTTCTCAGAGTAGTAATGTGTTTTTTCAGGCGAAACCGTTTTTTTCCATCCAGAAGATCAAAGCCAACCAGGTTTTTGAGTATGTCTACAGATTTGATGAACTTGTCAGTGTCGCTAAAATAATCGCTGACTTTAACAGACCTTTTGAAGGTGACATCAAGGAAATTATTTATGTCTTCTAGTGAGTAGAGGTCATCTATATTCCTGTTGCTTTCGCACACAGATACAGTATCCGACTCTGAACCAAAATCCATGTCATCTTTCTCAAGTGATGCCTGGCTAGTGGGCACGTCAAAGTTAATAAGGTTTCCAATGCCTGCAGAGCTGGTAGAGGCAGCCTCCTCCGCAGGCTGAGACAGAATCTCAGTGGCTGCAGGCTGTGAGCTGCCCAGGTTCTCTACATCCACCCGAGCCTGCTTCTCAGGCCGGAGGTATTCCTCCCTGTCGGGAGCTCCATCAGCTGCTGCTTTCACAGCACCGAGCTCCGTCTCCGCAGCCGCAGCCACAGACCCAACCCCGGGCACAGAAACCACAGCGGCGCCGGGGGGCTCAGCGCTGGGTGCGGTGGCCGGCACGGCCGCGACAACGCGCGTAACGTCCTCAGCCACCGCGGAGACCGGCACCGCAGCACCAGCTGTCCCAGAGTCGGCGGCGGGGGTGGCAGGCGAAGCGCCCGCCTGCTCCTGCCTCTTATGCGGACACGCAATACGTTTGTGTCCTACATCTCCACACTCGAAGCATTTGAGCTGTCCTGAGCTGGCGTAGACCATGTAGTAACCGTCACCGTGCTTCACTCTGAAAGACACCTCCAGAGTCTGGGCAGGTGAGTCCAGGAACATGAACACCTGCCGCCTCAGAGACTGAACGTGCTTCAGCTTTGGATCTTTACATCCCAAACTCACCGTTCTAAAGCCACTGGCAAACTTCCCGAACCTGCGGAGCTCATTCTCTAACGCCTCATTAGGTATAAACGGCGGAACACCGGACACGGTGATCCGCGTGGAGGGGACTGCCAGCGGGGACACCTGCACGAAGGCGTCCCTGATAAACACGCCGCTTTCGATCAGTTGATATGCGTGAGTCTCGTCTTTCAAAAATACCACCACAGCTTTGTTCATGCGCGATGAAAACAAAAGGCTGTCATGTCCTACCTGCTCACCGGCCGCCATCAGAACCTCCTCCACTGGGATCAGGTTATCTGGCGGCACTATCCGCACTCCCTGCCGGATAGACGGAGGTGGCGTCTCGGAGGACGCCATTCCTCCCGAAAACCACTGGACCAAAACACTGATCACTCAGCTAGCAGTCAAAATAAATAAGAAATAAAGCTTACCTGATCATGTGCATACAACAGATAGAAAAAAGGGGGGGTAAACCCGAAAAACCAGGCAGAGAAAAACTTCAAATTCCGCGCCACTCGCACGCCACCACCACTCACGCTCACACTCACCGGAAACGGAAACAGAGGAGAGGAGAGGAGAGGAGAGGAGAGAACATGCAACCATGTTGTTACCAGGCCTAAAGTTGAATTGAACAGGCCTAAACTTGAATTGAAGTATAAAAGAAAGAGGATCTAGAAAGAGGATAACAGCTCTCTTTAGAGTTAGAGTTAGGCTTTTTCTAAGATTAGCAGCTTCAAGTGGAGCTTTTTTGTTACTTCATGTGAACTGCTTGTATGCATATACGCCAATGACCAACTGCCATAAATTGTGACCCTGTGGTATGCTGTGGCCACTGCCAGGGACACGCACAGACTGCAGCGCATTCTTCACCCTACTGAGAAGGTGATTGTCTGAGGCCTTCCATCTCCCCAACTGCTGTACATCTCCAAGACTCTGCACACAGATGGGATTACAGCTGACCCTTCTTACCCTGGACATGGACTCTGACCACTTCCCTCAGGCAGAATGCTACATCCGTTTGGTCCAGAACCTCATGCTACTTTTAAACACTAATTAATACTTTACTACACTGTCACTTTAGTACAGTCACTGCACCATGCTGACATAAGCCACCTGCTGACTTATTTGTTTTTGAGATGCACTACTTGCATACTAGCACAACCTCACAGAACCAAATCTTTCACCAGACTCTTTGTTATACTGCTGAGAACATAGATGGTTACACAATCGCAATTAGTTGATTGTGTTTGTGTAGCCTAGCAGCTTGGGCCTATAGCAGCAAAACAGATAATATTAGAGGCTAGACCACCCTGTTAAAATTGAGTATCACTATGGCCAGAATAATGACTGCAGAGAATTACTGACTCCAAGCTTTCTGATAGTGGAAGGTTTTTAAATTAAAACCTGGACAGGGAGCTGTGGGGAGCATGGAGGTCTGGGTTAGGCCACCATTTCTACCTTTACAGAATCTAGAGAGGCATGGAGAATGTACGCACTGAGTCACACAGGTTCATCACAGGGATCCCTGAAGATACAGTATCATCTGCACACAAGGAGTTTGCAGAAGGGCAGGGGCAAATTACCATCGTCTGGTGGTCAAAATGTGTCATTACATTGATCCAAAAAGAGTGGCATTAAAATAATTTATCCATATTTTGAGTCTCTCTCTGTCTCTCTCTCTCTCTCTCTCTCTCACACACACACACACACACACACACACACACACACACACACACACACACAAAACCACACGTTAATGGTAGAAAATATGCCACCATCCAAAAAAAACCACAATAAACCTATTAGGTGCTTTTGGAGAAAAAATATGCCTATGCGAATAATTCAGAACTGGTTTGTAACTGAGCACAACAAGGATTATCATCTATTGCGCTCCGTGACGTCACAAGGCAGCTGTCACGTGTGAGGAAGACAAAGACGGTCATGACAGCAGTCAGCCAGCAGGGGCGCTGTTCCAACTGCTTCTCTAAAGGAACCAAATAAGGAAATGACGTGATGGTCACGTTGCGAGGGTCCCAAATAGAAAAGTTCGATCGTGAAACAGGGACCGGCTCGGCTAAGAGGTCAGACGTCGTGGCGTTAAGCGCTGGCAAGGTTAGTTCTATTTAAAATTACCTTTTAACTTGTACGAGTACATCAGCCGGTCCTTTAGCCTTAAGCGATTTTCAGTGGTTAACTGGCTAAGGTTACTGGGTAAATCTGCTACATCTATAGCAAACGTAATCTATTTGAATGTAATATTTTTTAGAAGTTAGTCAGTTTCATCCTACTACCTTATACTTTATGACGTTTATGACGTCTGTTCCATAATATTTTGGTTACAACTAGCAAAATTATTAGCAGTTACGTAAAAACAGTGTAATACTGTATCTTTTGTGCATATGCAATAGTCGCGTTAAGGCTTTGTGGTTTAAGACGTAAGGGTTTGCATTGTTAAAGTCCTTTGAATTAAGTTGGTCAAGAAAATACTGACTCTTTTATTCAGGACAGATGTTTGTCTTAAGGTCAGAAGATTGGTGCAACCAGCTAAAGTAGAGTCCAGATTTGGCTGCATGTCTGCGTTTGTGGCTGCTTGTATTTTACAAATTGAGTTTGCAATAAATAGGCCAAAAGTTTAAAGGAATATGAAAAAATGAACGATAATAGCATCTCTAAAGGTTGCTGTTATAGTTATTTAAGAAATCTAGAGGAAAATAAATTAATGGAATGAAGTTGATCAAAGAGAAATTTATTCCAAATCTGAAATGTCTGGGCAAACGTTGTTGTCGTGCACTAAAACGGTGCCTATAGATTAGATAATACATGACTTTAATCCTATATCCCTCACATCTTTAATGCACAAGTGGTCCTGAATACTCATGCATCAGTCACTGTAAGCGGAATCTAGGTGGAACAGAACACATCACTGTGAAGGTTTGGGACTTCTGCTAGCTCTGACTGTTTGGCTGTTTTTCATCGAAAGACAAATGTTCAAGAGGATGGCTGTTGGTTCAACACTGCAGCTGTTATTGGCTGTAAGTTCAGCGTCTGGGAGTGTAAGAATAGGACCAGCAGTTATTTGGCTCTTTTGACAAGGGCCTACATTTTTGAAAAAATTATGTAAATCTCATTAAAAACCAAACGTCTTCTATATAAAGCATCAAATCAGTATTTTTTTTTAATGATTATAATATAGTGGAATAGAATTCTTGTGCATATATTAGGAATGTATTCTGGTCACATCCATAATGTGACTAGAGGAGAATTACATCAAACATGAAGGGTTACTAAGTAGTCCTGCTCAAAGTGCAGCTGGAGATATAAATGAATGGGATTTCTTCTGAGTGTGAATGGCTTATCTGTGACAGGATGGGCGACATTGCAGAAGATGAGACAACCTTCTACTCTAACGCAGAGGGTTACTGGAAGGAGGTTCCCCCCACGGTGGACGGCATGCTTGGGGGTTACGGTAGCATCTCCAGTATTGATCTCAGTGGATCCAAGGCTTTCCTGCAGAGGTTCCTTGGTGTAAGAAAGACACTGACAAACATTTCTGACTAAGAATTGCAGCTTGCATGTGTGATGGGATGATTAGATTCCCTGCAGCCAGATAAGAAAGAGGATTCATGAATGCATTGATTTTATATATATATATATATATATATATATATATATATATATATATATATATATACAACGAATATAATTAAGGCAATTGTTATTATGGTATTATTATTATTAGTACTAGTAGTTGTTGTAATTATTGGTAGTTGTAGTGGTAGTAGTAAAAAAACAATTATTATTTTATTGTTAATATTATTATTAGTTGTAATTATTAAATGTAGTTGTAGTGGTAGGTAGTAAAAACTCTATTGTTATTATTATTAGTAGTAGTATTGTTATTATTATTATTGTTATTATTGTTTTCTTATTAATACGATTATTATTATTATTATTATTATTATTATTATTATTATTATTATTATTATTATTATTATTCAACCGGAAGAGATAAGTGTGCCATCTTACTGAATCTGTCCATCACTGTAAGGATAACGGAGTTCCCGTCGGACTGGGGCAGACCTGTGATGAAGTCTAAGGCAATGTGGGACCATGGGCGAACTGGAACAGGTAGCGGCTGAAGAAGACCCCCCGGGGCCTGGCGGGGAACCTTGTGCTGATTGCAGGGGACACAGGCCTGCATGTCTAGACATCCCTGTCGAGAGGCCACCAAAATCTCTGACGCAACAAGGCCCTCGTCCGCCGGACTCCGGGATGGCAGGCTAACCTAGAGGCGTGGCCCCACTCCAAGACCTCAGATCTTAGGCACTGGGAACGCTGGCCGATCATCCCGGGCGTGCGCTAGGTCAGGTTGGGAGGCGTGGCTGCCAGAACCCTCTCCTCCACGTCCCAGGTGAGGGAGGCTACTAGGCAGCTTGGGGGAAGGATCGTTTCTGGACTTTTCGGTGGTTCAACGTTTGCTTCGAACTGACGGGAGAGGGCGTCAGGTTTGCCGTTTCTAGACCCCGGCCGGTAGGAAAGGGTAAAGTTGAACCTGGTAAACAGTGCCTCGAGCCTGGCGAGTTCAACCTCTTGGCTGACTGATGTACTCCAGGTTCTTGTGGTCGGTCCATACTACAAAGGGAAGCTTCGTTCCCTCCAACCAGTGGAGGTTGGCTCCTCAAGAGCCAGCTTAACGGCTAGTAACTCCCGGTTCCCAATGCCGTGGTTCACCTCAGCTGTAAAATGCGGGAGAAAAGGCCTGGGGATGCAGCTTTTGATCTGCAGTGGCTTTCTGGACAGAAGAATAACCCGACTCCGACGTCTGATCGTCCTTCCTGCCACGCGAACTGAAGGGCGGTTCTGGGATTCGGAGGATAGGAGTGAGTGAGCGCTTCTTCAAGGTCCGGAAGGCCGCATCGGCCTCTGGTGACCACACAAATGGTTTCAGACTACTAGTTAGGGCGGTAAGGGGATTTGCCACGGAGCTGTAGTTCCGGATGAACCCTTGATAAAAATTGGCGAACCCTAAAAACCTCTGCAACTGTTTTCTAGAGTCTGGTACTGGCCAGTTGCGAACCACAGAAACCTTGGCGGGGTCCATCTCTCTGCTCCCCGGCGATATAATGTATCCCAAAAAGGATACAGAGGTCGAGTGGAACTCACGCTTCTCTGGCTTTACAAATAGGGGCGTTCTCCAGAGCACGTTGCCAACACCTCACGGACATGGCGTACGTGTTCCTCCCTGCTCCTTGAGTAAATCAATATATCATCAATGTAAACGAACACGAACTTGTTGAGCATGTCTCACAGAACGTCGTTCACCAAGGCCTGGAAAACCTTCGCGGAGCGTTGGTAGATCAACATTACCAGATATTCATAGTGCCCCGTTGGGGTGTTGAAGGCTGTTTTCCACTCGTCCCCATCCCGTATGCGGACCAAGTGGTAGAGCATTACATGAATCAGTTTAAGTAAATCGTTGCTCCCCTGGAGCAGCTCGAATGCAGAGAAACCAGCGGAGGCGGGTACGATTTTCACCGTGATATCGGTGAACCCGATGAATACATGGCGGGTGTTTTGTCCTTCTTTTGCTGCAAAGAAGAAGCGCACTGCGGGAAGATGATGGGCGGATGATCCTGCTTTTCCAGTGAATTACTGATGTACTCCTCCGCAGACTGCCTCTGGTTCGGACGGTAAATTAAACGGGTGAGGAAGTTCCGGAGAGGAGGTTGGTCGCTTTTGATCACGTGGGCGGTGGGGTGGCCCTGGCCTTACAAAGCGCCTGCAAGTAAGTCGTGAGTACTCCGGGAACTCCAGTTAAATCCCAGTGAGTCTGGGCCTCCATAGAAGTGTTCGCGGCGTGTCAGTGTGCTTTAAACAGGTTCTGTGGCAGGCCCCACCTCTGGACAATTCCACATCTCTGTCCGATGTGTGGATTGTGTCGGCCCGAGACCAGGAGAGCCCAGAACTAAGGCAATCCAGGCTGGTCAGGATATAGAACTGGATCTATTCAATATGGTTATCCGCTAATAACATGTTGACTGGTCGGTCAGTGCGAAACAGTACCCAGCGATGGCCATCTAATGCCGGACGAGACCGGTTTGAGACAGAGTTCCATGAAGTCCCAACTGGCGAGCCACCTCCTACTGATAATGCAGGCGTCGGACCCAGATCAATTAACAGGCCATCTCCTGGGGCCCTGGGCAAAAAAGCGGAGCGCGTAACAAAGTGCATGAGGTTTGGGAGATGAAAGTTTGACTCACCTGTAACTCCTATCTGAGTAAGTCCTCCTTTGCTGGAGGCAGGTCGACCACGAGTGCCCTTCCATACATGATATGGGCATGGGTTGGCCTGGCGTCGCTGTCTCCTTTCACTCCATGGAGAGGGGTGGTAGCTAGCTGCATGGAGTTCTGTGCATTCCTCCCACAACTGCAGCCTGGGGTTCCGCGTTGCTGGTGGTACCGACTGTGGCTGCGGCAGTGTAGAAGTCTGGCCAGCTGGTTGTCAGCTACTCTGACGGGGAGCTCGCTGATCGTAGAGCCGGCGCGTCTGCATCCGTTGACCTATCTGAATGGCAAAGGTCAATCATTGCGTCCGTACGGCCTCTGTGGCGTCGTTAAATCTTTGTCACGATCGTAGGCCATGCAGGAACCGCGTCGGCAAGGGCTTCAGATGACCAGCCGCTCCGACTTGCCAGGATCCTGAAGTCGACGGCAAAGTCCATAACGCTCCGTCGACCCTGGCGTAAGGTGAAGTAACTCCTGCGGCCGCCAGCGGTTCTGGAGGAACCTCGGCAAACACCTTCCGTAGCTCGTGGAAAATGCGTGAAAGAGGAGCATGGTGCCTGTCGCTCCCATTCCTCTGCTGCCCGCCTTGAGCCTTGCGGTGAGATCGTGTCGCGTATACCACCGCCAGCCTCTGTGCGAGTTCGTGGCTGGAGAAAGAGCAGGAACAGTTGGTGATAAGCCGCTCCGCGCGGCTGGGGATCCCCGCGGCGTTCCGGTCTTGACACGGGGTTAGGCCTCTGTCGAACTGGTAGCGGCGCAGTAGGAGGTGGCTGGGCGTGAGCGTTGCCAGTCGCCGTCCCGGAGGACCCGAGCTCCAACATCGCCGGGTTTCCTCCAGGCGACGTAGCCTGCTGGGTCGGGGCGTGGCGTTCATCTCACGCTTGATGCTGCTGAACATAATCCTCTACCTGAACCAGAGCGATCCAAGGCGGAGGAACTGTGCGCTGGATCATAGATAGCCAGATCGTACTGTCAGGCTTCAGTGTAGCAGGATCAAGAAGCGACACAGATGTTGAACAAAATCGATTTTATTCCAGGCAGGCAGGCAGAGGGTCAGGCAATCTCGTAGTCGAACACAAAACAAGCGAACTAGTTTTACGGGGCATGGAACGAGACAGGTCAATCACAGGCGAGTCGAGCAAGGTCAATCCAAAAACACAATGCGGGAACGGCGAAACGCAAATGCACACGATCGCGGTGAGACCTTCAGAAACTGTGCCTTAAATAGGCATGCTGATTGCTGATGAACTGCGGGTGTGGATTGATTGGTAACCGACAGGTGTGCACAATCGAGAACAGTACTGGAGGCGGCAGGAAGGAGGGCAAGGCGAACAGATCAGCAGCTGTGACAGAGCCTGCTTCTCAGGCTGGAGACATTCCTCCCTGTCCGGAGCTCCAGCAGTTGCTGCGTTCACAGCACCGCTCTCCGCCTCCGCGGCCAAGGACCCAACCTCGGCCCATGGCTGGCGGTGCGGGGCTCAGCGCCCGGGCGTGGCGGCCCGACCACGGCCGACAACGTAGCGCGTCCTGCGGCCACCCGTAGCGACGGCTTTTAACGGCACCAGCCTTCCCAGGTTGGCGGCGGGGGCGGCAGGCAAAGCATCCGCCTGCTCCTGCCTCTTATGCGGACCGCAACACATTTGTGTCCCACATCACCACACTCGAAACATTTGAGCTGTCCTGAGCTGGCGTAGACCATATATAACCGTCACCATGCTTCACTCTGAAAGACACCTCCAGAGTCTGAGCAGGTGGGTCCAGAAACATGAACACCTGCCGTCTCCCAGAGACTTAAGGGTGCTTCAGCTTTGGATCTTTAAATCCCAAACTCACGATCCCTAAACCACTGGCAAACTTCCCGAAGCGAAATGCGGGCTGCGTTCTCTAACGCTCGATAGGTGTCATGACGAGAACACGGATGCGCTGATCCAGCGTGGAGGACTGCCCGCAGGGACACCTGCGGCGTCCTGATGAACACACCGCTCTCAATCAGCTGATGAGCGGCCAGGCCTCGTCTTTTAAAAACACCACCACAGCTTTGTTCATACGCGATGCGAAGGCAAGTTTGTCATGTCCTACCTGCTCACCGGCAGCCAGCAGAACCTCCTCCACTGGAACTAGGTTATCCGGCAGCAATATCTGCACTCCCTGCTGGATAGATGGAGATGGCTGATCAACTCAGTTAATACTCAAAAATAAAGAAGAAAAGCTTACCTGGTCATGTACGCCCATTAGATGTAAAACAGAATAAACCGAGCAAGACAGAAAGCCTTCACACTCGCGCCACGCACATGCCACCACCACTCGTCACGGAAGCGGAGGAGAGGAGAGGGAGAGGTTTTGGTTTTAAAAAGTCGCTATTGACAATACAAGGGCTAATGCTACAGAAAATAATATGTGTGACAACAAAACAATAAATAAAATAATAGCAGGCACCTTTAAGTCGGAAAAACAACCTTCAATCAAAGCAATTAGAAATTTATAATTAGCTCCTCCCTGCTCCCCCACACAGACTGCAGACCCCTTCAACAGTCCATATTTGACAGAGGTACTTATTTTGTCAACCATCTTATAATAAAGCATGCTCCACCCTCAACCTGGCGCTACTTAGGCCCTCCAGAACCACCACTGGCTCCACACTGCCCACATTCTGAGCCTGGTTCTTCCGGGTCAGCCAAATGGCCAATTTGGCTGAAGCAGACTAAAAGTTAATTAGACAGTGGATGCTCTTCTTCCTGGCGCAATACTTTGAACCAAGCCAACAAATCAAAGAAAAACTACCAAACCCTTGGAACCAAACTCTCAGCAGTCCAAAAAGTGCTGACAGTCGAGGACATTGGCAGGCAAGTATTCCAGAGTTTCAGCCTGCCCACAGAAAAGGCACCCTTCTTCCCACCCCTGGATCCATGTGTGCTCTGTGTCTGTTTGTAGCTATTGCCCCATGTACCACCCTCCACTGGAGGTCTGCTGCCCGCTTCTCAACGGGCAGCTTGCCTGAGACCATAGCTGCCTTTCGGAGCGTCTGAGCCAAAAAACTCAGCCCACCTCGACTCCTTCAGTCCAGCCAGAGACTGCAGGTTCAGGACCTTTACACAGGCCTGGTAGATGGCCTTTTTCCCTGCATCCTTCATCATGTCCCGAGATAAGGAGTAGTGAGGACAACAGCTGATATGTCCTCCTCTACCCACCCCCCACTGCTGGGGTGATAGACAGAGAGGGAGCTGTGTTCCCCTCCTCAGTCCTGCTCACACAGGAAGCTGTTCTCTGCAAATGCCCTCAGGTTCTGCGGTAGGGCAGCACGGACTTCCTCCACCACCCTGTTGATCAGCCTGACGGAGGTGATGTTGCTCCTTATCCTCAGAGTGTCCACCGATGTTGTTGTCATCTTCATTAGGTGGCCCAGTTTGGTGCAGCCAGCTTCTCTGAGGCTTGCTCGCAAGCTGGCAGACTGCATTGTCTGAGTCCTCCCAAGCTGTTACATAGAACAGAGTTCCTCAAACAACCACAGGCCTGGAGTCTCCTCTGTGAGTGCGTTATGACCTGAAGAGCTGCCAGGCCTGCAACACAGAGCTGCATGAAGGAGGTCAGTCACCAGGCCACGTCCTCAGGATGTAGAAGGAAGAGCTGCTTGTCGTAGCCCAGGCGCCCAGCTCTCCTTAGCAGCAGCCTGGCTGGGCCAAGCCAGCCTGGGCCAGAGGAGTACACGAGTCTTTGAGCTGTCCCAGTTCTGGAAGCGGCGATCCTAGCCTGAATGTTTATCAGCCCCTGGCCCCCTTCAGCCACGGGCAGATAAAGGACTGCCGCTCGGACCCAGTGCTTCCCAGACCAAATGAAGTCAACAACAGTTCTCTGGATGTCTTCGATCAGACTTCTGGGTGGTGTTAGAGCGTTGAACTTGTGCCGGGCAGCGGCGAGTGGCCAATCAGAACTCTTCCCCTATATGACATCTGGGGTAGCAGCCATTTCCACTTAGACAACCGTGCGCACACTTTCTCCTTTACACCCTCCCAATTCTTTTTCTGATAACCCTCTGTGCCCAAATGGACCCCCAAAATTTTCAGCCCCTCCTTCCCCCATTCAAGACCTCCAGGCAGAGTGGGCACTGCCTGGTCCCCCCACCGTCCCACCAACAAAGCCTCGCTCTTTGCCCAGTTCACCCGTGCAGATGATGCCCTTTCATACAGTGATAGAGTGTCCTGCAGACACTGAATATCCCTCTGGCTGGTGACAAAGATACTGACATCATCTGCATAGGCCGAGACCGTAGGAGGGTGGAAAATGTCTGAGGCCCCAGGCAGTGAGAGACCACTTAGCCGGTCCCTCAACCTGCATAGCAAGGGCTCGATGGCTAAGCTATAGAGCTGACCCGAAATGGGACAAGCGTTCAGCCGTATCCTCGCTGCTGAGGTTGGCGACTCAGGCCTGCCCCGTCTTTACCACACACTGAGCACACCTTGCAATCAGCTAACCCAAGCTAAAACCCACACCACCAAAACCAAAAGCCTAGTGTGAAAACAAATCAGGTGATCCACCCTGTCAAGCTTTCTCCTGATCCAAACACACAAGACCAAATCGGATGTTATACTCAGACTGGATATCAATGACATCTCGAATGAAAGATGTTGTGCATGATTGTCCTGTCAGGTACACAATATGGTTGATCTGTGTGACTGATGATGTTCAAGACATCTTTGAGTCTGTTTGACAGGGCTCTAGAAAGCACTGCTGTAGTCTACCAGTACGCCCTGGAGGCCACTGGCGCAGGATTCTTGAAGTAGGGCGGGTCCCCTTCTTGGGCAGCAGGGACAGTACAGGCTACTTTCGACAGGAGACAGGCAGAGACCCTTCTCTGAGGCATACGGCAAGACAGAGTGAAGGTACGTGTCAAGGATGTTCAGAAGTGTTTGAAGAAGTCCGCCAGAGAGCCTTCCGATCCCGGGTGCCGTCCTGGCGCTAGCTGGTTGGCGGCTGTCAGCTTTTCGAAGTCAGCTCCGGTCCCAGGCAGCTTTTTCGTCAGGGTGAGCTGAGGAAGCCCACTCCAGGAGCTCCTCACGACACTCCAGGTTGCAGTGCTCCTCCCGAATAATCCGGCGTAGAAATTCAAGGTGCAGCTCCTCATCTCGCTTGAGCTTATGGTCACTCGTCCTCCTGGCAGCTTCAGGCAGGTCATCCTGCTTCCTCTGCATACCAGTTTCTCAGGTTGAAGAAAGAAGTCAGGGCGTCCGTGTGCCCTTCAGCTGGAGGCGAGACTGACGAGGGCTATGACTCTCTCCTGCAGGAAGACTCAGCTCAGCCGTTTCTCCCGGGCACATGACCCATGAGGATCAGAGTCTCTGTGAGGCCTTCCTCCAGGCTTTGATGCTGGCTTCTGCTCCCCACATCACTACTCCTTGATGCTGCAGTGGAAAGGAGGTGTACTGTTGGCAAGACACATGTTGTGCCTTTCCAGCCTCACCACTGCTTCAAGGAGCTAAAATCACATTTTCTCTTTCCCTGCTGCCAGAAAAGAAGCTCTCTGGCTCTGACAGAGTCCTGTCTTGTAAGGTTTATTATTGAAAAACCAATGGGACTTGATCCTGTCACCTGGAGCGCTAACCAGATCCATGCTGACTAAATGGTGGTCAGTGAAGTAGAGGCGGTCTAGTCTGGCTGCTCACCCCCCTGCTGTTAGCCAGCCTCACCCATAATACTGCCTGGATTGTGGATGCTTAAGCCTCATGCATCTAACGAGTCCATGTGTGTGACTACTGCTGGGCTCTGAGCTGACTGCCGGGTGGGTTCCTCACCTATCCCTCTCACAGTAAAGTCCAGAGTGCAGTTAAAATCCCCCCCAATGATCAGCTGATCCTGGTGATAGTTTATCAGCTCTTTTTCCATAAGGGTAAAAAGGGAGGCTCTTTCTGGCCCTTGGTTTGGGGCATAGACGTTGATAAAACAAAAAACTAAGCTTTCTATTTCTGCTCTGACAATCAGCAACGGCCCTTCACCCTCAGTAAGAGGATAAGAACTGTTGCCTTTGTAGATGGTCTGAATAGAACAGCCACCCCTGCACTGAAGTTGGTGCCATGGCTGAGGGAGTAGGAGCCCCCCCACCATAAGCCCCAGTCTGCCTCATCTGCTGGGTTGGTAGCAGGTCTCTTGCAGAAAGAGCACGTCTAGTTTTTTCTGAGTGGAAGTTCAGAAATTAGAGCCCTCTTCTGTCTGTCCCTTCCACCATTGATGTTTAGAGACCCTACTCAGAGGTTCTGCATGGAGAGATGGTATAGGAGAAACAGGTGAAAAGCCATGAACAAAGAACAGTACCAGAAGGAAAAACTGTTGAGACTGCAGTCAGCTTGACTCTTTAACTTTCCTAAACAGGTCTACTGTTTTTGCTCTTCTCCAGAGTGGTAATGTGTTTTTCAGGCAGAAGTACGTTTTTTTCCATCCAGAAGATCAAAGTAACCAGGTTTTGAGTATGTCTACAGATTTGATTAACTTGTCAGTGTCGCTAAAATAATCGCTGACTTTAACAGACCTTTTGAAGGTGACATCAAGGAAATTATTTATGTCTTCTAGTGAGTAGAGGTCATCTATATTCCTGTTGCTTTCGCACACAGATACAGTATCCGACTCTGAACCAAAATCCATATCATCTTTCTCAAGTGATGCCTGGCTAGTGGGCACGTCAAAGTTAATAAGGTTTCCAATGCCTGCAGAGCTGGTAGAGGCAGCCTCCTCCGCAGGCTGAGACAGAATCTCAGTGGCTGCAGGCTGTGAGCTGCCCAGGTTCTCTACATCCACCCGAGCCTGCTTCTCCAGGCCCGGAGGGTATTTATCCTCCCTGTGGAGCTCCATCAGCGCTGCTTTCACAGCACGAGCTCCGTCTCCGCGGCCGCAGCCACAGACCCAGCGGGCTGAAACCTGGCGCGCGGGGGCTCAGCGCGCTAGGTCGCGGTGGCGGCTTTGCCCAAACGCGACAACGCGCGTCCTCGGCCACCCCGGAGGCCGGCACCGTGGCACCAGCTGTCCCAGAGTCGGCGGCGGGGCGGCAGGCCAGCGCCGCCTCCACCACTGCTTGTATGCGGATACGCAATACGTTTTGTGTCCCACATCTCCACACTCGAAGCATTGAGCTGTCCTGAGCTGGCGTAGACCATGTAGTGACTGTCACCGTGCCTCACTCTAGAAAGACACCTCTCCAGAGTCTGAGCTGGGGTGGGTCAAGACATGAACACCTGCCGCCTCAGAGACTGAGCGTTAAGCAGCTTTGGATCACCCCCCATCCCAAACTCACCGTTCTAAAGCCACTGGCAAACTTCCCGAACCTGCGGAGCTCATTCTCTAACGCCTCATTAGGTATAAACGGCGGAACACCGGACCACGGTGATCAGCGTGGAGGAACTGCCAGCGGGGACACCTGCAGGCGTCTGATAAACCGCGCCGCTTCTGATCAGTTGATATGCGTAAGTCGTCTTTCAAAAATACCACCACGAAAGCTTTGTTCATGCGCGGTAAGCAAAAAGGCTGTCATGTCCTACCTGCTCACCGGCCGCCATCAGAACCTCCTCCACTGGGATCAGGTTATCTGGCGGCACTATCCGCACTCCCTGCCGGATAGACGGAGGTGGCGTCTCGGAGGACGCCATTCCTCCCGAAAACCACTGGACCAAAACACTGATCACTCAGCTAGCAGTCAAAATAAATAAGAAATAAAACACCTGATCGTATGCATACAGCAGATAGAAAAAGGGAGTAAGCCGAAAAACCAGGCAGAAAAACTTCCAAATTCCATGCACGCCACCACACTCTGCTCACTCTGGAAAGCGGAAGCAGAGAGAGGAGAGGAGAGGAGAGGAAGGCATGCAACCATATTTGTTACCGGGCCTAAAGTTAGATTGAACAGGCTAAACTTGAATTAGTATAAAAGAAAGAGGATCTAGAAAGAGGATAACAGCTCTCTTTAGAGTTAGAGTTAGGCTTTTTCTAAGATTAGCAGCTTCAAGTGGAGCTTTTTTGTTACTTCATGTGAACTGCTTGTATGCATATACGCCAATGACCAACTGCCATAAATTGTGACCCTGTGGTATGGCCACCTGCCAGAGACCTTGCACAGACTACAAGCGCATTCTTCACCCCTACTGAAAGGTGATTGTCTGAGGCCTTCCATCTCCCCAGCTGCTGTGCATCTCAAGACTCTACCACACAGATGGTTCACAGCTGACCCTTCTTACCCTGGACATGGACTCAGCCACTTCCTCAGGCAGAGATACCATCCGTTTGGTCAGAACCTCATGCTACGCAAACACTAGTGTGCTGCTGCACTGTCACTTTGGTACAGTCACTGCACCATGCTGACATAAGCCACCTGCTGACTTATTTGTTTTTGAGATGCACTACTTGCATACTAGCACAACCTCACAGAACCAAATCTTTCACCAGACTCTTTGTTATACTGCTGAGAACATAGATGGTTACACAATCGCAATTAGTTGATTGTGTTTGTGTAGTCTAGCAGCTTGGGCCTATAGCAGCAAAACAGATAATATTAGAGGCTAGACCACCCTGTTAAAATTGAGTATCACTATGGCCAGAATAATGACTGCAGAGAATTACTGACTCCAAGCTTTCTGATAGTGGAAGGTTTTTAAATTAAAACCTGGACAGGGAGCTGTGGGGAGCATGGAGGTCTGGGTTAGGCCACCATTTCTACCTTTACAGAATCTAGAGAGGCATGGAGAATGTACGCACTGAGTCACACAGGTTCATCACAGGGATCCCTGAAGAGATACAGTATCATCTGCACACAAGGAGTTTGCAGAAGGGCGAGGACAAATTACCATCGTCCTGAGTGGTCAAAATGTGTCATTACATTGATCCAAAAAGTGGCATTAAAATGAATTTATCCATATTTTGCAGGTCTCTGTCTCTCTCTCTCTCTCTCTCTCTCACACACACACACACACACACACACACACACACACACACACACAAAACCACGTTAATGGTAAATATACCACCATCCAAAAAAAATACAATAAACCTATTAGGTGCTTTTGGAGAAAAAATATGCCTATGCGAATAATTCAGAACTGGTTTGTAACTGAGCACAACAAGGATTATCATCTATTGCATCGTGACGTCACAAGGCAGCTGTCACGTGTAGAGACAAAGACGGTCATGACGGCGGTCAGCCAGCAGGGGCGCTGTTCCAACGCTGCTTCTCTAAAGGAACCAAATGAGAGTGACGTGATGGTCACGTTGCGAGGGTCCCAAATGAAAGAAAGTTCGATCGTGAAACAGGGACCGGCTCGGCCTGGGGTCAGACGTCGTGGCGTTAAAGCCTTCAACGGGTTAGTTCTATTTAAGGTACGCCTGGCTTGTGCAGTACATCGGCCGGTCCTTTGGCCTTAAGCGATTTTCAGTGGTTAACTGGCTACAAGGTTACTGGAGTAAATCTGCTCCATCTATAGCAAACATAATCTATTTGGATAATATTTTTTAAATTTGGCATCAGTTTCATCCTACTACCCTTATGCTGCCAGCGTTTATGACGTCTGTTCCATAATATTTTGGTTACAACTAGCAAAATTATTAGCAGTTACGTAAAAACAGTGTAATACTGTATCTTTTGTGCATATGCAATAGTCGCGTTAAGGCTTTGTGGTTTAAGACGTAAGGGTTTGCATTGTTAAAGTCCTTTGAATTAAGTTGGTCAAGAAAATACTGACTCTTTTATTCAGGACAGATGTTTGTCTTAAGGGTCAGAAGATTGGTGCAACAAGCTAAAAGTAGAGTCAGATTTAGCTGCATGTCTGCGTTTGTGGCTGCTTATGTTTAAATTGAGTTTGCAATAAATAGGCCAAAAGTTTAAAGGAATATGAAAAAATGAACGATAATAGCATCTCTAAAGGTTGCTGTTATAGTTATTTAAGAAATCTAGAGGAAAATAAATTAATGGAATGAAGTTGATCAAAGAGAAATTTATTCCAAATCTGAAATGTCTGGGCAAACATTGTTATGCATTTTCAAGCAGTGCCTATAGATTAGATAATACATGACTTTAATCCTATATCCCTCACATCTTTAATGCACAAGTGGTCCTGAATACTCATGCATCAGTCACTGTAAGCTGAATCTAGGTGGAACAGAACACATCACTGTGAAGGTTTGGGACTTCTGCTAGCTCTGACTGTTTGGCTGTTTTTCATCGAAAGACAAATGTTCAAGAGGATGGCTGTTAGTTCAACACTGCAGCTATTGTGGCTGTAAGTTCAGCGTCTGGGGTAAAATTAGGACCAGCAGTTATTTGGCTCTTTTGACAGAGGCCACCATTTTTGCAGAAAAATTATGTAAATCTCATTAAAACTAAAATCTTCTATAAAGCATCAAATCAGTATTTTTAATGATTATAATATAGTGGAATAGAATTCTTGTGCATATATTAAGGAATGTATTCTGGTCACATCCATAATGTGACTAGAGAGAGTATCAAACATGAAGGGTTACTAGTAGTCCCTGCTCAAAGTGCAACTGGAGATATAAATGAATGGGATTTCTTCTGGAGTGTGAATGAAACATCTGTGACAGGATGGCGACATTGCAGAAAGATGAGACAACCTTCACTCTAACGCAGAGGGTTACTGCGGAAGGTTCCCCATGGTGGGTGGCATGCTACTTGGGAGTTGCGTTAGCATCTCAGTATTGATCTCAGTGGATCCAAGGCTTTCCTGCAGGAAAGTTCCTTGTGTAAGAAAGAACACTGACAAACATTTCTGACTAGAATTGCAGCTTGCATGTGTGATGGGATGATTAGATTCCATGCAGCCAGATAAGAAGAGGATTCATGAATGCATTGATTTTATATATATATATATATATATATATATATATATATATATATATATATATATATATATATATATATATATTTTTTTTTTTTTTTTTTTTCTCTCCTGAGAAATCCTGTCTCATTCTTGCACTTATTTAGGTCCAGTTTGATTCCAGTTTAAGAAAAAAAATGGGAAAATTCCTTCATATATAGAGGAATCCATTTTTTAAGAATATCTTCAATTGTCGTTCTGTTTGTCCCTGTATTTTTGCCCAAGGAGGGGGAGGGGAAGACAGGTACGAATTGTGCCCTGGACTGTGGAGCAGGCATTGGTAGGATTACCAAACGCCTTCTGCTGCCTCTCTTCAACACTGTGGATCTGGTGGATGTCACACAAGAGTTCCTGGACAAAGCCAAAGCCTACCTGGGAAGCGAAGGGAAGCGTGTGGGCAACTTTTTCTGCAGCGGTCTGCAGGACTTCGTGCCAGAGAGTGGACGCTATGATGTAATCTGGATCCAGTGGGTCATTGGTAAGTAAGCCACAGGTGTATGTTAAACATAATTAAGAGGAATTTAACGGAATTTATGGGATGTACAGAAGTCATCTATCGGTGGTCCATATGTTCTTCCATCTAAATGGACATTAGACTATTTACTCTGGAAACTATGACCCTTAAAATTAACTAAAGTGTTTTCATTATGACTGACGTTGTAGGTGCATCTTGTTTGGTAGTTATTAGGCAGAATGAAATCACAGGCTAGAAAGTAGAAAAGCAACTTTTGTATTTACATTGAATATTCTCCTCCACTGATAGGCCACCTGACGGACAACCACTTAGTGGACTTCCTGGAACGCTGCCATAAGGCTCTGCGACCCAAAGGCCTTATCGTCATCAAGGACAATGTGTCATACGAAGGCGTGGTCCCTGACGAGGTGGACAGCAGCGTCTGTCGCGACTTGGATATCCTTCAAAGACTCGTTTCTCAGGCGGGTCTCAGGATCATCCACCAGGAGCAACAGATCAACTTTCCAAAAGAGATCTATCATGTCCACATGCTTGCACTAAGGTAGAGAATGGAAAGTTTAGAATTGAGTTTTGTTTAAAATGAATTGACTCCACTTGGCTGGAGTGAAAATGATGTATTTATGACGATGGACTCAAAATCTTATCTACTTCTGTCTCAATGCGACCTTGATGACCCACGAACGCCTCTGCTCATGTTGATAGATTATCTTACATTGGAATGTGATGTCATCAAAACCTGTCTTAAGCTGTAAATAACAGTTTGAAGAGTGCCTGAACATCAAACTTGCTTCCTTTGGTTTCATTGGATGTGGCTCGCATCGCGTTTTCAATCCTAAAGAAGCATCTTCATCAAAGTCATCTACACGTCAGTGTTGGCCCAAGTTGCTGTACTGACTGTCACTGGTAGACTGAATCTTTCCGACTATAAAGGAATTTCTGATGACGGTATGATGAGTGTGACATTTTTATTATCCGCAACAACATGACGGACAAGTCTGGAGGTAGATTTCACTGTCTGCAGGCCTGGAGAT
>CM027096.1:1670833-1750593 GCA_015343265.1 Pao palembangensis | reverse complement strand
AGCCTGGTCCTGCTCAAGGTTTCTTCCTGTTAAAAGGGAGTTTTTCCTTGCCACTGTGCTTACCTGGGGGTTCAGGCTCTGGGTTTCTACCTCTGTAAAGCACCTAGAGACAATTTTATTGTAAAAGGTGCTATATAAATAAAATTGAACAGGGAATAGAGATAGGCACCACCTATTGAAAAGGGTTTCTTTTTCTTTAGCAAACTCCACATATGTTTGGCTTTCTTCTTTAGTTAGGCCCCTAAAGCGTTGACGATAAACCTCAGAAACCAGTTCATATGCTATATAAATAAAATTGAATTGAATTGAATTAACACAACGATGGTTATGATAGAAAGTAGAAATGAATGACGACACTCTGGGTTATTCTACATTAATAAACCTAAATTTAGATAATATTTTTGTGCATTTAGAGTCAAAATTAATTTGAGAGAGCCAGCAAACAACCATCAGACAGTTGATCTTTCTTATGTGCGGGAGGTTTCACTCCAATGGGTCCAGAAGCGGGTGCAGGCTGCAAACTCTCAGTCTTCCAGGGGTTCCGTGCGCTTCAACACTCATAACTCAAAGATAGCTAAACAAGTCCAACCTGCTGCATCAGCTGGTCTGAGATGGTCTTGGGAATTTTACTCAATTAGACGATCCGTTTGGCCAAACGGATGTAGTCTTCGTACAGTAAAAAAAAACAAAACAAAAAACTTTCAAAAAAATTGTTTGAATATGTTCTTTGAGGATGCAATATGATAGCGACTTAAGCAATTAATTTCCTATGGAGTTCTGAACCTTAAACGAGAAGTATCTAGCTCCAAAAATTGACTCGAAAATTAAAACGAAACGGGGGTAACGAAGACAAAAGTGTGGTAGACAAAAAGGGTCAAAAAGCTGTAAGAAGCATCAAACAAAGGACTCCTTTTCCTTTATAGTCTTTCTACCCCCTTCTTTCATTTATGAAACATAGCTGAAACAAGTATAACAAACTCACGTAACTATATCAGTCTTAAGATACGTATACAATACCCATGGTATCTAGTGTAATAATGTTAAAATTAACCACAATATGGCCCGGGTGACGAAATAAAAGCTTGAATCAATTACCACTTTCAGACTGTGCACTGTGGTCCCATCCATCCATCCATCCATTTTCTTCCGCTTATCCGGGGTCGGGTCGCGGGGGCAGCAGCCTAAGCAGGGAAGCCCAGACTTCCCTCTACCCAGCTACTTCGCCCAGCTCTTCCGGGGGGATCCCGAGGCGTTCCCAGGCCAGCCGAGAGACATAGTCCCTCCAGCGTGTCCTGGGTCTTCCCGGGGGCCTCCTACCGGAGGGACGTGCCCTGAACACCTCACCAGGGAGGCGTCCGGGAGGCATCCTCACTAGGTGCCCGAGCCACCTCATCTGACTCCTCTCAATGCGGAGGAGCAGCGGCTCTACTCCGAGCTCCTCCCGGATGGCAGAGCTTCTCACCCTATCTCTAAGGGAGAGCCCAGCCACCCTACGGAGGAAACTCATTTCGGCCGCTTGTACCCGCGATCTCGTTCTTTCGGTCACTACCCAGAGCTCATGACCATAGGTGAGGGTAGGAACAAAGATCAACCGGTAAATCGAGAGCTTCGCCTTTCGGCTCAGCTCTCTCTTCACCACAACGGACCGGTGCAGAGTCCGCATTACTGCGGACGCCGCACCGATCCGCCTGTCGATCTCCCGCTCCATTCTTCCCCCACTCGTGAACAAGACCCCGAGGTACTTGAACTCCTCCACTTGGGGGAGGATCTCCTCCCCGACCCGGAGAAGGCACTCCACCTTTTTCCGGCTGAGAACCATGGCCTCAGACTTGGAGGAGCTGATTTTCATCACGGCCGCTTCGCACTCGGTTGCGAACCGGTCCAGCGAGAGCTGGAGGTCACGGACTGATGAAGCCAACAGGACCACATCATCTGCAAAAAGCAGACTGTGGTCCCATGACAGAAAATATTTTTTAATTTCAAAATTACCAAATTGGTGAACTAAAGAAAAGAACTATAAGAAAAAGAAAATGTCGTGTTCTGATTATTCCCTGAATATTCCCCGAACAACAATATTAGCCTGTGTGTGGCCCACATACTGGCTAATATATATTTATATCCAAAGGTGGTGCAGGATTTAGACGATCATCTGCTCGCAAAAGCCACGCATTGAACCAAACATAATTCTCATTGTCTCGCGGATTCACTGCGAGCAAATCCAGCTCTATCTTATTCCGTCATCTATGTCTCCCGCAATTCTTGGGTCTCCCTGGCTGGCGACGCACAATTTGGGTGTCTGGGACTGTAACCGCCTTGCCACTCACGCTGTTTACGTTCCGCCCTTCCGCCTGCGCCTTTGCTTAATCACCACCTGTCCCAGATCTTTCGGCTGTTCCGGAGGCTTACCACGACCTTTGGAAGGTCTTCTCCAAACATCGGGCTCGCTCTCTTCCCCCACACCGTTTCTATGATTGTGCCATCGATCTGCGACCGGGCGCTCCGCTCCCTTCCAGCCTCTCTATCCAGGCCAGAGAATGGAGCAACAGAGAGGTATGAGAGCAAATCATTAGCGTCAGGGTTAATACGTCTTTCATCTTCCCTGGTGGGCGCCGACTTCTTCGTTAAGGACTGTATTGATTATCATGGGCTCAGCGAGATTACTACAAGAAATAAGTATCCTCTACCACTTTTAGACGCTGCATTTGCACCGCTCCAACGCGCCCGCCTCTTCACCAATCTGGACCTCTGAAACGCTTATCACCTAGTTCGCATACGTAGGGGTGACGAGTGGTAAAACAGCTTTCAAGACCCCGCTCGGCCATTTCGAGTACCAAGTGATGCCGTTTGGGCTTACCAACGCTCCTGCTGTGTTTCAAACTCTTGTCAATGATGTACTCCGGGACATTGTGGGATTTTCATATTGCTCATGTATTGCTCAGTTATTTGATATTGTTTAATGTGATGTACTGCTGAGGCCTGGAGTGAGTTGGTGCCTGGAGACTAGATGAAGGGAGGCAGGTCATTGGGACCGTGGCCTTGGTCGTGGGATAACAGGATAGCAAACACAAGATAGAAGATGGGCACCAGGTGGTACAGAGCAGATAAAGGAGGAAGTGGAAAGACAAAGTGTGGGAGACCGATCCAGACAATCAGCTACTATTTTCTGAGCTTATGAGGTAATGATTATGCACATGCAACTATTACGGGATGTCCGAAGTTCCTCCCATAAGGAGGAAACATGAAACCATGAAAAAGTGTATAAAAACAAGAATGTTTTCCTGCTTGTTGCCTTTCGGCTGGTCAGCTGCCTGCGTGCATGCTGAGAGTTGTATTCGAGAGAGGCAGAATCTCCTCATCCAAGAGAGGCTTCTCTTCTCTGAATGACCATCTGTTCGTTATCCACATTCCTACGTCTCGATTCCTGTCTTCTCTACCTTTGATGATTCAATGTCTAACTCCTTCCACACATTCCATTCTTGTCTAGTCTCACAAGGTCAGCTTCCTGTAAGGGCCTCAATCTGACTCCTTCAGCACATTTCAGATACAACTTTATCTCATTATTCCCACAATTCCTTTCAGTTACAGCTTTAACTCATTATTTCCACAATATTCTCATTTTTTTCAGAGACAGGAGGAGGAACACGTGCAGCATGTTCGACTGGTTCTGAGACGTCTGCTTGAAAACAGCCTTTTCGTCAAAGCTGAAAAGTGTGAGTTTCACGCTCTGACCGTGTCTGTCAAGTTGTGTGAGTTTTTTGCGACCACAGCCGTGGCCAAACTTGAAAAACTGCTTGATCAACGTTGAAGGATGGAAGGAACAACTCGTTTCCTCTCGTCCACCAATTTAATCGAGTAATAGATTAGGAATAGGAAGGAAAAGGTTGATAACCTTGGAGATAAACAGAACATACATTTTGCACATTCGTATCTGATTTGCATGCATAACACTTGATAACACTCTATAACACTTGATTACTTAACCAATAGATAATAGCAAATGTTGAACAGTGACCATCAGTTTATACAGCAGGTCGGAAATGAACATTTCTATTATACTATTAGAACATTTTACTGTGACTTTAATTTAGTATGACTGTTTGACAATGAAGTACTGAAGTTTAGTCTTAATCTTTAGTTAGCTCAATCATACAAAGTTATTTCATACCAGTTGCATCTTCTGGTTGATCAGGGGCTGTGGTCGTGTTTGAAAGATTAGTCTATTCTTATTACATTATTGCACCGCAGCGAGTAAAGTTGCCTTATATCAACTTTTGTCCTTTGATCCTTTTGTCCTACTACTACTACTTCAAAGACTCCTTTGATCCCTTTTTTGATCTGCCCGATTAATCTGCATCATTTTGATCTTCAAATCCTAGATTCTGGGTTTTGACGCAACACCTTCCACTTGACCTCCTGGTCATTTGAACCAAGGAGGTCACACCAGCTTCTTGTTGTTATTTGTCCTGATTTTGTTGTTCTTTAACTGGAAGTAGGACCACAATCCGCCTGACATCTCTGTGAAGGATTGTTGCTGGTATCCTGGTTGTGGGCTTTTTCCTTCCTCGGGGGTGTTTCACGACCGACACTGGGTAGCTGGGGAAGGTTTTCACGTGCACATCCCTTACAACCCCCTTCTTGTCAGCATTGGCGCTTACAACCCTCACAAGTTTGAACTGACCTCTAAGGGCATTTTGATCGGCTAACCAGACAATGTCTCCAATGGCCACGTTCCTGTGGGCCGTGTGCCACTTGGTTCTGACAAATAGGTTTGGTCCAAATAGGAGGTCCTAGTTGGCTCCATTTCTTTCAGAATCGTCCTACTTCTGTTTGGATGGTCCTTAATCTCTTGTATGAGTAGCCTTCAAAGTCAAAGGTTCCTGGATCTCCCATGGGCCCGGATCTGCCCAATAGGAGGGTGTTTGGGCTAACATACTCTATACAATCTTCTCTGCTTTGAGTTCTGGCATCAATAGGTCGTTCATTGGCGAGGTTGGAGGCCATATACAGGAATGTTTGAAACTCACTCCATGTGAAGACACCGCTGCCTCCAAGATTCTGCAGTGCTCGCTTCAGAACGCGGACAGCGGCTTCGTTCCTGTGGGGCGAGTCTGCAGGGTGGATTTCCCAACGTTCGACTTGCATTCTGCTGTGCTTCTCAACGTAGTTCTTGAGCCTAGGGGCGAAAACAGCACCGCAGATTTCAGCTTTTACCGGGTCTCCCTTTTGGTCCAGTGGCGTGAGCTTTGTCTTCGACTCAACTAGTCGTACTTGGATGCCTTCCTCCATCTCCCATCTAAAGTACACCACGGCACCATAGCTTTGATCGCTTCCGTTGGAGAACGTTATTCCCCAGGGCAATCCAACCCCATTGGCTGGCGTCAGGCTCCTGTGGAAGGTGGTTTGACTGAGGCATACGTACTCTACAAACAAGTCAGTAGCTTCTTCTCTTAGGCTGCCAGACTACGGTTCATCCCACGTGTAACCGACTGCTTTGCCTCCAGTTTCCTGGAATGCTTTCCTGACTAGGATGGCTCCTTTCTGTTTGGCAGGCGCCACAAGGCCTATTGGGTCATACAAGCTGGCAATCTGGCTAAGCAGCTGCCTCCTAGTCAGTGGTTTCGGAGTTTTTGCCCTTACCTCTTCCTTCTGGAGGTTCTGAGCTAGCCTCATCTTCTTTTTCTTGCCCGAGAAGTTGATTGAGGTCATGACATACAGCTTTTCAATTCAATTCAATTCAATTTTATTTATATAGCACCTTTTACAATAAAATTGTCTCTAAGTGCTTTACAGAGGTAGAAACCCAGAGCCTGAACCCCCAGGTAAGCACAGTGGCAGGGAAAAACTCCCTTTTAACAGGAAGAAAGGCTTACAAGGGGGAACCATCCTGCTGAAAGTTGGCTGGGTAAAGGAGGAATAAAAGAGGGAGACAGGACAGAGAGAATAAAGAGAGAGAGAGGGAGAACAGATACAATCATAAAACCAAAGAAATACAGACAAAATACAATCATAGAAATACAAACATATCAGACATATATACACATAATACAGCATAGCAGGTTGTTATAAAGAGATGAACAGTATAGGCAGGTGCCGACAGCGGACCCTGAGTTTGCCATAGGCCAAAATCCGTACAGCACGAAGGCCTGGAGACGGAAAACCTGCAAAGAGAGAGAGAAAGAGAGAGAGAGAGAGAGAGAGAGAGAGAAGGGGGGGAAACACACAGAACGACAAGGAAGACTGGACCCAGATAATCCCGGTGAAAATAAAAGGAGGAGAAAGAAGAAGAAAAGGAGGAGAGGACGTGAGGGAGTGGTTGGTGTTGAGGAAGTGGGGAACTGCTCAGTGGATCATGTGTTTGTCCCCAGCAGCGTAGGCCTATAGCAGCATAGCTGTGCTAAAAATTGAAGAATAATTTTTAGCTGGCTACCTGGCCAGCTTGTCCAAGCTGGCCAGGTAGCCCACACCAAGGGCTTTATTGTCTCCTTCTTTCAATTGGTTTGAATTCCCCTGAACCTCAGCTCGCACAGCTCGGATGGGGTTAAGCACATCAGGCCCTTTCAGGAGAAGATCGTTCATACTGACTCCTCTATATCTTTGACTGCTGTTCCACAGCAGCCGCACGGGTGTTGTGACTGAGTGAGGGTTTGGTGCTACCAGATGGCTAACATACCATACTGGTCCATTCCAGTTGGCTAAGATCTCTTTGGTGAGTTTCTTTGCTGCCCCTCTTTCCACCATCTCGTGGACTTGGGTTGCGTATGCTACGCGCCACTCTGGTTCTTTCTTGTGTTGTCTTTCTGTCCTCCGGAAGGTGGCCTCTACCGCATTTCTGTTATTGGGTAGGGAGGCTGGATCCTTGATCCAGGGGTACTTCGTGTCCCAGTGAGGCTTCTGGCTGTGGGCATCTGCTCTAGTATAGGTGAGCCCCTTTTTAATAACCTCTAGTTCTCTTTCCTCGCTCAGTGTCATCTCTTTGCCTCCTGGCTGACAACTTCCGCACTGGCATCCCCCGCACTTGGGTTCGCAGGCCGCCCCAATGCTGTCCCATCTCCACCAGTCTAAGAACTCTCTTCCTGCACCGATCCTCTTGGTTTTGGTTCTGAAATCCTGCCTTTCAGTGATCTCTTGGTACTTCACTGCCGAGGTTTTCATTGACCGTGCAAAATGAGTTTCGGACATGTGGAGGCCGGCTGAGTCTATCACTTCGCGGAGGTCCGGGTGTGCTCCACCAACAGTCTTTCCTAAGGGGCTGTCCCAAAGGACAAGACTTCCTACCACCTTTTCTCTTTGTGGAGCTAATTCTCCCTCATGGTGACTGATGAGAAGTTCAATATGACTGGGTCTTTGAAGGTCTTCTAGATCAGTGTCGGGGAAGAACTCCTTAAGCTGCTCTGCTTTGACCGGCCTATGCACTTTTGCAATTTTACCTAGGCCATAGCAAAAAAGCTCGTGAGTTCCCAAGGTGCCTTTAAGTGTTTTGACTCTCACACTCAGCAAGTATCTCTTTGTCCTTTCATCACCATGCCCCCAATCCCTCGGACAACAATCATGACCTCTTCGCCTCGCAGGCCCAGCCTTCTGGCAGCCCCATGGGTGACGTAGTTGGTGTCTGAGGCCAAGTCAATGAGTGTTCCAATTTTTTGTCCTGAATTGGCAGTCACCTCCAGGAGCATGAGGATAACCGACCTCTCACATGGACTTGGGTTCATCACTTCGGCTGGGCTCTTCCCAGTGCACAGAGATCCTGCTGCAATGTTAGTGAAGGCCTCCTTGACTTTCCGTGCCCCCTCTTGCTTTTCGGTAAAGGTCTCCTTGCCTTTCCGTGCCATCTCTTCCTTTCCGGCGTTGGGTTGACCCGTCTTCTTGGGTCCTCTGCCTTTCGAGCCCACCTTCGTATAGAGAAGGAAGTGGTGGTCTGAGGTATCCAAAGTAGATCTCTCTGTGTCAACTGGACTGAAAGGTTTCCTTCAGGAAACCTTTCAGTCCAGTTGACACAGAGAGATCTACTTTGGATAACCATGACCTGGATGAGTGAGAATCTACACAGACATCGTGGTCTGAGGTACCCCCCTTGCTGCATTCTCCATTCCCGCATAGGTAAGTGTCTTTGCAATCTCTATCCTGCGTATGACGCACGAGACATTTCCTGCATGCTCCCAGCTCTTCGACGGCTCTCTACCTCTCGCTAGGCTCCAGTTTTTCATGTTTTCAAATTGTATTCTTTAATTAATTAATTATAAAAATACAATTACTTAATTAATTATAAAAATACCATTAATTAATTAATTAATTAATTAATTACATTTTTGTCTGTCTAGGTGCAGTGTGGGACATATCTGCAATGGGCTCATTTTGGATGTGTCAACTATACAGATGCTCATACAGATTACACTTGTAAAAAATGTTTGTAGTTAGTAAATTTATTTTAATTGAATGTTAAATTACTGTTGTGTTTTTCTGTTTTAATTACTTTTTTCACTCACAAGTGATTTTACTAAATAGTAAAATCCATGTGGGATAAGTTATCCCACATGGAAAGAACCTTTATGAACATATATGCCACATAGTATATGCGGCATATATGTCAGGGTCATATATGTGGTTTACATGTGGCTCTATTTGGCAATATAGGACATATATGTGTCCTATATAGCCACATATATGACACAGTTTGATTTATATATCAGCATATACACTATGTCCTACATAATGCCTCATATATACAGTTGAAACCAGAAATTTACATACATTAGATAAAAAGGCACATAACCTTTTTTTTTCTAAATGCCTAAGATTAAATCAGATTAAACTCATCCTGTTTTTGGTCATTGACTACCAAAATTATTTCTATTTTCTAAATGTCAGAATAATGAAAGGGAGACTTTTTTTAGACACTTTTTTTATTATTTTCCGGAGACGTTTACATACATTTCAGTAGTATTTTGTAAAGTGCACCAGTCCCTCCTGCAGCAAAACACAACGTGATGCTGCCACCTCCATATTCCTCATTTGGGATGTGACTTGAGGAAGTCAGGGGACAGCGACACAATGTGCAGCATCGTAAAACAGATTACACACAAACCTTTTCAGAAATCACCATGACGATGACATTTGACCTGGTAGCGTTGACAGAAGGAGCAGAACAAGGACTACGAAACATTTTCCAGATACTCTGCATTCGAGATTTTGACAAGGACAGTTACCTCAACGGTAACAGCGGACAGGTAGATAATGGCAACATGCCTTCACTGCTCTTCTAGTTTTAGTGTACGGCCTGTTCTGATTATCTCTGTCATTTTTACAAGTGGCGTTCAATGTGATGTCTTCTCATTATGTCTTTTTTGTAGAAGCGACGATGAAGTTCCCACAGACCACAAGAGGCCAACTGGGAATTGTCATAAACAGCAAACTGACAGAGATGAGAATCAAATGAAAAGACACCTGAAATTTGTAGTCAAAAAATTTTGTTCACTGACTTCCAGATTTGGTGTTTTTATTTCATATGCAGAAATAAATGACATATATTCTATACATATAGGGCCATATATGGTTAGGTGGGATGGTGGGTGGCAGGTGCTGTTTGACACAGCAGACAGGAAAAATGTGGATGTACTCTTTTTACAAGAAACGCACAGTGATGAGCAGAATGAACCTGACTGGGAAAAAGAGTGGGAGGGACAGGTGGTCCTGAGCCACATTAGCACTCCAGGTCATTCACTCCTACATGTCTTTTAGTAAAAGCACATTTTGATGAGTGCACTCTGTTTTTGATTATTTATGCTCCAATCAACGATGCAGAGAGGAAGAGCTTTTTAGAGCACCAAGCTGAACCGCTGTGGCTCAGAGGATTTTTTTAATCTTGGGTGGGGTTTAAACTGTACTCAATGTGAGTTTTTAGACCGCAACCATGCAGAGACTCATCCAGGATCCCAACATGCTCTGAGGCAGCTGGTCCACTCCCATGGCCTATTTTAATGCTCTTAAAAGCTGCATCACGCCAGCCAGTTTTACTGATCATCATTTTGTTTGGTTTTATGGCGTATTTTCATCAAGAATGTTTTACAGAAGAGCGCTTACTGGCATTTAAATTCCATTTTAACTTTTGATAAAGGTTTTAAGAAGGTACTATTAGAGGATTCTTGAGTAGCCGGAGTGGCTGCATTCTGGAGAGTCCTCTACAAATCCTCAATCCCAAAAAGAACTTCTGACCTCCAATGGAGGATTTTACATGGTGCCATTGCCTGTAACTCGTTTGTGTGTGTTTTTAACCTCTCTGTGTCAAACACCTGCCCGTTCTGTGGTCACCCTGAAAGTCTTTCATTTTTTTTTAGCAAATTTGAGAAACTCATGGGTTTCCTCATTCTTTTAGCGGATGTTTTTTATTTAATGTCACCTTTTGTGAAAAGGTGTACATTTATGGCGCAGGGTACAAGAAGACAAGTCACAAAGCTGGCCATCTATGTGTCACGGAGAGACAAAGTTGAAGAGCGTGCAGGTCAGGACGCAGCCTCAGTCTGGCGCTGTCTGGCGCAGGTACAGACTGATGCTCTAGTTTAGTTTTTACATGTCAAACAACCTGCAAGTTTTTAGTGATACCTGGTGTTTTAATGATGTATTGTGCTCTGTTGCTGACAATTTACAGTTTTCTAATATTTTAAACAACTAATTTATTGTAAATTGTAAATAAAGTGTTTTGTAAAAATCCCCCCCAAAATGTTTCTTCTTTTAAAACAGCATTGACAATTAAAAAAAAATGAAACTGGAAGCGCACAGTAGGATTTTCTGACAAGGTAACACAGATCGACCTGTGCTACCTCATCTGACAGTAGGACGTTTTGCGGAATTAGGATATCTCGACAGAACACTGGCTGTCCCGTGGATTCTGCAGTCACTCAGCAGACTGTGCCTTACTATGCCTTAGTGAGACCGTATCACTCTCTCTCACAATATGAAGTACATTTTCATAGTTTAGCTGATGTATATAATATATAATGTACCGTTTTATGTCAACAACTATGTGTGGAACACGTTTCTTTTGCTGAACGATCATAAAACGGCTAAAAAGAGGGACTAGGTGAGGCATGCAGTGTTTGTGCCTCATACTAGGGGGCGCTTGTGAACCCAAAGATTCTTGTTATGATTCAGCGGCTGCAGTGAGAGGACACTGCTATACTGCGGTCAATTAAGAGAACAAGAAGTACAGTAAGAAGATTACATATCTAAAAAAACTAAAAGAAGGCAATGAACAATTCTACCAAGTTATCGATGCTTTTGTTCAGAAGGAGCAGCAGAAGTGAATGTAAGAACACAATGTTTTTTTTTCAAATAAATGTGCTTTTTTGTGCTCCAGTTTGTATAGAATTTGTAAAGAATGCGAACTTAAACATAGCCCATTAACTGCTGCCAATCAAATATTAGATAAGATGGTTTGTAGGGTTATATGTTTGTAAATCTAATTGTGATGACATCAGTGCCTCACCAGCCATGAACCTCACTGCCCTCAACATCCTGGGTATCACCAGGAAGCGAAGTAAGGATCAGGAAGCGAAGGGCAGTTCAAGGTTGCCGTGTATTAGGAGAGGACAACTGGTGGTATCTGGACACGAGGTGGAGGTGGTGACCAACCCCAGCTGGGTCATCTGGGTGAGAGTGTGTGATGTTTGAAAGACCCGACACACTGGGCAACACTGTCAAGTATCATCAAGTAGATGCTTATCAGCTTTATGATCAAATGCTTTGAAATTGGAAGGTCAAAGTTCCTCTGGAATCAAACATCACCAAAATTTTAAAATTTTTCTGTGTCCCTCCATTCATTCATCCATTTTTGGTCGGGTCGCGGGGGCAGCAGCCTAAACAGGGAAGCCCAGACTTCCCTCTCCCCAGCCACGTTGTCCAGCTCTTCCGGGGGGATCCTGAGGCGTTCCCAGGCCAGCCGAGAGACATAGTCTCTCCAGCGTGTCCTGGGTCTTCCCGGGGGCCTCTTATCGGAGGGACGTGCCCTGAACACCTCACCAGGGAGGCGTCCGGGAGGCATCCTTACTAGGTGCCCGAGCCACCTCATCTGGCACTTTTCAATGCGGAGGAGTAGCAACTCTACTTAAAATCTTTTCATGACTTATTTTGATATTTTGCTGACCATCAAAGACATGCTGCTACCACATAGTGTCTTATTTTGTATCTACCATGGACCAGACAGCAGCTTACTGCAGGGCTAACAGACAGGGACAAGCATGCACACAGACATTCATACATATTTCAGATCACTTATCCCAAATTTTGTCTTCTATCTTTTGAAACAGATTGCGCAACACAAATATTGAGTATCTATTTTGCCTCTTTATAAATGCCGCGGAGTTGCTGGCAGACTTCCAATTTCTATCTTTATTCTGAGCCTTTTCTTCCTTTCGGCAGGGATCCGAGGGTTCCGAGGTGGCAATCATCCAGGCAGCACTAGCGCGTCTTCACCTTGATGCTCCGGACCAGGGGCGGAATCCTCCCTCAACCAAGGTGACACTTCTGTAGTCCCCGGACTTCCTCAAGGAGCTGCACTAATGCTGGCGAGACACAGACTCAGACTCAGAGTCAGACTCAGCCTTCAACAAGCCAGGGTCGGATAAACGCACCCTGGCTGCCGTGGAAGATGCGGAGCCCGTAGGGCTCCTACACATGCCCAAAACTGAACCTCAGGTGGCGGCCCTGATCGTGGCCCGAGAAGAGGCAATGAGGTCTGACCCAAAGTGCCGCTCAGCCCAGTGGAAGGTCACAGACGATTACGTCTGCAGAGCATACAACACGGAAGAACGTGTGGGCCGCCTGGGGAACAGTCTGTCCCACCTGCTCCTGGCCCTGTCGACTTCGCTGCAAGAAGCGCAGGTAGACAACTCCATCCGGGACATCTGCGATGTTTCGCTGCAGGCATTCGCTTACCAGACGCGCGAACTGGGCCAGCTGATGACGACGCTTGTCCACACTTGCTGCCATGTTTGGCTGAGGCAGGACGAGAGGAAGCCGGAAGTTGGCGAGCATCCCGCTGTGCGCCGCTTGCCTCGGAAGCCTCAGGACCCCAAGACCGACATCAACCACGAGAGGGGGACCAAGTCAGTGAAACAGAGTTTCTCTCCCGCAGCAAGCCTCCTCCAGGGGGGTGGAGGCTTCACCCAGAGGTTGTGGACATGATTTGGCAAATATTCGGCAGGGCGGGGGTGGGACAGGATGCCTTGGCCCACGAATGGCCCGACGCCCATGGCCTGAGGCAATTGATCTTCGCGACGCTCCAGCGGGTTTTCCAGCAGGGCCACCATCTCCTCCTGGTGGCCATGTTCTGGCCGGGGAGGATTTGGTTTCCACTGCTGCATGGCGCCTCCAAGACAGGAGGTATCTCCTGTCACAGCTGACAGGCCAGGTTTGGCACCCCAACCCTGGCCGTCTCAGGCTTTGGGTCTGGCCGTTGCGGGCCCGACCCGCCCTTAATAGAGTGCACGGAGCCTGTATGCCTGTAGTACGGGTGCAAGTGGAGGAGGTTCTCTGCCTGGTGTGCGGGCAGGGGGGAGGATCCTGTCTCCTGTATGGTGCCTACCATCTTGGAGTTCCTCCAGTCTCTGCTGGAGGATGGTCGAACTCCTTCCACCTTGAAGGTGTACGTGGCGGCAATTTTGCCGTAGCACTCTCCAATTGGGAATACAACCATTGGGGGCCAGCGGCTAGTATCCGCTTTTCTTAAGGGGGCAAATGGGCTGCGGCCTAGGGTGTCCCCCAGAATTCCAGTATGGGACCTGTTCCTAGTGCTGGATGCCTTATCCTCCCCACCCTTTGAACCCTTGGCCCAGACTGAGCTTAACTGGCTGTCCATGAAGACAGCTTTTCTCATGGCCATCACCTCAGCAAAGCGGGTGGGGGAGCTACATGCTTTCCCATTAGTGAGCCCTGCCTGCAATGGGGTTCAGGTGTCTCAGGAGTGACTCTCTGAGACAACATTGCTATGTTTTGTACAGTTGTCTATGCTGTACAGTGCCAGGAGGAATGCAAGGAACTGTACATTGGGGAAACCAAACAGCCCCTCCGTAAACGAATGGCCCAACAAAGACGTGCCGCTTCTTCAGGACAGGACTCAGCAGTACACCTACACCTAAAAGAAAGCGGACACTCCTTTGAGGACAGTCAAATACATGTGCTGGCCAGAGAAGATCGCTGGTTTGAGAGGGGTGTCAAGGAAGCCATCTACGTCAAGTTGGAAAAACCATCTTTAAACAGAGGTGGTGGACTAAGGCACTTTCTGTCACCCACCTACAGTATTATGCAGTCCTCCACTCTTTTCATCAGCATTCAAAACAATCACACCGTTTGACCAGACCTGGGGACTCATTAACATGTGACCCAGTTTGCTCAGTTTGCTCGAGGCCAAAGAGTCCATAATAGCGCCATGCAATGTTCAGGTAGAAAACACACACAGTTAAACTAACCGATCAATGATTAGGCTTCTTCCTGCCAACATGTTCAAGTGAGCGTATTCTGTCATTTCCGGTGTTGTTGTGCTAAGCGTTTTATTGTGCTAAGCTCTTTAGTTCTTGTTCATAGTAGAGCTTATCTACACATTAAAAACGTAAAAACTCACATTTTACGTTGTTGAGCACTCGCCCATTTTATCATTTTCGCCTTAAGCCTATAGCTCCGTAGGTTGCAGTTAGCTATGGCTTCTCCTTCTTCCTCTCCCTCTGATGCTGTCCTGCTTGGTGTGCCAAATGTTTAGTTATTCTTCCGTCTCATTTAATGATAATGGTAGCTGTAGAAACTGTAGTTTGTTGGTTAGGTTGGAGGAGAAGCTTAGCGATTTGGAATGCCGGCTCCTCACCTGAAACCAAGCTGCTAGCTGCAGTTAGCCAGGCCCTGCTAACCAGTGGAGAAACACACAGCTTAGCCTTTAGCTCTCCTCCGGCAACTCCTGAGCAGCCAGGAAACCAGGGCCGGTGGATGACTGATGAAATGAAATGTATAGCTGCTATTCATCCTTTAATCGCTGGTTATTGAGGTGGTGCCCATCAAACAGTGTGGGTTTTGTTAACAATTGGCAGACTTTCTGGGGAAAACCTGGTCTAATTAGGAGAGACTTCATCCACCCTACTTTGGGCAGAGCAGCTCGAATTTCTAGCAATTTGGCCGATTTTATCAGCATCCCAACACCCTGACTGTTCAGAGCCGAGACCAGGGGCGGAGCTGCAGTGCTACACACTCCTCTGCTCCTCTCTTAGAGCAATCACCTGCCCAAAACCCCATAGACGGTGTCTGTCCCTTGTTTATTTAGACCTAAAAGTGATGTTCGCAGTAGATGTTTAAGATAATGTTATTAAAATTAGCCGCTGTCCTATTATTGTATGACATAGAATTAAATGTGGAAAAGCTGTGCTTATTAATGTGCTTATTAATGAGCTATCAGACAAAAATATTGATTTATTCTGTCTAACTGAAACCTGGCTGTCTGAGAATGACTATGTCTCTTTGAATGAGGCTACTCCACCTACCACTCCACTCCACTCCACCATATTAAGTCCAATGCCCCTCGTTGCTCCGGTCAAGGAGGCAGGGTTGCAGCGATCTTTGATTCTTATTTATCCATCTTTACTAAACCAAACACAGGTTATAACTCATTTGAAAGTCTTGTTCTTAGCCTGACTCATCCCACTTGGAGGACTGGCCAGCCAGTCTTATTTCTGTATTGTATCGTCCTTCAGGCCCTTATTCCAAATTCCTATCTGAATTTACGGAGTTCTTGTCAAGCCTGGTCCTTAAATCAGATAAAGTTATAATTATTGGTGACTTTAACATCCACGTAGATGTGACTAATCATAGCTTGGATACTGCATTCAACTCCATATTAGAATCAATTGGCTTCTGTCAATGTGTGCATGAACCCACTCACAACTTCAACCACACCCTAGACCTTGTGTTAGCATATGGGGTTGAAATTGAACACTTAACAGTCTTTCCTCAGAATTCAGTTTTGTCTGACCATTATTTAATAACTTTTGATTTTATTTTAGCTGATTGCACAAAACGGAACAGAAGCACTCTCACTCAAAAAAAAATTAATTCTATCAGGCCTGGCAAGATAGTCTAAAAACATACAGGGTAGAACTCTGTACAGCCAAAACTAGTTATTACTCATCACTCATTGAAGAAAATAAAAACCCCAGGTTTTTAATTCAGCACTGTAGCCAGGCTGACCCTGAGTCATAACTCTATTGAGTAATCCATTTCTCCACATCTAAGTAGCAGTGATTTCATGAATTTCTTTAATGAAAAAATTATAACCATTAGAGATAACATCCAAGACCTCCTAGCATCACCTACCACAAAGTTGTCCGTCAATACAGTCGCATTGGAGATAACCACTAAGCCAAATACGTATCTGGACTCATTTTTCCCTATTAACCTATAACAAATGGCATCTATCACTTCCTCCTCTAAATCCACAATCTCTCTTAGATTCTTTTCCTACTAGATTACTTAAGGAAGTGTTCCCTTTACTTGGCAACTCCTTACTAGACATTAATTTGTCCCTCACATCAGGCTATGTCTCACGGGACTTTTAAAGTTGCTGTAATAAAACCCCTGCTAAAAAAAGCCCACTTTCCAACCTGATCTTCATTTCAAAAATTTTGGAGAAAGTCATCGCCAGCCAGCTGTGCAATTATCTTCACAAAAACAGCCTATTTGAAGTTTTTCAGTCAGGTTTCAGGGAACATCACAGAACATAGACCGTACTGGTAAAAGTTACTAATGACCTGTTACTGGCCTCTGATCAGGGCTGTGTTTCAGTACTTGTCCTTCTGAATCTCAGCACTGCATTTGAAACTGTTGACCACCAGATTCTTTTACATAGATTAGAAAACTGGAAAATCAAATTGGTATACATGGAACTGCTTTAAGTCTTATCTATCTGACAGACATCACTTTGTACATAAAAATCAAAACTCGTCCATGCTCACTAAGGTTAGCTATGGTGTTCCACAAGGTTCTGTCCTTGGCCCGATCCTATTCACAACTTATATGCTCCCACTAGGCAATGTGATCAGAAAAAACTCAATAAATTTTCACTGTTATGCGGACGACACCCAATTATACTTATCAATGAAGCCAGATGATAGCAATCAGCTAATACAACTGCAATCCTGTGTTGCAGATAGAAGTCCTGGGTGACCCACAACTTTTTTCTATTAAACTCAGACAAAACTGAAGTTCCATTAGTCGGTCCAAAACATCTTATACAATCTTTAGCTAATGAAATAGGCTTTCATAATGGACTGGCTCCTGCCTCTAGCACCATTGTAAAGAACCTGGGTGTTAGCTTTGATCAGAACTTGTCTTTTAACACGCACATAAAATAAATCTCAAGGGCTGCCTACTTCCAACTTCGCATTGCAAAAACATTGCAAAAATCAAGGCTGTCCTTTCCCTAGATTGTGCTGAGAAGCTCATCCATGCCTTTTTTACCTCCAGGCTGAATTACTGTAACTCTCTTTTATCAGGATGCCCAAAAAAGTCCCTCAGAACTCTGCAACTCATTCAGAACTCGTGTTCTGACTAAAACTAAGAGGCGTGACCACCTGTGTTGGCCTCCCTACATTGGCTTACAATAAAATTTAGAGCAGAATTTAAGATCCTCCTCCTAACCTACAAAGCCTGCACGGTCTGGCACCATCGTATATGATAGATTGAAACCAATAACTAATTGAACCATAACAGCCCTCTAGGACGCTACATTCCTTAGATTCAGGTTTACTACTTATACCACAAATCTCCAAATGTAGATATGGAGCCAGGGTCTTCAGTTACCAAGCTCCAAGCGTTCAGAGTAGGTGGAGGAATTCACTCTTCATGCCCGGTTCAGCCCTAACCCACCCTTTACCCCAGAGCTCTCGTGGTTTTGTACAGCACTTCCGGAGCCTGTTGCTGGATCTTCTACCTCGTTCTGCTCGAGGTTTCTGCCTGTTAAAGGGAGGTTTTTCCTCGCCACTGTTGACAATACCAATGGCTTACTCAGTATGGAGCTTTGCCCTGGGAGCTGTTCCTCTTTTTTTGAACGTGTAAAGTGTCTTAAAATAACTTTGTTATGAATTGGAACTTTAAATAAAATTGAACTGAATCAATTCAATTTCATACAGGAATTTGCACACGTGAGGAGTTCGGAAAGACAATACTAAATCCAAATGCCTCATCAGTACTCTCTCAGCTCTCTGTCCTATAAAAAAAAGAGGAGACTCAATGCATAGGTTAAGGAACTGGGTTCCAGTTAGGCAAAAGTTTAGCTGTGACGGTTTGAATTGTTGGACCCAAGTCTGAAACATACTCACAAATGCAGCTGGAGTTGCTGCAGCAACAGCATATAAACATGCTGTAGTGTTGGTACATATAATAAACATCTGCATTTGTTATTAATGACATGACATACTGTCTCTTGCTCCTCTCCCTCTGTGACAATGGCAGAAACAGGACTGGCTCTCTGAATGTCTTCGTGGACAGCTGAGGTCTCCACAGAAGACACGTCATCCTCCAACAGTTGCTGCAGCATCCTCCAACAGTTGCTGCAGCAGGCGATGTGGAGGTGAATGTGTCCTCGCAGGAATGAGAGAACAGGCAGCATCATGCTGTGGAGGTACGGCATGTGATGCATGCGTGCGCTCATCTGTGTCTGCACTCATCAGCCAAATAGAAGGCGTGTCTACAGGATCTGCAGAACAACAGCAGGAGGACCGGATAGTGGCAACATCTTCCAGACTGTGCTGCCTCTGTTTATGGACGCAGTACAGAGGGCTGAAAGAAAACAACCAGCTGTTTTCACTGGCCGATAGTGAATTAGAGGTGACTGCAGGACTGGAGATGGCCGTCGCATAGTTAGGCTGTGAATAGGGCAGTCTGGTTTTGTTACATTCAGTCTGAGATTCAATTGTCAGCAGATTACTCTGCTCTTTTGTTGGTTTCGTCATCCTTGGCTGGACCATCAGGAAACATTGTTTGTGTTCAGGATCTACACGGCTTTTGTTGAGGTGAATAGTAGCATCTCGGCCGCAGGGACACTCAAAATGATGAATGAAGTCAAAGCCCCCCAAACGAGCTGAGCAGTTCCTACAGTTGAGTTTTCCTACAGTCCACTGAGCCTGCGCACAAACAAACAGGTACAATGAACAACATCTTGAAATAACATGATTGTACCAGAAACACTCTACAGGTAATAACAATTTGTAGTCATGACACACAAAAAATACAAAGAAAAATTCATTTACTGTGGAGAAAATAAAGCAATTCTGTGCATTCTATTCTAAAATTTATTCTAAAATCACAAAGGATTGTGACGTCCCTGCCACGCAGCAAAACAACAGCTGCATTTCTCTGCTGACACACTTACCTGGTTAACCGAGGTCAGTATCCACTCTGGCAGCGCAGTAACATTCACATGCCAAATGCTGCAAACAGTTGCTGGACTTTCATCCGTGTTCTCGCCCTACTTTCACATCAAAGATAAACATTGCCGGGCAAAAAAAAAAAAAAAAAAAATCATCTTTTGTAAATAAACAATTGATTCAAACAATTTCCTTATAACATATTGACTGTTTCAAATTCTAAGGAAGAATTTATTTAATATTTTTGACAAAGTTAAAAAAAAATATATGTAGCTGCATCGTGCAGTGAGAAAACCTCAGTGCATGCACACATAAAACAAGACAACTAATACTCTATAGGAAAAAGGAGAAAACCTTTGAGTGACCTCTAACAGAATATATAATTTCTTTCCGGCACCTCCTGCACCGCAGCATGATTTCACACTCTTCCTTCTATGTGTAGAAAAACAGGTCACATCAGAATAGTAATGAATGAACATACTCAATCACCACTGCCTCCCTAAATAAATACAGTTAAATTGTATTCAAATGTTTGGAAGATGTCTTTTTTTTTTTACAAAACTGGTCTGTAAAATAGCCTCACGATAAATACACACGTGTCTGTCAATACACATGTGTGTGTATCATATGTATATATATACTCTTGCATACATACAAAGAAAAACAGAGCGACAGCTGGTCATATGCAGAACATGTGGTTACGAATGTTGACATTTAGCAGCTACATGATCATAGCTAATGTTAGCTATTAGCAAAGGAACGGAGTCAGCGGTTTGTAACATATTCCTAGCTATAAGCATGCTATAGACATTATTGTTCGTATACTTTAGTAACTTAACTGGACTATCGACCTGACTGTTGAAGAGTTTGTCAATGACGAACTACGGAGGAAAACATGAAGCCAAATAAAGTTCAGCCTGCCGCTTTACATAAACATTCAGACGTCACAGAAACCGGACGACTAGGGCGAGTCTTAAGGGCCAAACTACTGCATTTATATATATATATATATATATATATATATATATTTTATTATTATTATTATTTCGTCATATGCAGCCATCATACATTACCGCAAATCTGACAGAACGCAATGTTAGAAAATAAAAGCAGAATTAACTCGACAATTAAAAATTATTACGGCGACAGTGTCTTGGTCGCATAATGGACATAAGCTTTTGCATTAATTATTCATAACACGGTGGCTGAAATACTTGTTAAAAGATTAACAGTGTTTCTGTATCAAGTAGTATAAAACTATTAATGCATAGGCTAAGTTTTAAACATTTAAAAAGTGACTGGTACTACAGAAATGTACTTCAGCATTAAGTATTGATTGTACGAACATTACTTTCCACAGACATGTCAAACAAGAGTTCAGAAATTCTTAAAATATAGTTCACACAATTGCCAAGGAATAGGTGGTACAATGTCAGGTCCTTGAAAAACCCAAATTGCAAAGACTGCAAAATAAGATTTTTGTTAAACAATGAGAAAATATAGTAACTTAATTAAATTAAAGTTAATTAATCAATTAATTAATTAATTGATTAATTAATAAAAACAACTGCATTTTACACGTTTTACATCTTTTAACGCATGACAAAAGAACAACGACAGGTGGCAGTGTTACACCACACCAAACGCTGATTTTGATTCTGAAAACAAAAAAGAAAAATAAATTATTACATTACAAATTACTCTCAAAATATTACCTTTTAAAAAACGGCATAAATCTGTTTGTTGTTCTGATGTTTATGGTTTCTGTTCTCAGTTTTGAAATATATATAATCTTTCTGCAACATGTAGGGTTTTATACATTGTTTTATACGTCATTGTTTTCAGCACATGATCTCAAAAAGGGACCAATATTTTAGTTTATTATATTCATTAGTAGTTAATTACTACTAGAGCCTAATGACGATATTTACATCTTACATAGTTTGCATTTACAACAATTTTTTTAAAACGAACATATTTATTTTTCAGGCGCATTATGTGATTTTAGAATATGTAGCAAAATTTCTTAATAATAATCCCACACAGTAAAACAAACGCGGTAACACCAGTTTCTGAATACGTAATCCTAAAGTTATAAGACTTTTTTTAAGTGAGACATTTAAATTAGCAAAAAGTTGATGATATAGGGAAGCTGGTGCATCCTCATGACGCATTTTCCATCACTGGTATAAAAGTGCTGCATCACTGTAGATCAGCAGCCTCGCACTTCTCTGCTGCACAATGCGCTCCTCCAGGCGCAGCGGCGTTATGCGCACCCGGATCTCCAACAAGTAACGAAAACGCTCCAAAACATTGCGAGCTTATTGAAATGGAGGGCAGAAATAACACAACAGACTGGACCCATTTGGACAACCCATCCAACAGGACTTCCAAACCTCTAGACGAGGAAGTGAAACTGAGTTATCAAATGGTCACGTCCTTCCTGCTCGGCGCGCTCATCCTCTGCTCAATATTTGGGAACGCGTGCGTGGTCGCAGCCATTGCTTTGGAGCGCTCTCTTCAAAATGTGGCCAACTATCTGATCGGGTCTCTGGCAGTCACCGACCTGATGGTGTCGGTGCTGGTGCTGCCCATGGCGGCGCTTTACCAGGTCTTGAACCGCTGGACTCTTGGACAGGTACCGTGCGATATCTTCATATCACTGGACATGTTGTGTTGCACGTCGTCCATCCTGCACCTGTGCGTCATCGCACTGGACAGGTACTGGGCCATCACTGAACCAATAGACTACATGAAGAAAAGGACGCCGAGGAGAGCCGCTGTCCTTATCAGCGTCACCTGGCTCGTCGGATTCTCCATATCGATTCCACCGATGTTAATCATGCGCTCTCAGCCCAGCAGCATGGCAGAGGACAGAGCCAACTCCAAACAGTGCAAGATCACGCAAGATCCCTGGTACACAATATATTCAACATTTGGAGCTTTTTACATCCCCCTGACGCTGATGCTGGTTTTATATGGCCGCATCTTCAAAGCAGCCAGGTTTCGGATCAGACGAACGGTGCGTAAAACTGAGAAAAAGAAAGTGTCTGACTCTTGTTTGGCATTATCACCCACAATGTTCCACCGAAAGACTCTTCAAGACGCACAGGGGAAGTCGTGGAAAAGGAGCGTGGAGCCACAACCTCTGCCGAACGTTAACGGCTCGGTGAAACACGCGGAGGAAGGCGAGTCTCTGGAGATTATCGAAGTGCAAAGCAACTTCAAAAGCAGCCTGCCGCTGCCCAACACCCCGAGCACGGTGCCGCTGTTCGAGAACAGACATGAGAAGGCGACCGAAACCAAAAGAAAGATCGCGCTGGCCCGGGAACGCAAAACGGTGAAGACTCTCGGCATCATCATGGGAACCTTCATCCTCTGCTGGCTGCCCTTCTTCATTGTCGCCCTAATCATGCCCTTTTGCCAGGAGTCGTGCTACATGCCGCACTGGCTAAGGGATGTCATTAACTGGCTGGGCTACTCCAACTCTTTACTCAACCCCATCATTTACGCTTATTTCAACAAAGATTTCCAGAGCGCTTTCAAGAAAATCATCAAGTGTCATTTTTGCAGACTGTGATGGGTAAAAGAGAAGCCCTAAAAAGAAAGCATACAGCCAGTTAAAACGGCACAAACTGAATGTTGTGAAGTAAAATAAAACAATAAGATAAATAATAGGGCTCAAATGGTTTTGTCCATCATTATCATTTCACTGCCTCTAGGCCAGGTCCCCCTTGTAAAAAAGATTTTTAATCTCAATGAGTTTTACCTGGCTGAATAAATGTTATAAATAATAAAATAGATCATCATCATTCTTACAAGTGTTAAAATTCTGTCTGTAGCCAGTCTATGCATAGAAAAGCAGTGATCATCTGACTGGAGCTCTCTGTTCCCCGCTGTCGTCTGCAAAATTCAATAAAGAATAACTTTTCCAGATTTTTGTTTCTGTGAGTTAATATGTGCTCCTAAGAGAAATACAAGTAATGCGTTATCATCATTTTATGGCCCACTAACTAAAATTTAATGCCATTATTGGATTATCCGTATTGTCATTTCTGTCTATTGCAGAAACTACAAATGGCTATAAATCTGACCAATTGTGACATTTTGTTTGGCTTTAAGAAATAAGAATATATACACCAAATTTACCAACTGTACATTGTATCGAGCTAATTAAGTCATTTAAATAACATGAAAACACTATAATTCAACAGAAATACACAGTTAAACATTTAAAAATCATCATACTCTGTAGTCCACTACTAGATGTACAAAAATATTCACTGGCATGTATAGAGTAAAGCACAGGGAGCAGTTGTCTCGCATATGTTCTTAAACAAACAAAAAGGAAAAAAGATGCTTTAATGTTTTCTAGTGCAATGTCAAATGCACTTTAGATCCACATTCAAGTTTCTACACACACGTTTCTGCCTAGTAGCTGTTTTGTGGAGAAAGTAAATTTAATTTGAAACCAAGCCAGCAGCCATCTATCTATCTATCTATCTATCTATCTATCTATCTATCTATCTATCTATCTATCTATCTATCTATCTATCTATCTATCTATCTATCTATCTATCTATCTATCTATCTATCCCCTCTGTCTCTCTCACCATCACCTTGTCTCTCCTCTCCCCCCTCTTCCTCCCAGGCGGTCGCAGCAGATGGCCGTCCACACCAAGTCTGGTCCTGCTCGAGGTTTCTGCCTGTTAAAGGGAAGTTTTTCCTTGCCACTGTCACCAATGGCTTACTCAGTGTGGAGCTTTGCCCTGGGACCCGTTTCTCTTTTTGAATGAGTTAAGTGTCTTGAGTATTTGTGTGAATTTCAATTCAATTCAATTCAATTTTATTTATATAGCACCTTTTACAATAAAATTGTCTCTAAGTGCTTTACAGAGGTAGAAACCCAGAGCCTGAACCCCCAGGTAAGCACAGTGGCAGGGAAAAACTCCCTTTTAACAGGAAGAAACCTTGAGCAGGACCAGGCTTACAAGGGGGAACCATCCTGCTGAAAGTTGGCTGGGTAAAGGAGGAATAAAAGAGGGAGACAGGACAGAGAGAATAAAGAGAGAGAGAGGGAGAACAGATACAATCATAAAACCAAAGAAATACAGACAAAATACAATCATAGAAATACATTGGCACTTCAAATAAAATTAAATTGAATTAATATAAAGAACATCAGTAATAATTCAGAAAAGTGCTCATCATAAATTATTCATGCTTTTCCAAAAATGTGTTTATTTATTTATTTATGTTTTAGTACTACAAGTCATATGGTCACATCCAACAGATACAGGGAGTCACCAGGAGCTAAAGACAAACTGCAGAAATAGATAACCAACCAACCAACTAACCAACTAACCAACCAACCAACCAACCAACTAACTAACTAACTAACTAACTAACTAACTAACTAAATCCATCACCCCTCTGCAACTTGATGGTGACAGTAATTCCATTCCATTCGGGGGGTTTTGTGGTGATGTGCAACACACACACAGATGCAGAGTTTGATATTTCTCACTGACCACGGTCTTTCTTTTTATTTATTCTTAAAAAAGGCTGTCAAAGGGTCACACAGATGCAGCCTAGAGATATGGTCACCATAGCAACACATGGGCGACACATACTCTAGAAACTGAAGGGGCAATTACTGGATCAAAGGTCTAGTGGCACACAGGAATACTGAGGTGAGGGGCCCACAGCTGGCTGCCTGCTCAGACAACAAGCAGCTGTAGAACATGTCCTCTCCGCTTCTCCTGCCATTAGTTCTCTGCAGACTTTCACCTAAAAGCAGGGAGCTTTTAAAGGAACTCACTGCAGGAACTATGGGCTAAATGAAATTCATTTACTCCCTGGAAGACTTTTCCAAATGCACAATAATTCTGAAAGTTCTCCAGGACTTTGGGGCTGCAGTGCTGGACATTGTGGCTCAGCTGAGTGTTCTTTCAGCTGGACAGGAACTGTATTAACAGTTTCCACCTCAAACGGGTCCTGGCCAACTTCAGAAAAACTTGTCAGATGTGCAGGAGTTTGATCACGTCATTGACTGCTTTCAGAGATGCACAGAAAGAGAGTGGGGGATGGGATGTCAACTGTTTCTGGTCCAGCCATAAACCATTTATATATAGATGTATTTGTAAAACAATATTAAAATGAAAATAAAATCTTTTGAAGCACTGAGCAGTCACTTCATTAATGGGTACGACAAAAATATGACAAAATTCTAGTTAACAAGAACTGAATTGCATTGAATTAAACTCATTATAGACTGAAAAATATTTAAAATTCCAATTTAAGACAAATACTATGGTTTGTAAATCTAAAAGTTTTTTTTTCAAAGCTATCTGTTAAGTCTAAGAGTAATAGAAAAAAAGTTGGGTATTTGGGAGATGAACTAATATGTGAAGTTATGATATAATGTTCACTTTTCACTTTTTGCACAATATATGTGTTGCCTGTTCCTTGTCTCTGTATTAGAACTTTTCACATTTTCTTAAAAGAGAAAAAAATAAACATTCTATAAATGAATAGTGCATAATAAGGGGCTTATTTCAAAAGGAAATCAGAAATAGCAAAGGACAGTAATGCACCATTGTGACAGCAAATGTACTTTTTTTCCCTCAACAGCCAAAAACATGTGAATATGCACAAGGTTGCGCAGCAAAGATGACAGAGGTCTGATCACAGCAGGTGCTGGCTGGGGCTTCTGCATCTCAGGGACATCCACTGGATGCACTCAGCTCTAAATTCAATTGCTCACTGGAAGAGTGTGGATTAAATTTCATCTGTATGCTCTTGAGCTGTGCAGTCATGATTTTCCTGAGGTTGTGCCGGCAGCATTCTGCTGTCAGAGAAATAATGTTATGGCTTTTCAGAGTCTTGCAGAACCAAAATAAATAAATAAATTTGTTTTTTGAGCTGTTATTAGGGTAAAGATGGAGATAAACTATAAAGAAGAAAACATCTCTTTTTTGTAGCAATTTTAACTCACATAAACTTACTGTTAAACAATAAAATGGTGATTTTTCATGCTTTCACAGGTCAAAAAACAAATTCAATTTCAATTCAATTTTATTTATATAGTACCTTTTACAAAAAGGTTGTAAACTCTGCTCTGTACTTTCCTTTGAAGGGGTTAAAAACTGAGGGAGAGAATACACGTTTTAGTAAGACAGGTATCCTGTGTGTTCATTCATGTCTGTTGTTATTCATGTTATACAAGCTTTGCTTGTCTTTTGATTTCATACTTTCATTTTGAACAGATCTTCAGACCAATGCTTGTCTCTTTAGTTGTTCTCTGGATCCTCTCTGCAGGTGTTTGCTCTCGTCATCAGCTGATTTACTATATTCACAAGATAAAAGTCACAGCCAGCGTCACCACCTCTCACAGAGCCCCTCCTTCAATACGCTCACTGACCTTCATGTTGGTGTTGTCATCTGCATCATCATCATCATTCTCAGAGGAGCTTTGGCTCATTACTCTACTACTCACTACACGACTATAAAAGATATGAAAAAAACATGCATAAACCTCCACAGGTTTAAGCTGCTGGAGGTACTGCAAAACTAAAGTAAGCAAAAAGTATCAATACTTAAAAAAACAACAGTGCCATTATGATATTTGGTTCTGTCATGTAAGATAAACCAACCAACCAAACCAAAAACAATAGATTTTTAACAAGTATGGTGACAACACATTTTCTTCCGCTCTCCCACGCCGGCGAGAGCCAATCAGGCACCGGACAGCGAATGCTGGACCCCCATCAATGAGACGAAGTGCAGGCGGAGGCAGATGAGCTGGGGCCAGGAGACTCACTCTCATGGACCGGCTTCACCTTGGTGGCCCTTGGGAGCTGTAACCTAACAGCTGTCGGGTTGATGACCTTCTGGACGGCAAAAGGCCCCACAAACCTTGATGCCAACTTTCTGGACTCCACCCGCAGAGGCAAGTCCCGGATGAAGAGCCACACCTTCTGGCCGACCTAGTAAACCGGTGCAGGGGTCCAACAACGATTGGCCTGAGTGGTATAGCGACCCACGGAGCACAGGAGGGTCGCCCGAGCCTGGGCCCACATCCGTCTGCACCGGCGGACGTAGGCTAGGGCAAAGGGATAAGAGACATCAGTGTTAAGAGACGGGAACAGTGGAGGTTGGTAGCCATAAACACACTGAAACAGCGATAGCCCTATTGCTAAACTGGGTGAAGAGGTGTGGGCATACACCACCCACATCAGGAGAGAGGACCATAAGGTGGGGTCCCGAGAGGCCATGCACTGGAGGAAGGCCTCAAGATCTTGATTCTTCCACCTCCACCACAAACTGAACAGCAGGATCCGGGATCCAGAGGATGGGGGCGTAGGTGAACTGCTCCTTTAGTGTCTGGAAGGCAGAGTCGTCTGGCTCCCTCACGGGCTGGAGTGTAGCCTACCACTCCCACTGCCTCCATTCTGCCAAAGCACCATCTTCAGAATTGTCACCGGTCAGTGCAGGTTTCTTCTTTGGGAAGAAGAAGTACGCCTCATTGCGACCCTGAATCGATTACCGGGCTTTTAACGAGATCACCACACGTAACAAATACCCATTGCTGCTCCTGGATGCCGCTGCTTCATAAAGTGAGCGTCTTCACGAAACTGGACCTCCGCAACTCCTGCCACCTTATCCGCATTTGCCGGGGAGACAAATGGAAAACTGCTGTCAACATGCTGCTCGGTCACTTCGAATATCAGGTGATGCTGTTCGGTCTAACCAATGCCCCAGACATTTTCAAGTCACGATGTGCTCCGGGACATGCTACACAAATTCATTTTTGTATATCTGGATGATATTGTAATTTTTCAGAAATGTTAGCGGATCATATGTCAACATGTGTGGTTGGTCCTCCAACGCCTCTGCAAGAACCAATTATTTGTAAAAGCTGAGAAATATAAATTTCACGTCACTACTGTATGCTTTCTTGGTTTTATCAGGGGCAGCTGTCACCAGATCCGGCCAAAGTCAGGGCTGTTGCGGAGTGGCCCACCCTGTTGTCATGTAAGCAGCTGCAGCGTTTTCTGCGCTTTGCAAATTTTTATCGCTGTTTTATCAGGGGGTACAGTAAGGTAGCAGTGCCACTCACCCGTCTTACCTCTACCCTGCGCCCTTTTGCTTGGTCCGCTGAAGTGGAGAGTGCTTTTATCCAGCTTAAAAAACTGTTCTACATGGCTCCAATTATCTCCCACCCAGACCCAGACCCAGCCAGTTCACAGTCGAGGTGGATGCCTCGGACGTCGGTGTGGGAGCAGTCCTCTCCCAGCGGCACCTGACAGACCAGAAACTTCACCCCTGCAACATAGACTCTTGGCGTTCCTCTTTTCTCTCTTCTTACGGACACACCTTCCTCCTCTCTTTCTTCAACCAACAGTAGTCCAATTTCCACCGGCACCCTGTAGGTGAACAGCACCTGTCATTGTTAACCTGGGCCTCGACCGATCCGGTATGGAACTCATATATTCGATTTGCATGCTTGATTTGGCAAAGGTTTTACGTCGGATGCCCTTCCTGACACTGTATTTATCCGGGCTTGGGACCGGCACAATAAGACACTGGCTTGTGCCACCTTGCGGCTACATTAGAGGAGGAGGAGACCAGACATTAAATAAAATTGAACAGGGAATTGAGATAGGCACCACCTATTGAAAAGGGTTTCTTTTTCTTTAGCAAACTCCACATATGTTTGGCTTTCTTCTTTAGTTAGGCCCCTAAAGCGTTGACGATAAACCTCAGAAACCAGTTCATATGCCCTGAGAATAGCATTTTTAACAGTTTCATAATCCTCACTCTCAGTAACTGTTAAAGTAGAATAAGCTTCTTGGGCTTTCCCAACACTTTGTAACAGCAATGTCCAAAAATGTTTCGGCCATTTAGAAATAGTAGCCACACACTCAAAATGTGGAAAATATTTATAACATCTTTGTCCACAAATGAGGGAACCAATCTGATATTTTTCGTTACATCAAATTCTGTTTGGTCAGACTTCATTTGCATTGAAGCTCTTTTAACTCTAATTCTTTCAGAAAACGATCATGTTCTAACATCATATGTTTTTCTTTCATAGTTTCCTTTAAACGTTTATTCCAACTTGCAGTCTCAATATTGGAATGGGCAGCTAAACTTAACAACTGCTCCTTAGTAAACCTCTCAAGCAATTCCTCTGAAGGATAAAGTCTGTAAGAGAAGCCATAGTAAATGCTCCTACCTTAAGCTTCTCCTAAAGCCAAGCAACCGAGAAATGGAAAAGAGACAGCATAACACAAATGTACAACACGTGCAGCACTAAGTGTCCCTATACAAAGACAAGCTGCTAACAAAAATTCAATTCAGTTCAATTTTATTTTTATAGCACCTTTTACAAAAAAGTTGTCTCTAGGTGCTTTACAGAGGTAGAAGCCCAGAGCCTGAACCCCCAGGTAAGCACAATGGCAAGGAAAAAGTCCCTTTTAACAAGAAGAAACCTTGAGCAGGACCTGGCTTACAAGGAGGAACCATCCTGCTGAAAGTCGGCTGGCTAAAGGAGGAAAAGAAGAGGGAGACCGGACAGAGAGAATAAAGAGAGAGAGGGAGAACAGATACAATCATAGAACCATAGAAATACAAACAAAATACAATCGTAGAAATACAAACATAGACATAATATATATAATACATATATACATAATACAGCATAGCAGGTTGTTATAAAAAGAAGAACGGTATAGGCAGGTTTTAAAGGGAATAGCATAGGAAGGTGCTGACAGTGGACCCTGAGATTGTCAGAGGCCGAGGTCCATGCAGCACGTAGGTCTGGAGATGGAAGACCTACAAAGAGAGAGAGAGAGAGAGAGAGAGAGAGAGAGAGAGAGAGAGAGGAGGGGGAGAGAGACACAGAACGGCAAGAAAGACTGGACACAGCTAATCCCGGTGAGAAGTAAAGTAAAGGAGGAGAGGAGGTGAGGGAGTGGTTGGTGTTAAGGAAGTGGGGAACTGCTCAGTGGATCATGTTTGTGTCCCCAGCAGCGTAGGCCTATAGCAGCATAGCTGTGCTAAAAATTGAAGAATAAGAGTTTGATAACCCTATTCTATCTGTAGCTGTGAGAGCTGACTGTAACTAGATCTATCAACCCTACACACTTTGTTTGAGGCTAACTGTGTGCTTTACTGAACAGAAAGGTTTTAAGTTTGATCTTAAAGGTAGATGTGGTGTCTTGTCTTCCTCTTGGACCCAGGTTGGTAACTGGTTTCACAGTAAAGCTGCCCAATAGCTAAAGCTCGTCATCCCAGTTTACTTTGATGAATTCTGGGAGCTACAAGTAAACCTAAGATCTAAGGGTTCTTTTAGGAATATATGGAACTATAAGATCCTGGAAGTATGATGGAGATCGTCCACTGAGAGCTTTATGTGTTAGAAGGAGAATCTTGAAATCTGTTCTAGATTTCACCGGAAGCCAGTGAAGAGAACCTAAAACTGAAGAGATATGCTCCCTGGTGTTGATTCCCGTCAGAACTCTGGCTGCAGCGTTGTGGATCAGTTGCAGGTTATTAATGGAATAATTTGGACATTCTGACAGTATAGAGTTGCAGTAGTCAAGTCTAGAGGTAACAAAAGCATGGACCAGTTTTTCAGCTTCACTCTGTGACAGGATGCTCCTGATCTTGGCAATATTACGGAGATGAACGAAGGCGGTCCTAGAAACCTGTTTAATATGAGGGAGAAATGACATGTCCTGGTCCAAGATAACTCCCAGGTTCCTTGCAGCCATACTGGAGGAAAAAGTAATGCCATCCAAAGAGAGAATGCTATGTGATAATCTAGTCCTCAGATGTTTAGCTCCATGAACAATGACTTCTGTTTTGTCTGAGTTTAAAAGTAAGAAATTGGAGGTCATCCAGTTTTTTATGTGTTTGAGACATGCCTGGAGTCTGGCTAACGGCTCTATTTCATCAGGTTTCATGCATAAATACAGCTGCGTATCGTCGGCAGAGGAATGACAATTTATGCCGTGTTTCTGAATAATATTTCCTAGAGGGAGCACGTAAAGAGTGAATAGGATTGGCCCAAGCACTGAATCCTGTGGAACACCATGATGAACCTTTGTACACTCAGAGGAAACATTATTAACATGAACAAAATGAAATCGATCTGATAGATAAGTTTTAAACCAGTCTAGAGCTGTCCCTGTGATCCTAATCTCATGTTGTAGTCTTCGTAATAAAATGCTGTGATCTACAGTATCAAAGGCAGCACTGAGGTCCAGTAAAACGAGTATGGAGATAAGTCCACGGTCTAATGCCATGAGGAGGTTATTAGTGACTTTAACCAGTGCTATTTCTGTACTAAGATGAGCTCTGAAACCATCTTGCGTCACTGTGACCCTGCATCAATTATTGGGCTCTTAACAAGATCAATACATGCAACAAATACCCCCTGCCGCTCTTAGATGCCGCCTTCGCTCCACTTCACAAAGCGTGCATCTTTTCCAAGCTGGATCTCCGCAACGCCTACCACATTGTCTGCATTCGTCAAGGGAAAAAATGGGAGATTGCTTTCAACATACTGCTAGGCCTTTCTGTCACCCAAGTACAATGCAGTCCTCCACTCTTTTCTTCAGCAATCCAAACATTCACACCGTTTGACGAGACCTGGTGACTCATTAATATGTGACCCAGCAGACAAAGAGGAAGCACCCCAAGCGAAACTAGGTAAACGTCCCTGCCAGCCACCCTGCCAATGACTCTCAGGTGACCACCCGGGTCATTAACATGCTGATGGTCCACAGGGCTATATTTTCAAGCTCTGCCCCCAGCAAGCTTAGAACTGAAGAAGCTCTATGAAGAGAGGGCGAAATGTTTTCAAGGAAACCTTTCAGTCCAGTTGACACAGAGAGATCTAATTTTGGATAACTATGACCTGGATGAGTGAGAATCTACACAGACATACCGCTAGGCCATTTTGACTATCAAGTGAAGCCATTCGATCTAACTAATGCCCCAGCCATCTTCCAGGCACTGGTGAATGATGTGCTCTGCGATATTACATAAATTTTTTTTGTTTACCATCCATCCATCCATCCATCCATTTTCTTCCGCTTATCCGGGGTCAGGTCGCGGGGGCAGCAGCCTAAACAGGGAAGCCCAGACTTCCCTCTCCCCAGCTACTTCGTCCAGCTCTTACGGGGGGATCCCGAGGCGTTCCCAGGCCAGCCGAGAGACATAGTCTCTCCAGCGTGTCCTGGGTCTTCCCGGGGGCCTCCTACCGGAGGGACGTGCCCTGAACACCTCACCAGGGAGGCGTCCGGGAGGCATCCTTACTAGGTGCCCGAGCCACCTCATCTGACTCCTCTCAATGCGGAGGAGCAGCGGCTCTACTCCGAGCTCCTGCCGGATGGCAGAGCTTCTCACCCTATCTCTAAGGGAGAGCCCAGCCACCCTGCGGAGGAAACTCATTTCGGCCGCTTGTACCCGCGATCTCGTTCTTTCGGTCACTACCCAGAGCTCATGACCATAGGTGAGGGTAGGAACAAAGATCGACCGGTAAATCGAGAGCTTCGCCTTTCGGCTCAGCTCTCTCTTCACCACAACGGACCGGTGCAGAGTCCGCATTACTGCGGACGCCGCACCCTTCTTTTTGTTTACCTGGATGACAACCTCATTTTTTTCAGAGATGCTGGAAGAACATATTCAGCACATTCAGCTAGTCCTCCAACGCCTCTGGGAGAACCGGTTATTCATGAAGGCTGAGAAGTGTGAGTTCCACGTCACTACAGTACAATTCCTGGGCTTCATCATCAAGCAGCGGCAGCTCTTACCAGATCCTGCCAAGGTAAAGGATGTGGTGGAGTGGCCTACTCCGTCCTAGTGAAAGCAGCTGCAGTGCTTCCTGGGCTTCGCGAATTCTTATCGCCACTTCATCCAGGAGTAGAGTAAGGTGGCAGCCCTGCTGACTAGATTAACCTCCACTTCACAGCCACTTGGTCCGCTGAGGTGGAGACAGCTTTTGCCTATCTTAAGAAACTGTTCACCAGCCCGTTAGTTCACGGTAGAGGTGGACGCCTCGGATGTCGGTGTCGGTTCTCTCCCAGCAGAGCCCGACAGACCAGAAACTGCATCCCCGCGTGTTCTTCAGTCGGCAACTGTCCTCTATGACGTGGGAAACTGCGAGCTCCTGGCGATGGTTCTGGCTCTGCAAGAATGGCGACACTGGCTGGAGGGCTCTGCTCAACCTTTTGTGGTGTGTACCAACCACAAAAATCTGGCCTACCTGCAGAGCGCGAAGCGCCTCAACGCATGACAGACAAGATGGGCGATATTCCTGGGGCGGTTCAACTCCACCCTCCCATATCGTCCCGGCTCTAAGAACACCAATCCTAATGTGCTGTCCCGCCAGTTCACTCCGGATCACTCCGAACAGGAGATCGTTCCGATCCTTTCCGGTCATACGTCGTGGGAGCTGCAACCTGGCAGGTGGAGGACAAGGTGCGGGAGGCGCTGAGTTCTGCTCTCGTCCCTGGAGGGGCTCCGCTGAATTCACTGTTCTTGCCCAATTCGGGCCGATGTGAGGTCCTGCAGTGGGGGGCATGTGTCCCAGCTTGCCTGCCATCCTGGTCTCCACCGCACTCTGCATCTCCTCCTAAAGCTCCCTGCCGCACTCAAGATCCCTCCTACGTTCCATGTATCACAGGTCAAGCCGGTGCTGGGGTTGGAACTTAGTCCGCCAACTGACCCCCCTGCCTCTCCTTTGAGTCATTGATGGGGGGCCGGCATACATGGTTTGGCACATTCTGGATGTACATGGCAGTTCCTGGTGGACTGGGAAGGATATGGCCTGGATGAGTGATTGTGGGTTCCCTGTAGACATATCCTGGAACAGGAACTCCTGCGGGCATTCTACAGAGCTCATCCGGACAAGCCCGGTGATGAGGGAGGGTACTGTTAGGATCCGGCAGGGCCGGTAGTCTGGATTTGGGTTTTGGTCTCTAACAATGTTGTGTTTTCCTTTTTTTCCTCCAGGGGACGTGGGCGACTCACAGGTGCAGCCAGTCAAATGCACCTGCATCTCATCAGCTGCGCTGCTTCTTAAGGAGCGCTCACCGGCTCACTGGCGTCAGGTCGTTGCTAAACGTGATGCTAACTGCTTCACTGAACGCCTCTCTGTACTATCTGTGGAAGGAGTCTAATTTTTGCCTTTTGCTCTAAGGTCGCCACGATTCCCCTGCCAGTGTGTGGCTTTTAGTTGGACCGAGAATGCCAGCAGATTACTGAGTGGAGCCCAGCACGTTGCTGTGGAGTTTTTCTTCAGAATCACTTTTTTCTTCCTGTGGAGTGTTTTCTGTTGTTTTTGCCTACCTTTGGTGGACTAATTAAAGATCGTATAAAATTCATTGAGCTGCCAAAGGTCTGCTTTTGGGTCCGGTTCCTTTTAGAGTGGTTTGTAACAGCTGTTTGGAAGCATGAAAACTAGTGTTAAAGAAGCCCAGGAAAATGCTATCTGGAGAACGAGGACAGCGGCGGAAGCAGCTTTGCATGTGCGCGCACTGTCAACACGGATCTGCTGCTCTGCAGCAGGTTCACCAGTTATTAGATCTTCTGTCAATGACCACGAGAAAACAGTAATCATTCACTCCAACAAAAAGGACAAGATTACTCGAAAAAAAAAAACAAATGAAATGAATTAAGTGAGAAAAACATAAATAATGACACTGAAAAACAACCTAAACATGAATTTCTCAGGAAAAACCGTGTTATGTTTTTATCAAGTGAAATGAAAACCAGACCAGACATGAGATTTGAGCGGCTCGTACGCTCACATCCAGATTGATAAATATCGATGCTTGTGTGAAAATGGCAATGCGCAGTTTTCTGCTGTACGTACGGTTGATTAAGGGCCAACGTATCCATAATGCATTGATGTGTGCATCATGTGGAGGAAATTGTAATCTGGCATTTACCTTTATTTTACATAAAAGTTCTTGGCACAAATTAAGTCAGATTTTAATATCACTTTACTGACATTTCCTTAAGGTGACAAGTATTATAGATAATCATTATGACCCATGGCACATTTACATATGTCCACATTGCATTAATGCCATTTCTGAGTAGACCTCTATGTATTTAAAATTGATCTAGACTAGTGGAAGATGAATAACTCATTTAACACAAATCCTCAACCTAAATTTTATTTTGGTTCTTTTTCTCAAACAGACAATCTTTCCACTGGAGGTAGATGCAGCTGGGAGATCATCATGACTTGAATAAATCAATTAAGTACTGCATAACTAACAGATCACTAATGTGCAGATAATCACACGTGTGCATGATTTTCACTTCATCTATGGAGTTGTACCATGCAGCAGAGGTCAGAGAGACGAGTGCTCAAACAGGATGACTTTTGACTGGTTGGACAGAGTGGATAGTCCTGATGGTCTGATAGCTCCGATCCGAGAGTACACGTCTGCATCCGAGCAGGCCCCCCATGACAGGTGAGGGCTGGGCGGGGTGGCCTCGATTAGTGGTAGAGGAAAAGGCAAACCAAGAACAGGTGGAGCTAGAGGAAGAGAGGGTGGAGGCATTGGGGGTGATGAAGGTGGCAGTGGGACCATGACAGTAGGGGTCTCTTCTGTTACATTTTGAAGAGGTGTGGTCGCTTCAGGAATCTGAAACTTGAATGACTGGTCCTGAGTTGGTTTTGGATGTTTGAGCGTGTATGTAGCACTGTGGAAAAAGCTGTAGTACTCCAGGGCATGCCTCGTCCTTGCCAGTCTCAGCCTGCAAGACACAGGACATGGTTTTCATATATTTATTTAGGTTTTAGCATAACAATGATTGTCTAATTGTACTGAAATCAAGAAACAATATTCAGACATGAAATTTGCTATTGTACACTGATGATCTGATGATATCATTTGAGCTCTTCAGGTCCTTTTCCCGTAGAAGAATCCCATTATTTACCGGGTATGTCTGTACTTTATTAAACTACTTAAATGGGAACGATACTAGTGACTGGCTGAATCCAGGCTATGCAACACACACACACACACACACACACACACACACACACACACACACACAGTGTTTAGAAACTTGGAAAATGAGATTGATAGTGAGAAATAGCCCTGAATGTACCAAGATGTGGATGCAGTTATTCTGCCAGAGAAACCACTAGTTCAGATATAAAACTATAGATGTTTTTCAGCTAGATTGCTTTGTGAAGACAATAAAATGTAGAAAGTGAAAAGTACTTCTTGTAACCTTAACGGTTTGCATCGTCCTGCATACTTAAATGGGTGTTTGATAAAATCTGGTCATCTGCATTCTTATGCAATACAATAAAAATATACTTTATAAGAAAACAGAATAGGTCAGAATATCTGGTCAGAATAGGGTGACCAGATTTTCAAAATTAAAATCTGGGACACAATTTTTTTTCTCCCTCTTCAATCCCTCGTCATTACCTCTTCACTTTCTCTTCACTCTCTCTTCACCCCCTCTCAACTCCCTCTTCACTCCCTCTTCGCTCCCCGTCACTCCATCTTCACTGCCTTCTCACTCTCGTTTCACCCCCTCTTCACTCCCAAGTCACTCCTTTGTCACTCCCTCTTCACTCCTTTATCACTCCCTCATCACTCACTCATCATTCACTCTTCACTCCTTCTCCACTCCCTCTTTACTTCCTCTTCATTCCCTCTTCAATCCCTCGTCACTCCCTCTTTACTCCCTCTTCACTGCCTTATCAATCCCACTTCACTCACTCTTCATTCGTTTGTTACTCCCTCTTCACTCCCTCGTCACTCCCTCCCTCCTTTGGGGGAAGGGAGTGAAGAGGGTGTACATTCTGAATGTGTGGGGGTAGAGTGTGGAGTAGAGTAGTAAAAAGAGTATAGAATAAGTGTGTAAAATATGTTTTGCTGAAAAGTATGACAGAAAACCAGTAAAGTGTACTGACAAACATGAAAAAAGAACTTTTGTCCACAACCACCGCTCAAACACCTTTCAATGTTGTCCACAACCTGGGCTGGAACCAAGGATCTTCCACATGCTGAATTCTTGGTTCAAGCCCTGGTTGAAAACACCATTCAGCTTCTGTAAACAACCAAGAATCTTCCACATGCCAGTCCTGCACCCTACAGGCTGAGATGCCATCACTGGACGCTCACCTTTGTTTGCAACCAGGCATTTAACCTTTGGGGAAACCACTTTTTCCTCACAAGGAAAAAGCTGAGCATATACCTGCTACAACCCAGATTTGAACCAAGAACCCACAACCCTGCTCTCCAGACTGAGCTATCACTGCCCTTTGCACACCCATGTCCGCAACCAGGCCTTGAATAATCCTATCTATACATTTGGGGAAAACACTTTTATCCTCACAAGGAAAACATATGGAGCATACCTGCCACAACCTGGGCTTGAACCCACACCCAGACTGGCAGAGTTGTGCCTGAACGTGTTCATTGAATGATAGTTCATATTTTGGGCGAACGTGAATTAAATGTACTGTATTACTGCCTAATTAACGTTCATTCTGGTGTCTGTGAACAACATGCTCTCTGAGTTAATTTTCGTTCAATTAGGTGCCAGATTTCAGCCAAAAACTCAACTAATAGACACCGTAAATCGGCTTTAATGTGTAGCGGAAAAACACCCAATCTAGCAACACCAGGTGCCAGCGTTGCACCACCGAATGCATTATCAAAACAGGAAGCAGCAGTGGCATTTAGTTCAAGACAAAACTTGACTCGACAAAGCAGCAAAGATGCTTCATATGATCATTTCAATTATTAGGTCTATTAGGATGGAAAAAAAAATCTTTCATTTCTGTGTAACCTTTGCCCGCCCGGCTTTCAAAAAGAAAATCTGCACTTTGGTCACATCTACGGCAAACCTGAAATGGCACTGAACTGAAGCACGCGGGTAGCCTTTCAACGTATGTGCAAGCAAATAAAAAAATAAAATAAAATAAATCAAAAGACAGTTAACCCAAATCTCATTAACTGCGTACAGCAGCGGCTCCGTCGTCATCTCCCAGCTGCTGCTGGACAACCTGTTGGTGCAGTATATTGTAGAAGACCTGCAGTCATTGAGTAAAGTGGAAAGGCCAGCTTTCATAAACTTAATTAAGGGGTTTCAGCCTTCCAAAATGTGCCATCAAGAAAAAAGTAGTACAGACACTCTTAAACAATAAATTAAAAAAAAAAAGCAAAAAAGCGAACTGAAGACTTAACTGTCTGAGATTAAGGATTCAAAATTGGATATGAAGATGAAATCTGACGCATTGTTTCAGTAATGAAACTGATAAAATAATTGCTATCTGTGGCTCTATGGCAATAATTTAAAAAAAAAATAGCTCACAGCAACATATGGAGGAAAAAAAGAACTAAAATAGTTCATTTTTGGAACCGTGAACCCAGTTCAAAAGGTTCCAAAAAGTAGTTCATTTTAAAATTTGTGAACTGAACTTTGAACTAGTTTATGTAGAATATGAGCTTTCCCAACACGGCAGACGGGATAGGCCAAACCAGGTCATGGACTCAAACCCTACTCTTCTGCACAAACGGCATCAACTGAACCAACAAGCTATCCAGCTGGATAAACAGAGCTACACAGTTCTTCACATAGTAGTCGTCCTATGAATGGAGCTTCAGGAGTGGTTGAGTGTGAAAGGAATCGTCCCAGGTTTTGAACCCGCAACCTTGAGCCAACACTGCACTATAGTCATGGCATCTTGCTGCTCTGCCATGAGGTCTGGTGCCTCAAACTGATTTCACAGCAGAAAAGTAGATTTGCCAAGTGTTTTGAGCAAAAAAGAACTTTACTCCATGTAAACTTGTATTACTACGGCCTATAAGGCTATCAAAAATCAACATGTTAATTTAATCTGGTAAAATCTGAAAGTAAAATCTGCAGGGTTGCAGCATATATATATATATATATATATATATATATATATATATATATATATATATATATATATATATATATATATATATATATATAAAACCCTAACCCTAACCCTCATAAATATAAGAGATTTTAATTTGCTCAACTTAGGTGATACAACATCTAAACATTTACTTGCTCTCTGTTAAAAATAATAAATAATTACAGTAGTGTATGTAAAACACCAGTGCTTGGCTAAAGAAAACTAGCCACCAAAACAGACAAAAATGTATAATGTATGGTTTGCAATGATCCTTTCAAGAACTCAGAGCAATATCATGAACATTAACCTGAGTAACGAGCGGTGCTTTCAAGGTGTCCAGTCCAATGCGGTTTCATGGACCAATGAGCATCAAGCTACAGACGCGCAGAGAACGGTGGAGCTTTTTAATTGGTTTAGATTACAGATCGCTATGACAACTGTGTGATTGACGTAAACATGGACCAACGACAACTGTTATGGCTTTAAATGACTTGCTACCATGTGTAGCGTGTTGTTGATAAAACAAAAAAAGGGAAAAAATCGCAACGCCTGGGACGGACCTTGCGTGAAACTGAGACAAAACATAGGGGCTGTTGAAATCCATTGGGACACAAGACACAAGGCTCAAAACCGGGACTGTCCCGGGTAAATCAGGATATCTGGTCACCCTGTCTTAGGAGAACCCGCAGCTAACTCTACCCAGCAACTTCTTACAACTGCAACATCTCACAGTTTTTCCTGATCAATTTGCATTTGTTTGACCACAAAGAAAGCTGTCATCAATGATATTTTAGTGATATAAACTGTCAAAAGCAGGGAATATACATTGAAATTGTATTAGACCCTGGAAATGTTGTTAAAAAAACAGCAACTATGAATATTATGTCATAATAATATAATGTTTTGTCGTGTTATTTTTCTTATCAGTTTGAGTCTTATTTATTTGCAAAGATAAACCATCTGGTTGATTCTGCAGAGACCTTGATTCTATTGAATGTCAATTTACAGGAGTCTCATTCAAAAGACAAATGGCTTATGTTTGCTGAAAGGTCAGCGGTGTTTGGTGGAGTCTTGCTTGCCTCCCGAATGCAACTTGTTTTTTTTTTTTTTTGCATTTTTACACTGAAAAAAAAAATCCTTTGAATTTACTTAATTTTAATGCGTACATCGGTCATTTTGTGTAATCATTTTGTGTTTGGCTGACATAATTTTATCTTTTCTTCCTCACTTAATTATTACTTGTCACACCCAAATATTTCATTTGTACTAAGACTTTTTAAAAGAATCATGTTGATTCAACACATTTATTGATTTACTGTAACACTAATTTATTGTGTGTGATCAATATGATTTATTCACCTCCAGGGAACCCGATTTTCTACTGTCATTCTAAACTGATTTCTTGATGGTAATATAATTAATTTAACACAATTGCATGATGTACCTTGTATTCAAATTAGGTCTGTAACTTTAACTTAATTTAGCAAGTGTGTGCAAATAAAAAAAAAATAATTAAATATGCATTAATAAAAACGTCAAAGAGTCAGAGTTCAGAAACAAAATTTTGTTATTGAAGTATACATACAAACAACATGGCATTATCTTTATGCTCAAAAGTGGAACAATGTAAAAAAAAAAGTGTTTGCAACACAGTTGAACCACCAGAACAGGACAAATATAAAACCAAAAATATGTGCAACAATGCACTGAATGACTGTGCATGAAAAAATGTGCAAAGAAACAAGATAACTGTAACAAAGTTGTGAATCACTGCCATTGCAGGGCTACTCAAACAGCCTGTTTTTAGAGTGAGCGCTTTCTGAGATAGTTTACCTCCATCGAGTTCCATTAAAATTTTTTGGATGATCTCAAAAGTGTAGTGGAGATCAGGAGGATAGCTGAGATTTAGGGCATACATAAGTCCAAACAGCAAAGCCACTGCTAATGCTATGTTATCTACACCTTGCAGCACCCTAATTCCTTCCAGGACAATTCCGATGTCCTCTTCATCCGCTTGTTTTTGAACATAAATCCCAACAACAGTGTCTTTAATTGCCTCTTCAATCGCGACTTCATCTCTGCCCTACAAAATACAGATGGATATACGAAAGTAAGTACATAAAGACCAATTAAACAATCCATTCTGAGAATAGAATGAATCAACAACAAAATGAGTAGCAGGGCTCTGCAATGAGCAAAACCTCACTGAAATACAGATAATTGCATATCTAGATAAAAAACAGTCCCCAAAACAGCTTACTTAATGCAAATTTAAAGGAATAGTTTTATTTTTACATTTGTCTTGTAGAACATCAAATGACCATCATGAAGTATATTGACAGAAAAGTGACATATTGAAATACTAATATTTACCGAATGTCAAACTTTGTAGTTAATTTTGTCATAACTGTGTTACACCTGTATTACTTACATCAGCAATTTGTAAGATTGCCTTGAGCCTTTCCCCTAGCTGCCCTCCTCTTTTCTTAAACAGCTTTGTCAGGTTGTCAGAGTGTAGACCCCAGAGATTGGGGTTTAAATATCAGAAAATTCAATTCAATTTCAATTTTATTTATATAGCACTTTTTAGCACCTTTACAGAGGTAGAAACCCAGAGCCTGAACCCCCAGGTAAGCACAGTGGCAAGGAAAAACTCCCTTTTAACAGGAAGAAACCTGGAGCAGGACCTGGCTTACAAGGAGGAACCATCCTGCTGAAAGTCAGCTGGGTAAAGGAGGAATAGAAGAGGGAGACAGGACAGAGAGAATAAAGAAAACCATAGAATAGAACCATAGAAATACAAACAAAATACAATTATAGAAATACAAACATATCAGAAATAATATATATACACATAATACAGCATAGCGGGTTGTTATAAAGAGATGAACAGTATAGGCAGGTTTTAAAGGGAACAGCATAGGCAGGTGCTGACAGTGGACCCTGAGTTTGTCAGAGGCCGAGGTCCGTGCAGCACGAAGGGCTGGAGATGGAAGACCTGCAAAAAGAGAGACAGAGAGACAGAGAGGGAGAGAGAGAAAGAGAGAGAGAGAGAAGGGGGAGAGAGACACAGAACAGCAAGGAAGACTGGACCCAGATAATCCCGGTGAGAAAAAAGAAAAGGAGGAGAGTAGGTGAGGGAGTGGTTGGTGTTGAGGAAGTGGGGAACTGCTCGGTAGATCATGTTTGTGTCCCCAGCAGCGTAGGCCTATAGCAGCATAGCTGTGCTAAAAATTGAGGAATAAGAGTTTGATGACCCTATTCCACCTGTAACTGTGAGAACTGACTGTAACTAGATCTATCAGCCCTAAACACTTTGTTTGAGGCTAGCTGTACGCTTTACTGAACAGAAAGGTTTTATGTTTGATCTTAAAGGCAGACGTGGTGTCTGCCTCTCGGACCTAGGTTGGTAACTAGTTCCACAGTAAAGCTAAAAGCTCGTCCTCCCAGTCTACTTTGATGAATTCTAGGAACTACAAGTAAACCTGCACTCTGTGATCTGAGGGTTCTTTTAGGAATATATGGAACTATGAAATCCTGCAAATATGATGGAGATAGTCCATTGAGAGCTTTATATGTTAGAAGGAGAATCTTAAAATCTATTCTAGATTTCACTGGAAACCAGTGAAGAGAAGCTAAAACTGGACAGATATGCTCCCTGGTACTGGTTCCTGTCAGAACTCTGGCTGCAGCGTTCTGCATCAGCTGCAGGTTTTTAATGGAATAATTTGGACATCCTGACAGTAATGAGTTGCAGTAGTCCAGTGTAGAGGTAACAAAAGCATGGACCAGTTTTTCAGCATCACACTGTGATAGAACGCTTCCTGATCTTGGCAATATTACAGAAGTGAAAGAAGGCGGTCCTAGAAACCTGTTTAATATGAGGGAGAAATGACATGTCCTGGTCCAAGATAACTCCAGGGTTCCTTGCAGCCATACTGGATACAAAGTAATGCCATCCAAAGAGAGAATGCTATGTGATAATCTAGTCCTCAGATGTTTAGCTCCATGAACAATGACTTCTGTTTTGTCTGAGTTTAAAAGTAAGAAATTGGAGGTCATCCAGTTTTTTATGTGTTTGAGACATGCCTGGAGTCTGGCTAACGGCTCTATTTCATCAGGTTTCATGCATAAATACAGCTGCGTATCGTCGGCAGAGGAATGACAATTTATGCCGTGTTTCTGAATAATATTTCCTAGAGGGAGCACGTAAAGAGTGAATAGGATTGGCCCAAGCACTGAATCCTGTGGAACACCATGATGAACCTTTGTACACTCAGAGAAAACATTATTAACATGAACAAAATGAAATCGATCTGATAGATATGTTTTAAACCAGTCTAGAGCTGTCCCTGTGATCCTAATCTCATGTTGTAGTCTTCGTAATAAAATGCTGTGATCTACAGTATCAAAGGCAGCACTGAGGTCCAGTAAAACGAGTATGGAGATAAGTCCACGGTCTGATGCCATGAGGAGGTTATTAGTGACTTTAACCAGTGCTATTTCTGTACTAAGATGAGCTCTGAAACCATCTTGCGTCACTGTGACCCTGCATCAATTATTGGGCTCTTAACAAGATCAATACATGCAACAAATACCCCCTGCCGCTCTTAGATGCCGCCTTCGTTCCACTTCACAAAGCGTGCATCTTTTCCAAGCTGGATCTCCGCAACGCCTACCACATTGTCTGCATTCGTCAAGGGAAAAAATGGGAGATTGCTTTCAACATACTGCTAGGCCTTTCTGTCACCCAAGTACAATGCAGTCCTCCACTCTTTTCTTCAGCAATCCAAACATTCATACCGTTTGATATGCATATACTTTATATTGGACAATCTCCTGCACTAAACTTTCAAGGATGGTTGATTTTAACTTTGGGTCTGGGAACAGTGTAGTGCCATCATTTCGATTTTTCGAATTTGCCCCAGCTGAAGTTTTATTTCAGCATCGTAGGAGAATTTTGGCACAAAAAACACAGCTGGCCAAGAAGATCGTGAGCATGCAGAGTCACTGGATGACAGTATATCAGTATCCATAGATGCAGAGTCACTCCCAGTAGAAGGACTTAATGCTTGGGTGTCCAGAACATTCGACGCCTCATTACGTTGCCTTGTGATGGGCCTTGACAAATCAATGATTCGAAGAGTACCTTTATTTTCCACTTCAGAGATTGAGGTAAGGTTAAGAAACTCATTTCCGAACAAGGAATCCATGAATTGAAGTCTAAAATTGCCCTGAAGTTCACACCGTTTCTCGACTTCAATCATCAACAGACTCAGGGAGTCCATAGGGGCGAGTTAACCTCTGGGAGCTGCCAGCAATTAATATGATCTTGAGAATTATAGGTGTCCCTATCCCCTGAGCCATTTACTCTGCAGAAACATAAAAAAGATAACATGTCACAAATCAAAAAAATCAGATTCAGTGGTTAAACATTTTAATTACTAAATGCATTAAGTAAAACTTGTGGACAAATGTTTAACAATTTGATAGAAAAACAATGGGGAAAAAACACAAGAAGATAACCTGCATGTGGATAAATTTAGTTACAAAAACATTTCAAGCATACCTTTTATCTCAATATATCTTTTCAAAGTTATCATTCGGACAGATCCAATCTTGTAGTCAACAAGTGGATAAGTATCAAGGAGTTCATTGGGTGCCACAAGAGTGAGTGTTCTTGTACGTGCTGGGGTGAGTTCAAAAGCTCTATAATGCTCTCTGTACCAACTGTAGCAAATTGTAGATTTGTTTTATTGTTGATGTACATGTAATCATACAAGGCTTTATTTTTCTGTCCTGTGTCTACGTGATCCACGCATATCTTACTTCGCCGAGGACAATCACGTACGGAGTCGTGGATCACTCGCGATAGACCATTCACAGCGGCGCTGATCATGCGTTTTTGCATCAATGCTGCATGGTCTTCACGTAATTAGCAGATACGCCGAATAGGCGCGGTCAAGTATTCAAGAGGCCTGTGCTCTTCTGCCCCCCCGCGGGTCTGTGTGAGTTGCCACAGTGTTGCAGAGAGACCACAGTCGATTGGGCAGAATAAATCTTGCTTGCCAGTTCTGGTTTCCTGTGAGTTCCTTTGACGAACACGCCCGGACCCCAAATTTTGCAACAATTGGCGACCACGAAGCGACGTTACTCCAGCGTGGGTGACGGCGTGGACGGCTGATCTTCTCCTTCCCCACAACTCTTAGATTGTCCGGACAACATAGATTTAAATTAAGCACTACCTGTTTTATCGAAAGTGCGTTTTGTGGTGGAGGATCGCTGTGTTTAAATGTAAATTTCAAATTGTGTGGGAAACGCGTGAACTGCGAAGAAAGTCAGTGCTCGCCTCTGGGTTGTGGCCGGAAGGAGTGCTCGGGGTCAGAGTTGCTGACTGCCTTGGTTATCCAGGCCTCGGGGAGGACCTGAACAGTGCACTGTAGAGGGAATATTATTATTATTATTACTATTATTATTATAATTATTAATAATAATAATAATAATAATAATAATATTTTTTTCCTTTCTGTGTAAAAATATCTAATTAAATATCTAATTAAAATGAAGAAATAAATTACCACCTCTCCCTAATGGGGCCAGTCCCTGGATTGAAGCCTTAAAAGGCCACACACAAGGGGTGTTACTGGCCATGAGAGATATGCGAGCTATTGTAGCCGCCTGTGTAGGACACCATACACTGAGCCAGACTGAAGCAGCAGCTCAAACTGAGGATCAGCCACCTTCTGCGCCTGTTACTGACCATGTTGAGAATTTCTTTGCTGCTATGCGAGCTATGTTTCCTGTCAGTGCTGCGGTGCTTGCATCCTTTTCACATTCATGGAAGACCGAGGAGGGAACCACCCCTGAGGCGTGGCTTCACACGGGAAGAAGTAAGTGGATCGGAGTTACAGGTGAGCCTCCGACTGATGGTCACTATCACTAACATTAGAGAAAAGATCGATCAAGGTCGCTCGATGACAACTGATGAGCTGCCCTTGTTAGCAACCCCATCTAGTCCTGATCCACCTCTGGACAGCTTCCTGCCCATAGATCTCCCTGAGCTGACCTCCAACATTAATGGATCTAAAGCAACCACATGTCTCCTGGACCCCATCCCAACTAAGCTTTTCAAGGATGTCTTTCCTCTAATTGGGGCGTCAGTATTAGATCAGATCAACTTATCTTTGACAACAGGTTATGTACCTCAGGCATTTAAAACTGCTGTTATCAGACCTTTACTTAAAAAACCTTCACTTGACCCAGGCGTCTCAGCAAATTATAGACCGATATCCAACCTCCCATTCATCTCTAAGATACTTGAGAGGCTGGTTGTCAGTCAGCTAACCGATCACCTAAACAGGAATAGTCTATTTGAAGTGTTTCAGTCTGGTTTCAGAGCTCATCACAGCACAGAAACAGCACTGGTTAAAGTCACTAATGACCTCCTCATGGCATCAGACCGTGGACTTATTTCCGTACTGGTTTTACTGGACCTCAGTGCTGCCTTTGACACTGTAGATCACAGCATTTTATTACAAAGGCTACAACATGAGATTAAGATCACAGGGACAGCTCTAGACTGGTTTAAATCTTATCTATCAGATCGATTTCATTTTGTTCATGTTAATGATGTTTCCTCTGAGTGTACAAAGGTTCATCATGGTGTCCCACAGGGTTCAGTGCTTGGGCCAATCCTGTTCACTCTTTACATGCTCCCTCTAGGGAATATTATTCAGAAACACGCCATAAATTTTCATTGCTATGCCGACGATACGCAGTTGTATCTATCCATGAAATCTGATGAAACAGAGCCATTTGCCAGACTCCAGGCATGTCTCAAAGACATAAAAGACTGGATGACCTCCAATTTCCTTCTTTTAAACTCAGACAAAACTGAAGTCATTGTTCTTGGAGCTACACATCTGAGGACTAGATTATCAGATAGCATTCTCTCCTTGGATGGCATTACTTTGTCCTCCAGTACGGCTGCAAGGAACCTGGGAGTTATCTTTGACCAGGACATGTCATTTCTCCCTCATATTAAACAGGTTTCTAGGACCGCTTTCTTTCACCTCCGTAATATTGCCAAGATCAGGAGCATCCTGTCACAAAGTGCTGCTGAAAAACTGGTCCATGCTTTTGTTACCTCTAGACTGGACTACTGCAACTCATTACTGTCAGGATGTCCAAATTATTCCATTAAAAACCTGCAGCTCATACAGAACGCTGCAGCCAGAGTTCTGACAGGAATCAGCACCAGGGAGCATATCTCTCCAGTTTTAGCTTCTCTTCACTGGCTTCCAGTGAAATTTAGAATAGACTTTAAGATTCTCCTTCTAACATATAAAGCTCTAAATGGACTATCTCCATCATACCTGCAGGATCTCATAGTTCCGTATATACCTAAAAGAACACTCAGATCACAGAGTGCAGGTTTACTTGTAGTTCCTAGAATTCATCAAAGCAGACTGGGAGGACGAGCTTTTAGCTATCGGGCAGCTTTACTGTGGAACCAGTTACCAACCTGGGTCCAAGAGGCAGACACCACGTCTGCCTTTAAGATCAAACTTAAAACCTTTCTGTTCACTAAAGCATATAGCTAGCCTCAAACCAAGTGTGTAGGGCTGACAGATCTAGTTTAGTCAGTTTTCACAGTTATAGCTAGAATAGGCTCATCAGACTCTTATTCTTCAATTTTTAGCACAGCTATGCTGCTATAGGCCTACGCTGCTGGGGACAAACACATGATCCACTGAGCAGTTCCCCACTTCCTCAACACCAACCACTCCCTCACGTCCTCTCCTCCTTTTCTTCTTCTTTCTCCTCCTTTTATTTTATCTGGGTCCAGTCTTCCTTGTCGTTCTGTGTGTCTCCCCCCCTTCTCTCTCTCTCTCTCTCTCTCTCTCTCTCTTTCTCTCTCTCTTTGCAGGTTTTCCGTCTCCAGGCCTTCGTGCTGTACGGACTTTGGCCTATGGCAAACTCAGGGTCCGCTGTCGGCACCTGCCTATACTGTTCATCTCTTTATAACAACCTGCTATGCTGTATTATGTGTATATATGTCTGATATGTTTGTATTTCTATGATTGTATTTTGTCTGTATTTCTTTGGTTTTATGATTGTATCTGTTCTCCCTCTCTCTCTCTTTATTCTCTCTGTCCTGTCTCCCTCTTTTATTCCTCCTTTACCCAGCCAACTTTCAGCAGGATGGTTCCCCCTTGTAAGCCTGGTCCTGCTCAAGGTTTCGTCCTGTTAAAAGGGAGTTTTTCCCTGCCACTGTGTTTACCTGGGGGTTCAGGCTCTGGGTTTCTACCTCTGTAAAGCACTTAGAGACAATTTTATTGTAAAAGGTGCTATATAAATAAAATTGAATTGAATTGAATTGAATAGAGTTTGCTATTGACACAACCAGTTCAGTAAATGTGCCCCAATATCCTATTAAAACAGAAGCTCTACCAGGCATCACAGACACCATAGAAGGGCTGTTACAGGCTGGTGTCATCTATCCCACCACTTCACCATGTCACACACCCATCTTGCCAGTCCTTAAAGCAGATGGAACAAATTATCACATGGCTCACGACCTCCGTACAATTAACGCTCTTGTTCGTGAGCCTTCTCAGGCAGTGCCTAACCCTACTACTGCCCTGTCTTTGCTCACTCCTGACCACCAGTGGTTCACTGTCGTTGATCTGGCTAATGCTTTCTTTTGCCTACCCCTTAGTACGAAGCTGCAACCCGTCTTTGCATTCACATTTTCTGGACAACAGTACACCTATACCAGGATGCCACAGGGGTTCTCTTTAACACCTGGTATTTTTAACACTGTTTTGAAACACCTCTTACAGAGGTCCCCTACTCTACCTGACAACACTCTGCTAATCCAGTATGTGGATGATTTGTTGATTGCTTCTCATACGAGACAACAGTGCACGGAGGCTTCCATCACTCTCTTACAATATTTGGGGACTATTGGTTTTCTGATAAAGAAGTCTAAGATCCAGTTGGTCCGAACACGAGTCCAATTTTTGGGAAATATCATTTCTGGTCGTGGTTCTGAAATGACCACTTCTCAAAGGCAAACTATTCTGGCACATAAGCAACCTGTTACTGTTAAAGACCTACAGTCATTCTTGGGACTTATTAACTTTTCTAGACAGTTCATTCCTGACTATGCGTCTCGCACAGCCTCACTTCGAGACATCCTGAAAACCACTGGCACACCCACGAGCTTATCTCACATGGACAGATTGAGCAGGGTCTGACTCCCAGGACATCAAACATCTTTTAGCCAATGCAGTAGCTCTGGCTAAACCAGACTACTCAATCCCATTCTATTTGGATGTTTCCGTTGCAGACGATGGCATGACAGCAAATGCATGCCTCTTTCAGCAACGACAGGGGGAGAGACATGTGTTGGGCTACTATAGCATCATTTTAGATTTAGTTTTGAACAAAAAGCACCACCTCGCACAAGATTTGCAGCAGCCCTAGCTAAGGTCATCATGAAAACAGAGATGGTTGTGCAAAAACATCAACTTTTCGTGAACACAGACCATGCTATAGCCTTCATTGAATCATCAGCATTTTCCATCACACCAGGAAGAGAAAATACAACCATCAAATTACTAACACAACCACATATAGCCTACAGAAATGAGAAAGTCAACATGGCCCAACACATGAGCATGGAAGAAATACATGATTGTTGCCAAGAAACAATGAGGGTGTCAAAGGCGAGACCTGACGTGCAGGCGACACCACTCCCTGAAGTATTAGAGATAATGCATTTATACATAGATGGAAGTTGCCACAGAACAGACATGGGCCTAAAGGCTGGATTTGCTGTGATACAAAGAGAAAATCTGGACTACATAGTTCAAGCCAGTGCCTCAGTGGAACTGCCATCGGCACAAAGAGCTGAATTGGTGGCCCTGGAAAAGGCTTTATTAATGGGGAAAGGACAAAATGTAAGCATTTTTACCGATTCAGCCTTTTGTTATCATGTTGCACATAGAGATTTGGGTGCATGGATAAAAAATGGATGGAAGACTGCAACAGGGGGTCCTCCCAAACATGAAGATGTGATAAAAAGCATTCTGGAGGCCTTAAAAGGCCCCACCAAATTGGCAGTGATAAAAATACCAGCCCACAAAAAGGATGGATCTCTTGATGCAAAAGGGAATGAAGTAGCGGACAGAGCAGCAAAACAGGCTGCTGGTCTAGACATTCCCAACATAGCTACATTGGTGGAGGTGGCTGAGGAAAAAGAACTTTTAAGACCTCTTTCATTATATGAATGGGGCAATGCGCAAACGCTCACTCCGGTGGATGAACAAGAACAGTGGAGTGAAAACGGGGCTAAAGTGGTTGACGTTGAACAGGGCCCCAACGGAGAACAAGTGGATATACTGTATGGCAAAACAAAAAACGTCTCTTAGTGGTTCCCAAGCGATTTCTCAGAGACATGTGCCTAGAAGCACATGGTCCATCACACTTGGGGATCGATGCCATGAAAAGATTCTGCAAAATCTTTTGGCATCCAGACCTACCTTCAGTACTCGCAGATATCGCACTCAAATGTGAAATCTGCACCCAGTACAACCCCAGACCAGGCATCAAGAATGTTCCTGGCCTATTTCCAGTGCCTGAAACAACTGGTGAAGAAATCCTGATGGATTTTACAGACATGGGAGTGTGGGCAAGGGGAAAAAGATATTTATTAGTGATAATAGATGTCTACTCTGGATGGCCCGAGGCATATCCTACCGCAAAGGAGGATGCGGCCGCAGTGATCAAAGCTTTGGTTAATCACTATATTCCAAATCATGGGTTTCCCAAGAGAATCAGATCAGACAATGGGTCCCATTTTAAAAACAAACACTTGGCACAAGTGGAACAACAATTAGGTCTGACCCACAAATATGGCACAGTTTACCACCCCCAGTCACAGGGTAAGGTGGAAAGAATGAATCAGCACATCAAAACAAAATTAGCTAAAACAATGGCCTCAACTGGCCTCAATTGGATTGATGCATTACCATTGTCCTTATGACCATAAGATATTCCGTGAACCGTCAAACAGGGTTCACTCCATTTGAGCTCCAACACGGACGTCCCTTCTCAGGACCCTGGGGCGCCGTGGGACCATCTGCAACTTGCAACCCAAAGGTAATGTACAAAATTCTTAAACATATGGCTATCAGTCTTTCTCTCCAGGTTCCACCCTTGATGGAGGAGAGACCAGAGCTAGCAGGGGAAGAATTCCTCCTGCTGAAGGTCTTCAAGAGGAAGTGGCAGGAACCCCGTTGGACAGGGCCACACCGTGTCACGGCCAGGACCACCACAGCTGTTTGCCTTGTAGGATAAGGATCCACGTGGTTTCATCTGTCACAGTGTGCCGGAGTGCCTAAAACATCAGAGGAAAAGGGGACTGCGACATCAGATACCCCCAGCGCGTAACAGTGTCTACGGTTGTCCACTGGCAAAGAAGAGGAAAGCCCTGGAAAAACAGCCCCTGGAGCCAGCAGCCAAGAGGAGACCCTTCCTCACCTCCAGCCTCGGAGAGGAAGAGGAGAAGGAAGAAGAGGTGGAGGATATCAGCACCTATGCAAGCTATGAGAGTGACGTCATGGAGATGGGGGGTTCAGGCAAGGAATCATATCAAAGGGAATTGTGTAGCTTGTGCCTCTGCTAGACCACACTTGTATACTGAACCAGCTCCCCTTTACCCTTCTGACTCATGGGGCTTTAATTGCATGGTAAAATTAACTACAGAAATGAATCCGGTTAACTGTTCCACACTGACCTCTATCTACCCCCATTTAGTAATGATACTAAGACAGGACCATTCAAGCCCCACAGGGGGCCCCCAAATTGTTTTATGTGTTTCAACTTTACGGGAAACAGGCACTATTCCTGATGATTGGTGCAACCACACGACACCAGGAAATGCCTCTCTAATAGGCCTAATTCCCCATTCAGGTTCATTCTGGTATTGCGGAGGCAGCCTTCACACAGGGATGCTACCAGGTGCAAGAGGAAGTTGTGCCATGGTACGCCTCGCAGCTCCTCTTACTTTAATAGGGCATAAGTTGGTTCGTTCCGCTCCTACAACCCCAGGATCCCTTACAGCTCGACGGAGGCGACATGTGTTGGCCAAATGAGATCTATCAAAGGATTATTTTGATCTGACCAAAAATACACCAACTTACATAGATGCGATAGGCATTCCTTGAGGCGTCCCCGACAAATATAAATTAGTGGACCAAGTGGCAGCAGGATTTGAAAGCATTCCCGTTGTGTCGGCACTGTTCCCTGCCACACCAAACAAAAATGTTGACAAAATTAATTATATCCATTATAATGTTCAAAGATTGGCGAACCTTACCAGAGATGCTGTAGAGGGCCTCTCTGAACAATTGGCAACGACATCACTGATTGCTATACAAAATCGCATGGCCCTAGATATGCTCTTAGCAGAGAAAGGAGGTGTTTGTTCAATGTTTGGTGACATGTGTTGTACTTTCATCCCCAATAACACCGCTCCTGATGGGTCTGTGACGCGTGCCCTAGAAGGCCTTCGAACCCTGTCTAATGAAATGTTGGAAAATTCTAGGATTGACAATCCGCTTGGTGACTGGATGACCGGTGTTTTTGGCAAATGGAAAACTTTTATTATTAGTCTGTTGACTTCTATTGCTTCATTTTTTGCTATAATTCTTACTTGCGGTTGCCGTTGTGTTCCTTGTATTCGTGCTCTGTGTGTACGTTTCATCTCTTCTACCATTGAGAAAGGCTCTCAGTTTGAAACAGATACGATGATGCCACTTTTACCATCCAATCCATCAGCCCCTGAACCGGACGAATATGACCTGCCTATGTCTGCGTTTAATCTTTAATATGTCCTGTTTTCAGAGGCCAACGGGGGAATGTAGCAAAATGAAGAATTATTTTATTGTTGATGTACAATCATGTACGGAGTCGTGGATCACTCGCAATAGACCATACACAGCGGCGCCGATCATGCGTTTTTGCGTCAATGCTGCATGGTCTTCACGTAATTAGCAGATACGCCGAATGGGCGCAGTCAAGTATTCAAGAGGTCTGTGCGCGGAAGAAGAGATGCTCTTCTGCCCCCCCGCGGGTCTGTGTGAGTTGCCACAGTGTTGCAGAGAGACCACAGTTGATTGTGCAGAATAAACCTTGCTTGCCAGTTCTGGTTTCCTGTGAGTTCCTTTGAGAAACACGCCCGGACCCCAAATCTCCTGAATTTTTCTGAAACTCCAGACAGGTAGGGGATAGAAATGCTGTGACGTTTATTTCTTTCGTCTTCTTTGCTGGGGTCTCGTTTTTTGGAGGTCCTTGTGAAGGCCCAGTCTGGGTAACCACATGTTTTGAGTGCTGTTTATAGATATTCCTGTTCTTTCTTCTTCCCTTGGGTTGTGGTGGGTACTTCTTTGGCCCTATGTTGTAGGGTTTTGATAACATCAAGTTTATGTTCCAGTGAGTCAAAAAGAAGGTACTGATCTGTGTGGGACCTGTCTGGAGTTTCAGAAAAATTCAGGAGAATCTTCCAAAAACATGACATTCCAGTACAGTTCAAACCCTCCAACACACTCAGACAGAAACTGGTCCACCCAAAGGACAAGACACAAACAAAGCAATGTTGTCTATGCTGTAAAGTGCCAGGAGGAATGCAAGGAACTGTACATTGGGGAAACCAAACAGCCCCTCCATAAACGAATGGCCCAACACAGACTTCTTCAGGACAGGACTCAGCAGTACACCTACACCTAAAAGAAAGTGGACACTCCTTTGAGGACAGTCAAGTACGAGTGCCGGCCAGAGAAGATCGCTGGTTTGAGAGGGGTGTCAAGGAAGCCATCCACGTCAAATTGGAAAAACCATCTTTAAACAGAGGTGGTGGTCTAAGGCACTTTCTGTCACCCACGTACAATGCAGTCCTCTTTTTTGGTCAGCTTTCCAAACATTCACACCTTTTGACAACACCTGGTGACTCATTAACATGTGACCCAACAGACAAAGGGGAAGCACCCCAACTGAAACTAGGTGAACGACCCTGCCAACCACCCTGCCAAGGACTCTCAGGTGACCACCCGGGCCATTAACATGCCGATGGTCCACAGGGCTATATTTTCAAGCTCTGCCCCAGCAAATTTAGAACTGAAGAAGCTCTCTGGAGAGAAGACGAAACGTTTTCAAGGAAACCTTTCAGTCCAGTTGACACAGAGAGATCTAATTTTGGAAAACACTATAACTTAAGAGAAAAATAACGTAATACCAATAAATAAACAGTAACAAATACAAGGTCTACAGGTCTGTAGTTATCAATTGAGGAAATAACTAATTTTTAATTTCCCTCTGTAATTGAAACTCAATTATTTAGGTAAATGAACCTTAAAATACAACTAAAAAGGCAATGCAGATTTTGTGTAAAACAAGAGAAAGTAAACACTTACCTTTGTTAAGGTAAGTGTGTACAGGCAAAAAGGTTTATAGACCTATGAAAGATAATATTTAAAATTACAAGGTGAACTCAGTGAATTGCCTTAATTACAAGACCACAAATCAAAAGCAGCCTCAATTTACCATGTGAATTCAATTTGTCTGGTATGTCAGTCACACACCAAAAAAGCTGCCTTCTTAGATGAGCTACTTAACAATACAAAATAAATATTTACTACATCTGGAAAACTCAACAGGCATAGGATATTTACATATTTTGGTTCTTAGAAAAAAAATGCTGATTATTTTTCTTTCTTCTCTGCTTATCGTTATTACAATTACCAGCTCAGTAATTAGACGGCTGCATACGACACAGACACATACATTAGCCTACTTATCAAATAATGTAATTTCCAACTGAGGCAATTAGAAAATAAAATTATATTTCTTTATAACTTTATTTTTCTAGTTATTTTTCATGCTACGCTAGTACGCTAACTAGCACGCTAGCATCCTAACAAATTTGGAAGCGGTTAAACGACCAATGTCCACTCTTCCGAAGAACGTTACACCGGAGAAACATATACACTAGACGGCCCGTTGGCTAAATGAACAGAGAATATATTGATCTGATGAATTTACTTACTCAACTTGGTGTCTGGCCTCTGCCGAAAATGCGGAGTGTAAAATATTCGCGGTCAAATGCGTCCCTTCTTCTTCTTTTTGTCTTGTGGAGTTTGGCAGTGGCGCACTAGCGCCCCCTCTCACTGAAGGGGCCCTGTCAATTTACGGTGAACGCGAAAGATTAGAATTGACGAAATCAATTAAATCATGTTTGTTCAACGCATAAGAAACACGGATATCTAAAAATCTCCATAAACACGTTAACTTTAGTTGATTAAATCACGTTCACACAATGAATGTCAATGAATTGTGTTTCATATTTTAAATTTATTTTTGTAAATTCAAAGAACTGGTATTTCTCATTTTTTCAGTGTAGAGGTTTACATGGCTCATAGTCTGACAGGCCACCACGTGAATGAGCTACACACCTGTGTCTCAGCTGTAACAGTCTGTACAACAGCAGCAGGATTACAACTCCAGCCAGAGTCAGCAACAACATAGCCAACCTCAGGTCGAAGCTCCAGCATGATTTCCCAGGAGAGGTGCAGCTTCTGGGGAGTTGTGGTGGCTGGACTGACCCCTCCATATCAGGTTTAGGTTAACACTTACCTGGAGCAGTTGGAGCTGGTTGATGTTGGACTGTGGAAAAATCTGGAGATCAGATATGACAGCAGTCCATTCATCTATCTATGTCATTTATAAAGACAGGTAGGAAGGCAGACAGACAGACAGACGGTATTGTGGCCATTTAGGAGCAGTGATCACAAACCACCAACACATTCTTTGTATTCGGTAAATCTAGCCATTAAAAAAAATATTACCTCCATCAAGTAGATAATGTGACAGCCGGCATTTGATTCTGTCTGTCTGTCTGTCTGTTAGTCAGAAAATACTTTCAACCAATAAAACTATTTTTTCTGCTCAGGAATACAAGTAAATAACTATAATTTGACATAGTAATTAAGAAATAATATTATGCTTTATTTTTTTCAGTTTTTTGCAAATCACTTAATTTGAAAATTAACAACAATAATAACAATAACAATAATAATTATATTTTAGCACTAAAAATATCATTTTGGGTACAGAGCTTCTACATATTGGTGTAGTAATTGCAGAAACATAAAAACGTGATTGTGGTAATATTACCATATATGTGTGTGTGTGTGTATTTTAACATAACAGATCAAAATGCACTGAACGTCTCCTTCCTTGTAAGACCCATCGCATTTAAACTAAAAACTACACAAGGAATGCAGAAAATTTATATGCTTAAAGATCTTTCTTGTGTCCGGGTGCTCCGACAAGCAGGCTTTCCTTTTTCAGAGGTAGAAAACAAAGTTGCTGTTGGATCCTGTCAGACACAGCACTGAAGTAAAAAGCAAAGAATCGGCAACTTACATGTATTTTGTTGCTATTGCAGTAGGCACATTCTTGGAGAAACCATAAAAGAAACTAAATGTCTTCATGACTTTCCAGAATTAAAATGTTGAATACTGTGGATGAGCCACTGGGAGGAAGCCACTGAAAATCAGGAAGCAGTAAACTTCCTGAACACACAATCCAGGGATGTGACTGTAGACTACTTCCTATCACCATGGTTACAGGAAACTGGACAAGGATGTCTTTTTTTACATGCACTTTCATCTTGGACCCAACCAAATATTTAGTGTCCCAGCAGAATTGTGAGCACAAATGTACAGCCTGATTTACTAAAATCCCAAATAAAGAGCGTTAAATTGCATGCGCAGTGTGGTAGTGAAGTGGTCGAACATGCCCTATTTAAATGAGGATTTGTGCAAGTCAAGGCTTTTCACCATGGATAATGCAGAAGAGTAGAGGTACAGAAAATATATATGACAGCAACCTTCTGTGAGAAGGTTAATGCTGTGAGGAAAACAAAAAAAAACACAGGATTAAGTTAAGAAAAGATGGCAAGACATTCAAAGAAAAAATCACACAGAATTACAAGTCAGCAAATAAATTAGGTCATAGTTCACAGAGAAGCTCAATGTCTCAATGATCTTTTTTTCTGTCATTCCAAAAATGTTGACAAGAACAGATAAGATTCGTTCTCTCCACTGACTTTCATTTGTCTCCTCGCAACAAAACCCGCAGCCATTTGTGTGCATAGCTGGGCCAGGTAAGACCTGGCTTTCAAACGTGATAAATATAGACGCAAAAATAAACGCAATCACTTTCAGGGTTGGTAAACAACAGTTTTGAGAGAATTTTGAATAAAATGTCAAAACAGGGCCATTCCATCGATTCTTTACAGATGTTGCAGCTATAACTCCGCATAAAGACGTAATTAAAATGATCATTTTCTGTCTCCCTTTAAACATTACCCACTCATAAAATTGTCGGTTGCCGCCATCACACGGTTTTTAACGGTAGACCGTGACGGCTCGCTTGAACAGCTGCCGCCATGTTCGCGTTCGTAAACACCATTCTGTGCATGTTTTCATTAATGTTCATCTGAGCATACCTGGACTGTCAGGCGGTTTGCAGGAAGGGACCCAAGAGCGACACAACTGCGGTGCAAGGTATCGGATTTATTTCCAAAGTGAACAAAACAGGAATCGGGTGATCTCAGGTACATCAAAAACAAGGGATCTGAACAAATCAGAAGTGTGCAGGAAAGTGAACAACGATCCGACACTGGGTTGTTCCAGAGTTGCCCTTTTTATGTCATTGCCTTGATTACTGACAAGCAGCACCTGCTGCTCGTCTGTAACATGAATCAGGTGTGCCGGGAGTGTGGGACAAGTGTGACAGGGAGGGGAGGGCGAGAGCTGAAGCAGAGCAGAGCAGCGGCTGTGACATGGACATCCAAACAAAATAATCAGATTTTAGCAATAAATTTGCATTATTAGCATTATTGAGCATTAAGACCTGCAGTGTAAACGTAGTCTTACAGTCCACCTCCAATAGGAATTAGGAGGAGACAGAACTAAAGTGTGACCATGTTTTCAGCCTGAAGAAACCTTATGGCACATACAAAACCAGCATGCCACAAGTTTTACCCTTCTAGAAGACATTTGGTGATGTTCACAATTCCATAAACCTCTTACCTTTTTGGAGAGAATCTTTCAGATGGACACATTGGAATATAAATATGAAATATAAATATTATGGTTTAGTTGATTTGAACTGTTGTTTAACTGTTATTGTTAAACATCATTTATGTCAATATGAAATAATTATCTAATGAAATGTTGTAAAAATTGAAAGATGACAATTAAAACCAAAAATCTTGGATTAAAAAGGTTTATTTGATAAGGATTGATTAAACTACATGGTCTGACCTTTTAATCAAAACAAAACAGAACTCAATAAACAAAAGCTGCACAAACAATGGTTTCAGTGAGAGTGAGGCTGTTCTGACAGTGTTCACACAGGTCAAAATGTGGAGACATGGTGGCCACAGTGAATGGCTGGCTGCTATCTGATTGAGCCAGTATTCAGGGGACAAATAAATGACACGTAGACACTGAAAGAGGCTGGGTTCCAATGTAAGCCCACCTCTCATTTATCTGTCTAATAAGTTCTGATGTCCAGCCAAGACGAAAGCACAAACTCTCAGCTCTCACTCAATATCCCTGCCTGGCACCTTCACAATTCTCTCATATTGAAGAGAGTAATATTAAAAGATCTGTTATCAGTGGTCCAGTTGTAGTTAGGTTGGTGGGGAGAGGGCTCAGAAAACTACCTTTAAAAGTGCTGAGGAGCTGCTCTGCTTCTTAAAAACACTCATTTTCTACCATGTACGTATTTATAAAGTAGGAGTGTATAATAATAACAAAAAGATTTGCTCTAGCTGCTGATGTTGCGAGACAGATTGCATTCAGTAAGGTGAACAGCATTACAGGCATTTTTTTAGTTAATCACCACAGAGATTGAAATCTATTCATGAGCTCTTAATGTGAAGAACTAATGTGTTCATTTTCATCTAAGCACTGAGCCTCTCTCTCAGCCACAAGTCTGGAGAAGGAGTCCAGTGATTGTACTTTTCAGCTGGGCGTATGACGAGCAGGGAACTATGAAGTGTTCTCTGAGTATCTATTCACTCTTAACCCTCAAAATATACACAAGAGTGTCCATCTCATTTTGGTCGCCACAGCAGCCTCTGAAACTCTTGTTTTTTTATCTTAAGGTGGGTCTTGTGTAGCGGCCAGTTACATGTTACTCATATACCTGTAGTGTATTGTATATAAAACACTATGGCCTTATATATTTGCAGAAACATATTCCAAGACATCCAGAAGAAGCTATTAATCAGACCTATCAAGGGTTCCAGGAGAGACAGAAGCTTGTGAGGGCATGAAAGACATGAAACATTTAGAGGTGCATGTAACTATCCAACCAGCTTCATCAGCAACTACATTGGCTTCAGAGGAACTTTTGAGCAATCTTTGATCAGAGAGTTGAATAAATCTTTAGAGGTGTTGGGACTGAAACTTTAAAGCAGATATAACTGTACTGTTAAACTTAAAAATGATCCAATCCTGGATTAAGCAGTATTTGCTGAGGCTTCTCTGCGTCTTATCTTTAATAATGAAATGGTGTTTTTTTCACTGAATTGTTTATTCGTGTGTGACTGCTTATCTCTTCAACAGCCTTCATTGTATTTTCTTAATCAGCTAAAATTAACACATACTGTGAAATATGCTGCTGGTTTATATCTCGGTCAGAACCAGCAATCATCAGTCAATAACAGCACATACAGTAACAGACTGTTATGTCTATTTTCCATTGTATACACATATTATTTTGGCATTCCCGAGGCCCTACCCTGGAGCCAGGCCTGGGTTTGGGGCTTTCAGGTGAGCACCTGTTTGATCTTTTCCCAAAAATGGCAATATGGGTCCATGTTCCCCACCCACAGGAAGGTCCATGAGAGGTCTATGCAATGTTTGGGTTTCAGAGACCCAATCGCCGGACAGTGACTCTGGCCACAGGGACATGGAATGTCACATCAAGAGGGGGTAAGAGCTGAGTACTATAGGTGTTGGAAAAATTATATGCTTAATGCATTTTTAACATGTTAAAGAATTCTGCATAATGGGGAGCTGTGAATTGATAAAGACAAACGCCAAACATTCAGAATGCTGAAATAATCACAATGTAGCAGTCAGTGAAAGGTACTGTTTGTGAACATCTGCTCTTTTCAGAAACAGAGGGGTTATAAGCTTAGAAAAGAGTAAAAAGATCAGCTTGTCACCTTGCTGCAAGAAAAAAAAATCTACCTGCCTCTGCAATCAGATGCCTCCTGTGTAATTTTTAGTGGAAAAGTAATATAAGACTGGGAATACTAGACGGTGCCCCAACTGGGGACTCCCGTTTTACTGGGAGACCTCAATGCCCACCTGGGCAGCAACAATGTTACCCATAAGGGTGTTACTGGGAGGAACATCTTCCTTGACCTGAATCTGAGCTGTGTTGCGATGCTGGACTTCTGTGCTAGTCACAGAGGTCAAAGGCCAAAGGTCAATGATTGACTTTGTGGTCATGTCATCTGACCTGCAGCTGAGCTGATCACCACCTGGTCATACTGTATGTTAGATCCCCTGGCAGTGACGGGAGCTGGAAATACCAGGAAGAGCCAAATATGTTGTAAGGGTGTGTTGGGAAACACCTGGTGGAACCCTCTGTCAGAAAGGTCTTCAACTCCCACCTCATGGAGAGCTTTGACCAGATCCCAAGGGAGGCTGGAGACATTCAGTTCGAGTGGACCATGACCTGTTGAAGCAGCTGTCCGGAACTGGGGCTGTAAGGTTTTAAGGAATTCTATCAAGCATAGTTGTCTCCTGTGGTAGCTGATAGATTCCGACAGGCCAAGCCAGCAGCAGCTTGGGCTGGAGCCGGACCAAAAAGACAAGTCTGGGAGAAGCTTGAGGAGGCTATGGGTGAGAACTACCGGTCAGTCTCAGAGAAATTCTGGCAAACCATCTGATCCTCAGGGGGGAGAAGCAGTGCTCCACCAACACCGTTTAGAGTAGAAGCGAGGAACTGTTGACCTCAAGCGGGGACATTGCTGGGCATGTGGTGCCATGTGGTGCCACTGTGAGTGGTGAACACACAGTGAGTGAACGCACCACTCACAGGAGGAGTCGTATTCTCTGCTTTTGAAATAAGACAGCAAAACTCCTGCTCCCACAACTCCTTAGCTGATGAGCAGTTATCCAAATGTAACGTTTAAGAATTCCTTTACCAGGGCTGATTGAAACTGTTCTGTTCAGACCGAATCACTAGATTCTTGGTGTTTTAACCGACATTTGACTCTGAATTGCCTTTTGATGTCCATCTCAGTAAACATGTCCAATTGAAATATTCACAACAGTCAGATCATATGTCTCCTCTGTGGACTTACAAAAGGTCATCCAAGCTTTTATCTCTTCCAGACTCAACTACTGTAATTGAATTTACCTTGATACTCATTGAGTGAAGCAACCACATCACATCAATCCTTGCTGCCCTTCTTGTAATGAAATCAAGACTTTAATGTGAGTTCCTGATCACTGCTTGAGATGCTACAGCAAAATCATTCAAATAATTTGAAACTTTAGACTTTTCACCTCCGGTAGTCTACCAAAGGTGAAAAGTCTAAAGTTCACACCCATCTACCGCCAGTAGATGGTTGTAGATTCCAATATGACACAATTCTGTGCTCAAGATCTTGGACAGAAAACCTTTTGTCTTTTAAGTCATTTAAGTCAAAACTTTTAAGTCTCTTATTTTTAAATGCTCCTGTCTAATTGTTTCCAAAATATGACTGAAAATTACAGAAAGCATCCCCAAAAAAAGAAAGGTGCTCCTGGTTGTTTTTATCCTTGACTGTATCTTCATAATGAATTATTCAGGAGCTTAACGCCTTAAATATACATTGTAGGATTAAAATAAAATGTTCTGGCCTGTCCAAAGCATCACTTTTAACTGCTTAGCCAAACAAATCTGAACTGCCAATTACCACTGGGGGAAATAACAGACACTAATTACTTAATTGATGCTCAAAATGTCATTGTTATTGTCCACTGCCGCCTCCCAGTCCGCCTGACACCAACACAAGCCATTCTGTGTCCTCGTGGCTGTCTGCATTCTCACATGTGTGTCTGTGGCCTCAGGTGTCGTGCTGTCAGATCAGCTTTCCACAGCAGACAGCACAAGGTCACCCGATGACGACCCTCGGCTGGGGGCGCCCCCGGTGCCTCAACTGTCCAGTTTCATTCTCATTCAACAGTTATCTTGTGCTCACCATCTGCCATGGTGGCAACACTGTGCAGTCTCATCTGGCCACACAATCGAGGGTGATTTCTAAAGATTATACTTTTGTTTGTTTTGTTTTTTAATCACAATACTTGCTGACTGTCTATTTTCACCAGCATCATGATGCAGTGGTTAGCAGTCGCCATGTGAGATGCCTCTCACAGTCTCATACTGTGTCTCATAAACCAGAACAGTCCCATTGTTTCTGCACTATTTCTACAGTAAAAAATAGAGAGATTCACAGTTTGTCTTACTGAGGACGAGTGGACTGATATATCTGGGAGAAAGTTGAGTTTGTCGCTATGGACGGGTTTTAGGGGTTAAAAGTAGACTTGTGCTACCATGATAATTTCACAGTGTGGTTTAACTGATGTCAAGTCCTGTTAGGTCTCTTTCATCCTTTCAGGGGTCTGCGTAGGATCCAAGAGCGACACGGGCGCAGTATAAAACTGATGTTTATTCCAGGAGAAGGAGCGAGGGATCAGGCAATCTCATAGTCGAATACAAAGCTGGCGAACAAGTTTACCAGGGCGACAGAACAGAGACAGGTCGATCACAGGCAGAGTCCAAAACCAAAGTCCAATCCAAGAATACAATGCAGGAACGAGCGACATGAATGCACACACGATCTGGCAGTGAGTCACTCAGAAGATGTGCCTTAAGTAGCTGCGTGATTGCGAATGAACCGCCGGTGTGGTTGATCAGTAACGCAAAGCAGCTGCGCACAATCAGGAACACGGGCCGGAGCAACGGAGAGGGGAGGGCAAGACCGGAGCAGACCGGCAGCTGTGACACATCCAGGATCTAAACACTCATCCACACTGTTTCATTTCATTTCAACAGTGGGGTCATTACAATGTGCCCATCACTGCAGACTCCTTCTACATGACGCTACTATCGCTGTTCCACTGTTGTCACTTATACGTGAGTTAACCAGACAGTGATGCCATGGCCTCACAGCATTCACACTCACAATTCTGTAATCTAGACCATTATCTGTTCAATCACCTTCAGCTTCTGCTTTGCAGTAGAAACAATGTTTCTCAAGGTCAACAACACTCAGTCAGTTGTACATAATGTAAATAATCATGTCTTTATAGTTCATTTTAGTTCTATTTGGATTTTATGTATAATCACACAGAACTATTATTATTATTATGTCGGAAAATTACCTGGTTTCTTGTGTTTTGTATGTTCACACACCGAACTATTGTTACCAGCTCCTCTATCAGGGGCCATGGGGACGCTCCCTTTTCCCACTCCCTCAAACTCACCCCCTTTTGTCCCTGCGGTTAGCAGAAGAGGTGCTGAAGATTCTGTGTATTAACTTAATATTTTTTTAAGTGTTTCTATCAGAATAAATGTCACGTTAGACTCCAGCTCAGTATTCCAGATAACAGAATGCAGAGGCAGTGACTATAGCACTTACACTAATATATGTATTTTGACTTTTTATTATATTTATTTTATGTTACTTTCTGTTACTTTTATGGATCCAAAATACACGCTTGATTAAATCAATAATTTATAATGAAAAATAGCCTAATGTTGCATTGGTACCACTGTCAGTGTGCTGTGGAAGTTGCTCAGGCACTTTCAAATTGCCAAAAATACTGGAAAACACAATCACAAAGAATTTTATTAAGATATGCAAAGAAACCCATACAGAAAGCCGACCGGGCCTTTTTTACTAACAGCTGTTGTGGGTGTTAGCTAGGACTGAGGCTCCCAAACATTTTCATGCCAAGACGCGGGCATTCGTTTTTGGCTGCTGCCCCCTTTCTAAACCCTCAGATAATACTGCAAAATATGTAAAGAAATAACAACTTTTAGATTGTATTTTTTACTTTGAATCACTTTTCAATTTCATAATTATGTGTGGCGGTAAAGCCATGGCTCATGTAGGCTGCCACAAACTTGCATATTTTGGTTGACCAGAAGAAAAAATATTCTTAAGGAATAAATGTGCGGTAAATCATTATTGAAAATACATTAAAGGAGACATTTAATTTGATAAAAATTTCCTAGAGTTGATCATTTTCCATATAATCTGGTCAATCTTTACTAATTATATAATAATTATCTTTACTGATACATGTTTCATTAAAACATGTAATAACCATCTGAATAAGGATCCATTATTTATGCCTGGGACTGTGGGAGAAAACATCTGAAGTGAATTACTGTCTTTAAAGAGTTATTTAGTAGTTCTTGTTTGTGCCTGACATTTGTAAAATAGGAGACATAAAAAGTGTTTTTCATGACAGGTGTGTGAATTAGCAGGTGCAGACTTCATTTGACTGCATATTTACCCACCAGGTCTCATTTAAATCCTAAAACGTGTTTTCACCTCAGATATATTATACAGCATTAAAAATGTGACAGAACTTCAAATGAAAAATTTATTAAGCCTTTGTAATAGTATAACTTAGTAGTTTACACCCATACACCCATAGTTTACACACTATTTAAATAATTTAATTAGTTTGCAACCACAAAGAGCCATACACTAATTTTCCTTAGGTTAATGATTTTCCAGTCTTAATTAATTTATCTAGCAAACACCAGCATCCAGAGTTTGGAGAAAAGAGTCTGGCTCAGAAGCACAAACTGAAATGAACTGAAATGTAAAATGTGTTTGCGTTACAGACAATAAAAATAAACAAACATTATAAAGACAGAGGACTGAAGAAAGGCAAAAAAGGCAAAGAAGAAGCGAATAAGAGAAAAGGGAAAATGAGAAGAAAAGCCAGAGTAAAGAAAATGCAAAACCTTTTGCAGCCTGAATCTGAATAACAGCCTATGTTGTATTGTAAGATCTTTAATTTGATGCATGACGTGCTTTTTTTAACTATGTAAAAGGTTTGAATAAATAATACATGGACTCCAATGTATTATGTATATATACATATATATGTGAGCCTGTACTGCTTAGTTTGATCATTTAAAATGAAAAATGTATATAACCCACGTCACACACCTTAATTTGCTCTTTTAATTATAAATTAAGTTAACAAGGGCCGAGGTTAATAAAGGCAGAAAGGTAAGAAAAGGTAATTTTATTTATTTATTTTTTTTTTTTTAAGCGCCTGACTTAAAAACTTAAACTTAAAAAAACTTAATGAGTTTGGCAGTTATGATCATGCTGAGAGCAGTTTCTGCGATGTGGATCCAGCAGAGCTCTGATGGACAAACAGAACCCCAAGCAAACCACCATCCTTCCTCCACGTCTGCTTTTGTGGATCAGAGCCCTTTTACATGTTGTATGATGGAGAGGAGTCTGGAAGCTCGTTGCATGATTGATGTCGCCTGAAGTTAGAAACAGCTTTTTTAAGGTTTTTCTTTTTCTTTTCTTTTTTCTTTTAAATCTCTAGCATATGAACACTGGGGAGCTTCATTGGCTTATTCCAGCCTTCTCTAGCTTACCCAAGCAACGGTGTTATTGATAGGATCTGTGCGGCTCCTGTCTGACCTTTGACCTGTAAGTATATGACTAACAATCGGTGATGCTGCTCCACACACGCACTGACTCAAAGTCCATCTGTCATCAGTTATTGGCAGCTGTGGCAGTTGAACTACCTGTCTGAGAGGTAACCAGTCAGCCATAAAAAGTCTGGAGCAGAACAATCTGAAACATGAATGTGCAAATGAAAGGAAAAATGAGGATCTTCTGTTCCAGTGGCCTATAAATAACTGTTATGCATCAGGCGTAAAGTATCTGTTTAGTTGGATCATTGACAGAGGCTGACTGTGAGAACAGTAAAATCCATTTTCATTGATCTACTGTTACTCAAAGATTAATATGGTCAATTAGAGGAAGAAAAGAAAAGTTGGATCAATTAACAACGTCCAAAAGATTTGACTCTTCATTGACTAAGCTGCAATAAATGATTTCAGAACAGAAGTGATATTTACAAACCATGTTTTGAACTCCTATAAGAACCGTCTGCAGCTGCAGATGAGGGAAGGTTGATCAGGACAGCCAGAGTTAAAATGTGCTCACATTTGGTCATTTCTCTCATTGTCACGTCATTTGAATCATACTGATTTATTTTTTCCCATATTCACAGCTGTTCTTGATGAAATGCTATTTATGCATGAATATTCACTCTGTTAGGATCCAGAATTGATTTAGTTTATTTGCATAGATTCACTTCTGCTTTCCTTGTGTTCCCATCTGCTTTTGTCTGTCTTCTGTGCATTGCCCTCATCGCTTCTCTGGTTGTTCTGATTGCTGCCATCTTGCATCCTTGTCTTCTCTTCCTCACTCTGTCAGATAACACCTGTCTTTCAGGTTCTCAGTTCTCCAGATTAGCTTGTTTATCCCTATGCTTTATTGAATTATTTCTTTCCAGTGTTTGTGGCCTTTGAGTCCCATCCATTTTAGCTTTTGCATCGCACCAGCATGAAACCTAGTTTCGCTCCCGAGTTTGCTTTTGGTTCAGACCCTTGACTCCTCTGGTGATGGATCTTGTTGTAAACAGTACAGATACATGTGTCCTGCATAAATTTCAAAAAACATCCTCTCATTAAATAGTTTACATTGTGCTTGTGGTTATTCAGCTCATTATTTATCTTCCCATGTTACTGTATTTCCATTCTTTATGCTGTGGACCCTTTAATTTGACCAGGATGGCTTCTGCACAGTCTTTATTGTATTTGTGTCTCCAGTTCTTATTGCTTTCTCTCCCGTCAGTGTATGTTTTGCTTTAGGGTAGCAGGGTGGTCAGTATGTTCCCTGTCACTGTCATTACAATGTACATTCCAACCCTTTCTAAATCAGTATTTATGAAAACAAAATTATGAAATACCAACAATTTTATGTAGCCCTGAAGAGCATCAACAGTAATAATTATTTGAAACGCTGAAAACAACAGCACAGGAACCTGTTTGTGGGGCGGATGACATTCACCCTTTTAAGTACCCTACATCTCACATCTGTCTACACAGAAGATGATATTTTCTTGGATGCCATGATCACAAATATAAGAGATGTGCTCATTTGTAAGAGGAAGAGTTATCAGGCACCAACTCGCCCACATGGTCAATGATAGCTGCAATCAGCAGAAGAAGGAAGAAGGGGACTCAAGAGTGCAGCTCGTCAGCTCTGATAAGGCCTTTTACATCACCTCTGATTGAGTTGGAAGATTTAGAAGATGCTCTTTAATGACAGTTATCGGCGCGAGTGCGTGGTTTCTGTGTGTGCTTGTGAATGTGTGTTTGTAGGAGTGAGGGCGGATGTGCAAGTGTTTGCGTAAGTCAAAATCCCAAGTAGACAAATGGAGACATGAATAGTTGCCCTCTGTCAAGAAGTCCAATCTAATGTTACACTGGATGAAGTGTGAACACAATGTATAAGAACATTGTTTTCCGGTATTATTATAGCTTGTGTGCTCTTTGCTGAATCCATTCCCATTTTTTCTCCTTTGCTTTCTATCTCTATGTCTTTCACTTTCTCGCTTTCTCTCCCTTTCTCTTTTGACAGCTGAATTGGGATCCTGAACCCTTCATGTTTTGTTCATCATTTTATCTTTATTTTAGAACCTGACTGGGTTGGTTTCACCTCCAGCAATTGGATGAAATATTTTACTGGTCACTGATTCAGATTCTGCTGTAGATGTTTGCTGATTCCAGACAGCTGAAAATATCAGTTCCATTCCAAAGATTTGACGAGACTGAAACCAAAGAGCCCAGTCACTGTGAAGAATGATAGCAATGCAAAATTCAGTATAATATCTTTTGGGGGACGTTACAATAGCATTAATGTCAAAACTCAAGTAAAGAAGTCCTTACGATTCAAAGTCGTTACCCAAATTTATTCAATTCCATCCACAGTGGTGGCGGTGATGCTGCCCAGAAGCAGAAAAATTGTGTGGTCAAAAAAATAATAATCAAGGTTTCCTTGGGATCGATTATAATGTGGCTTAACCGTCAGTGAGATGAGTGGAGACATTCTGATTTTACATTTGTGTTAAAGTTGTGAAAGAAGAGGTTAAAGGGACTGGTTTCAGTGAAGGGAAAATGGCCGAATGCGCAAACATTCTGAAGGGACCGAGCACAGAACAGGCAAAAGTTACACAAAAATGGAACACAGGAACTTGTTTTAGGTGTGAAGGACAGTAGACAATGGAACAAAAATGATAAATGGGCTGGCTGAGGTGGGACAGAGGTGAAACAGAGTTATTACAAGTAACACCAACAGGTTAGCCACAACAGATGATTCAAGCAGTTCGAAGAGTCTAACATTGTGTCTGCTGAGCTAGAGTGGCTTTAAAAGTTCACACTCCCTCTGAAAGCATTCAAATGACTATTGACACAGCAATGAAAAACTCAAAACTCAAGACAACTCAATTAAACAGAGGTCAGTCAGGAAAAAGAAAACTTTTATAAACAAATATGTAAATATATGTGTTACAGTGCTGGTTTTATACTAGTTTTATTTAGCAGTTCAGACAGACCAAATTTGGTCACTGTTAACACAAACCTGTTGAACTGAGTAAAGTGAGCTCAAATGTAAAGAAACAAACTCCCACTGGAAGTTTTTATTCACTTTACACTGGATAAATCACAGTGATAAGTAAGCTTGTACGAGAATGAACCCAGAGGAACAGCTGCGTGTTGCACATGGCTACCATACAGATACAGCCTTGGTAGCTTTTGAAAGCTTCTCAACCTCAATTTGTTTTCGAAAACTGCTGCCGAAACCCTGAATGTCTCTGTTTTACTGCACATTGCTCATGATGAAGCAGTGCTAACAGTGAAGTAGCCAAAGCTTGCTGACTGATTTGATCAGGCTTTAAGAGTCAATTTGCTTTTGTGTATTTTTGTGTATTTGTGTATTTATTTCAAGAGACTATATTTTAGATTCTGTGTTTTATGTTGCACCTTACACCGAAGCAAGTTCCTAGTCTGTGAATTCTGTTCACTGACAATGGCAATTGTCTGATTCTGATTCTGACACTGATTCCTTGTGCTTCCTGCCAGTGATGGAGTACCAGTGCTTTCCAAAAGACACTGAGAGTAGAGCAGTAGAGAGTAGGGCAGTAAATGTACATGACGGCCGTCTATGTTATTATCTCCAATCCTACTTGCCACTGACAGCATCCTTATGAACTGTTAATGAATTTTATATTAGGGTTGTTAACACGCTCATCTCATAGCCTTTCAGCAAGGTGTTCCTCATGCTTGCCTGGCCGTTCTCCTTCCAGTGCATTTCAGATGCAGCTTTGACTGATTGGAGATATAAACTTTTCTTACGTCTCTGGTGACCTCTGGGATAGTAGGAAGTCCTTACATTTTTCAGCTGGGTTTCATTTGAACCCAGCTGCTGAATACGAGGCTCTCCCTATAGGTAGAAGGGGAAAATGGTTAATTTTGGCAAGCAGCAAAACCCCAAGAAGTCTTGCTGTCCCCAAGATTCATTCTGTAGTGTCAGGAGTAATGTGTATCCAAAATCACTTGCCAATCTTTTCGGCCACTCGCCTTCATACCATAATAAAAAAATATATATAATATACCAAAATAAATCAGCCAAGTTTTGTTTTTGCTTCTTTAGGGTTTATGCTCTGATGACTGAAGCACCAGGACCTCCCTCGGAGGTCTGCCAGAAGTCAGGACAGGTCAATCCACAAATGAAGCACATAAGAACACACCATTTAGTCAACCTTCATTAATCATCGACTGTAACTCCTCTAATTTCATACAAAGACTAGACTCAGTTGGATATATGCATTAATCACAATGAATCTGTGCTGAGTAAATGGCTTCAGTCATGTGAACTATATATATTTGTAAAGATATTGATCATATCCTCACAACAGGTTTGACCTCATTCATTAGAAGCATTGATCAAGTTTTAAAGATTTTACCAGAGTGTTAATTCATTGATGTCATAAGCAGAGTGTAAATAACTTATATAAGAGCCTATATTAAAACATATTCCTTACTTGAAATAACTGTAATTACTTGATTTTATTAGATGAAATCAGAGTAGATACTCTTTCAGACGTTTATGTGATTTGAAATCAAGCAGCATCCATCTCTACACGAACTACAACATATTTATAATTGTATGATTTTGACCTCTACCACTGTGGACTTGTGGACGTGTGATCCCACAAAAGACAAACCACTGACATGTTCGAAACATGACATCATCATATGACAGCAGGTGACCAGTGAACGGTCAATGATTCCACTGGGAAATTTCAGAGAGGCTGGTATTGTCGTACTGAACTCTGTTCTCTTTCTTTCACTGTTGGGATCGCTTATGGCTTCAGTGTTTTTGGACTGATTTAGCTTTGGCCATTGTGTTTTCTGTCATGTCTCCCACCTTGTTTTGGTAGCTCCACTCTCCCCTGTGTCTGCCTGCTCCTCTGCTGATGGTTTTAATTGTTGCCACCTGTGCCTCCCTTTAATCTCCCACCCTCATACTGTATATTTTAGCTGCACTCTCATTCTCTGATGTGCCAGACTAGATGTGCTACATCTATGATCAGCAGTCATTGTCTTGTCTTCTTACTTGCGTATCCACGTAAGTCTTTCTGTTTGCATTTCCCTTGTGCTTCTCTCATGTTATTCCATGTATCTTAAGTTTATCAGATCCAGGTTTGGTTTCTCATTTAATTTGCAAGTCCTTTTGTTACATTATTCTCAATGGTTTCTATTGTGTCACAGTCATTTGGGCATCTGCATCTGGGCCCAACTCTGCCTCTTTTTTGTCGAGTCACATCTTTCCATTTAACTGTATGATGAACAAAGCTATCTGAATGAAGCCCACCATGGCAGCAGCACCCAAAGATTGGATATAGCAGGTAAAAAAGGTCACACTGTGCAGTGATTTCAAGCAGAAGCTTCTACCTGTAGCATTTTTATAGCATTATTGTTGTTATTTGCTTCTACTCCAGGTAGCTTGTTGATACAATGTGCAAAGATGTGTTTTATTATTGTTTAGTGTCTTCGTATAGGTCAGTGTATTTTAAGCAGGTGACACGTCCATGAAAAAGAAGTTAGATCTCGGGGTTACCCAGTTGCTTCAGGAATGCTTGTGAAAGGACCGCATGATTCCAGTGATACAGCACAGAATATTGGGGGCAAGTGATTTCTTTATATTTATTATATTGTTGGAGGATTTTTTTCCAGCTTCAGTCTGACGGAGAATCAGAAGGCACCTGCCTGCATGTTTGTGTCAAAAAAGTGACGCAGAGCACCAGAGGTTGTCTTTTTCCAAAAAATGTTGCCCAGAATTTATTGAAGGCATAGCCCGAAGGAATGACGTGGGACCCAGTGGGCTCCAGTGGGCTCATCACCTGCAGGAGGGGCCAATGGGGTCGGGTGCAGTGTGAGTTGGGTGGCAGCCGAAGGCGGGGACCTTGGCGGTCTGAAATCCGGCTGCAGAAGCTAGCTCTAGGGATGTGGAATGTCACCTCTCTGATGGGGAAGGAGCCTGAGCTGGTGCGCGAGGTCGAGAAGTTCCGATTAGATATAGTCGGCCTCACCTCGACATATAGCAAGGGCTCTGGAACCAGCCTTCTCGAGAGGGGTTGGACTCTCTTCCACTTTGGAGTTGCTGACGGGGAGAGGCGGCGGGCAGGGGTGGCGATTCTTGTTGCCCCCCGGCTTGGTGCCTGTACGTTGGAGTTTACCCCGTTGAATGAGAGGGTAGCCTCCCTCTGCCTTCGGGTGGGGGGACGGATCCTGACAGTTGTTTGTGCGTATGGCCCCAACAACAGTTCAGCGTATCCACCCTTTTTGGAGTCCCTAGAGGGAGTACTAGAGAGTGCTCCTTCTGGGGGTTCCCTCGTCCTCCTGAGTGACTTCAATGCTCACGTCGGCAGTGACAGTGAGACCTGGAGGGGCGTGATTGGGAAGAATGGCCCACCTGATCTGAATCCGAGTGGTGTTCTGTTGTTGGACTTCTGTGCTCGTCACAGATTGTCCATAACGAACACCATGTTCAGGCATAAGGGTGTCCATATGTGCACTTGGCACCAGGACTCCTTGGGCCGCAGTTCGATGATCGACTTTGTAGTCGTGTCCTCGGATTTGCGGCCGCATGTCCTGGACACTCGGGTGAAGAGAGGGGCGGAGCTGTCAACTGATCACCACCTGGTGGTGAGTTGGCTCCGTTGGTGGGGGAGGATGCCGGACAGACCAGGCAGGCCCAAACGTATTGTGAGGGTCTGCTGGGAATGCCTGGCAGAGTCTCCTGTCAGACGGAGCTTCAACTCCCACCTTGTGTTGTGATGTTGTAGGGCTGTCGTGGTTGACACAACTCTGCAACGTCGCGTGGACATCGGGGGCGGTACCACTGGATTGGCAGACCGGGGTGGTGGTCCCTCTTTTTAAGAAGGGGGGCCGGAGGGTGTGTTCCAGCTATAGGGGGATCACACTCCTCAGCCTCCCTGGTAAGGTCTATTCAGTGGTACTGGAGAGGAGGGTCCGTTAAATGGTCGAACCTCGGATTCAGGAGGAGGAGTGCGGTTTTCGTCCTGGACGTGGAACTGTGGACCAGCTCTATACCCTCAGCAGGGTCCTTGAGGGTGCATGGGAGTTTGCCCAACCAGTCTACATGTGTTTTGTGGATCTTGAGAAGGCATTCGACCGCGTGCCTTGGGGAGTCCTGTAGGGTGTTCTCCGGGAGTATGGGGTGTCGGGCCCCCTGATACGGGCCATCTGCTCCCTGAATGACCGGTGTCAGAGTTTGGTCCTGAACGCCTCACCAGGGAGGCGTCCAGGAGGCATCCTTACTAGGTGCCCGAGCCACCTCATCTGACTCCTCTCAATGCGGAGGAGCAGCGGCTCTACTCCGAGCTCCTCCCGGATGGCAGAGCTTCTCACCCTATCTCTAAGGGAGAGCCCAGCCACCCTGCGAATGAAACTCATTTCGGCCGCTTGTACCCGCGATGTTGTTCTTTCGGTCACTACCCACAGCTCATGACCATAGGTGAGGGTAGGAACGAAGATCGACCGGTAAATCGAGAGCTTCGCCTTTCGGCTCAGCTCTCTCTTCACCACAACGGAACGGTGCAGAGTCCACATTACTGCAGACGCCGCACCGATCCGCCTGTCAATCTCCCGCTCCATTCTTCCCTCACTCGTGAACAAGACCCCGAGGTACTTGAACTCCTCCACTTGGGGTAGGATCTCTTCCCCGACCCGGAGAAGGCACTCCACCTTTTTCCAGCTGAGGACCATGGCCTCAGATTTGGAGGAGCTGATTTTCATCCCGGCCGCGTCGCACTCGGTTGCAAACCGGTCCAGCGAGAGTTGGAGGTCACGGACTGATGAAGCCAACAGGACCACGTCATCCGCAAAAAGTTCCACGTCCAGGATGAAAACCACACTGCTCCTCCTGAATCTGAGGTCCTGAATCTGAGGTCCAGTACCCCTGAATAGACTTTGCCAGGGAGACTGAGAAGTGTGATCCCCTATAGTTGGAACACACCCTCTGGTCCCCCTTCTTAAAAAGAGGGACCACCACCCCGGTCTGCCAATCCAGTGGTACCTCCCCCGATGTCCACGCGACGTTGCAGAGTCGTGTCAACCACGACAGCCCTACAATGTCCAGAGCCCTAAGGAACTCCGGACGGATCTCGTCCACCCCCGGGGTCGAGGTAGCCGAGGTTGTTGAGAAACTCCTCGGTGGCAGGGCCAACCTCGGCGACCCCGGAGATAAGAGAACCCGCCTCCGACTCCCCAGGCCCTGCTTCCTCACTGGAAGGCGTGTCGGTGGAATTGAGAAGGTCTTCGAAGTATTCCTTCCACCGATCCACAACGTCCCGAGTCGAGGTCAGCAGCACACCATCCCCACCGTACACAGTGTTAACAATGCACTGCTTGCCCCTTCTCAGGCGCCGGATGGTTGTCCAGAAACTTTTCGAAGCCATCCGGAAGTCGTTCTCCATGGCCTCCCCGAACTCCTCCCACACCTGGATCTTTTGCCTCGGCGACCACCGCAGCCGCAACCCGCTTGGCTCGCCGGTACCCGTCTGCTGCCTCGGGAGTCCCACAGGCCAAAAAGGCACGGTACGACTCCTTCTTCAGCATCCCTCACCACCGGTGTCCACCAGCGAGTTCGGGTGTTGCCACCACGACAGGCACCAAACACCTTGCGGCCACAGCACCGGTCAGCCGCCTCAACAATGGAGGCACGGAACATGGTCCACTCGGACTCAATGTCCCCCACCTCCTCCGGGACATGGGAGAAGCTCTCCCGGAGGTGGGAGTTGAAGCTCCGTCTGATAGGAGACTCTGTCAGGCGTTCCCAGCAGACCCTCACAATACGTTTGGGCCTTCCTGGTCTGTCCGACATCCTCCCCTACCAACGGAGCCAACTCACCACCAGGTGGTTATTAATGTTGACAGCTCCGCCCCTCTCTTCACCTGAGTGTCCAGAACATGTGGCCGCAAATCCGAGGACACGACTACAAAGTCTATCATCAAAATGAAGCCCAAGGTGTCCTGGTGCCAAGTGCACATACGGACACCCTTATGTCTGAACATGGTGTTCGTTATGGACAATCTGTGAGGAGCACAGAAGTCCAACAACAGAACACCACTCGGGTTCAGATCAGGTGGGCCATTCCTCCCAATCATGCCGACGTGAGCATTGAAGTCACCCAGGAGGACGAGGGAACCCCCAGAAGGAGCACTCTCTAGTACTCCCTCTAGGGACTCCAAAAAGGGTGGATACGCTGAACTGTTGTTGGGGCCATACGCACAAACAACAGTCAGCATCCGTCCCTCCACCTGAAGGCGGAGGGAGGCTACCTTCTCGTTCAACGGGGTAAACCCCAACGTACAGGCCGGGGGGCAACAAGAATCGCCACCCCTGCCCGCCGCCTCTCCCCGTCAGCAACTCCAGAGTGGAAGAGAGTCCAACCCCTCTCGAGAAGGCTGGTTCCAGAGCCCTTGCTATGCGTCAAGGTGAGGCCGACTATATCTAATTGGAACTTCTCAACCTCGCGCACCAGCTCAGGCTCCTTCCCCATCAGAGAGGTGACGTTCCACGTCCCTAGAGCTAGCTTCTGCAGCCGGGGATCGGACCACCAAGGTCCCCGCCTTCGGCTGCCACCCAACTCACACAGCACCCGACCCCTTTGGCCCCTCCTGCAGGTGGTGAGCCCACTGGAAGGGGGTCCCACGTCATTCCTTCGGGCTATGCCCGGTCGGTCCCCATTGGCAAAGGCCCGGCCACCAGGCGCTCGCCAGCGTGCCCCACCCCCAGGCTTGGGTCCAGGGGGGGCCCCGGTGACCCGTGTCCGGGCACGGGAGACCCGGCACCAAATATTTTATTCATCATAAGGGGTCGTTGTGGGCTGCGCTTTGTCTGGTCCCTCACCTAGGACCTGTTTGCCATGGGAGGCCCTACCAGGGTCATAAAGCCCCAGACAACTGAGCTCCCAGGATCATAGGGACACGCAAACTCCTCCACCACAATGAGGTGGCGGCCCAGGAGGGGTCTTTGACAACTTAGGGTTTTAACTGTAACATTAATTTTTTTCTCTTCAGTATCTTTATAGGCATATGGTATGTTGACGGTGCTAATCAAATAGCAGTTTAGCACCATTCTAGATTTCATTCTGGTCAGTAAATGGGAAATAAGGATGTAAAAAGAGAAAATAAAGCACCTGGTCAGTATTTTGTCCTGACTTTCCACTACTCACTCCTTTTTTAGTTGTATTTCTAACAAACTCGTCTTACATATGAAATATTTTTGCAATTTTTCCACTTGCGCCACAATGGACAATCTTAAAAAGCAAGAGAAAAAGGCAGTTTGCAGCGGCTCTAGATGAAAGTAAGTCTGATATGACTGTTAAAAAATACCAGTGAGACATTTGAGAAGACTCTGATTCAACTCATTATTCTGCAAGAACACTCACAGCTTACTAATGAAAACCAGTGCCACTATGATATCACTCATCTCCCAAACCCACAGAGAGCAAAAAAGCTCTGAGATCTGTCATGTTGCAGAACATTGTGAACTTCTGATCTGAATGCCTTAATAAATCCCTTCTGTTTCCAGCTTCTGTAACCTTTTAAATGGTTGGTCACAAAAGAACTGCTGTGAAATTCACTGGCTAAAAGCTTGACCTCTGTCTGAAAAATGCCTGAATTCCTGTTCACAGATCTCTGCTGATTTGGGCCCTGGTCATTTGTGCAAAGGGAAACAGACGGCATCACCCACTGCTACCACCTGCTTGGACCAGTCTGACTCTGTGCAGGCCTTCTCATTACAGGGATTCTGATGGCTACATCCAGATAGAAATGAAATGCTTGGGCAAATCTTTTAGATGACAAAAGTTTCCTTTTCATTTGCACAACTGTACCACGTAAACTGTAGAGGTGTTTGTATTTCATGTGTGGAAAGCGACTGTTCAAAGGAAAATAAACCTGGCCCAAAACTGCATTTGCAAACCCTAATTAAGTGTGTAAGTCCTGTGGAATCAACTCCTACTCAGGCAATTATAATTGACTTATAAAGATGATGAATTGAGACAATATGAAAATGTAATTAGGTGTTTGACATTTGTAATTATGATATTAGAATTTATTTTACACAAGAACAAAGATGCAATTTGGAGAATTTATTGAATTAATTTCATGAAGCAGAAACTTCATCAAAGACATTTTTAATATTACAGATAAGAAAAAAGGTTTAGGATTATCTGTTGCTTTAATTATAAGTATGTGATTTAAGTCAGCATCACTGATGGCCCGCAGAATTCAAAATCAAATTCAAATTCAAAACAACAAATTATAATCAAATCTAGTCAAACTAGGTCTTTTAAGTTAAGGTAGATGCATTCAACGAGTTAGTGCAATAAATATTTACCTTCATTGTAGCAGATTCTGAACATGGTCCCAAAAGTGAAACATTTCAGGGCTGCATCCCTGAATCTGCAGCTGTGTTCATGTTTGGAACCAATGGAATGTAGTTCTAACACATTCTGCTTCAGATGTTTGGAATCTTCATGAAGATTCTGTAGTTTTTGTAGCCATTTATGTAAAGCCATGTGTAAGTTATGCTACTATTCCACATTAGACAGTGTGGGAGCCATGCTACAGTCCACCTCAATGAAAAAGCTGAAAACAGATCATTAGAAGTAACCTCCTCCTGGTGTTATGGTGTTAACATGTCTTATTCATTATTCATTTTGTTCAGATTCAGTTTGAACATAGAACCATATTTATCATATTTGTTTTATTATTTACTGTGTCTCTGTTTTTCAATTATGTGTTGGAGGTAAACATGGCGCTTTATTGTTTTTGTTTAAAACTACAGTTTAGGAAAATGATACAAGCAATGTTTTAAAACTCAATATAAAATTCAATAAAGCCAAGTTGAGCTGTAGATCTATGTGGTGAGTTATTACACGAATGTTCAACAGCCATTTGAGTTGTACAGTTGGTACAGAAAGTATTCAGACCCCCTTAAATTTTTCACTTTTTGTTATATTGCAGCCATTTGCTAAAATCATTTAAGTTCATTTTTTTCCTCAATGTACACACGGCACGTTTTTCTATTGACAGATAAACACAGAATTCTTGACATTTTTGCAGATTTATTAAAAAAGAAAAACTTAAATATCAAATCGTCATAAATATTCAGACCCTTTGCTCAATATTTAGTATAAGCACTCTTTTGAGCTAATACAGCCATGAGTCTTTTTGGGAATGATGCAACAAGTTTTTCACACCTGGATTTGGGGATCCTCTGCCATTCCTCTGTCGGACTCACGACCGGGCTCCCCCGCCCTTCGGGTCCTTGCGTCTTCTTTTATCAGTTTCAGTTTCAGTTTCAGTTTTATTGTCAATTTCTTCACATGTACTTGACATACAAAGGAATCGAAATTCCGTTTCTCACTGTCCCATGAGTTGACGCAGACAACAGACAACAATAAAGTGCAAATGCACAACATAACAATCCTATCCTAAATAATCAAATGCACAACATAACAGTCCTAATCCTAAATGATAATAAAAATAAAAATAGTAAGGTGAAATAGCTTAAGGCAATAAAATAAGACATTAATAACACTGTGTGCAATGAGTAGTGTACTGTGGGAACACTAATTGTAGGTAGGTACAGTTGGTTTTTTATGCAGAATCATGTTTAGTGCAAATACAGAGGTAGACATTTCAGTTCAGCGCAGAGTGTTTAGTGCTGTCCTTAAGCACTCAGTGGAATGTGCAGTGGGGGGGGGGGCAGTGTCTTCCTAAACTCCTGCCAGTTTGGTGGACCTGCTGGCTGGCTCTGAGAGTGGGACGGAGAGAGAGTTCAGCAGTCTCACAGCCTGGTGGATGAAGCTGTTAGTGAGTCTGGTAGTGCGGGAGTATATGTCTTGCAGGGAGGGGAGTGATACACCAATGATGTTCTCCGCTGTTCTCACAATGCGTTGTAGGGCTTTCCTGTTCCTGTCAGTGCAGCTCCCTCCCCACACAGTGATACAGCTGGAAAGAATGTTCTCAATGGTTCCTCTGTAGAATGTGGACATGATGGTCGGTGGAGCCCTTGCCCGCTTGAGTTTGCGCAGGAAGTAGAGGCGCTGTTGTGCCTTCTTGGCCAGTGATGCAGTGTTGGTGGTCCAGGAGAGGACCTCACTGATGTGCACCCCCAGGAACTTGGTGCTGCTCACCTGCTCTACTGCTGTGCCGTTGATGGTCAGTGGAGGGTGTTGGGTGTGGCCTCTCTGGAAGTTGATAACAATTTCTTTGGTCTTGCTAACGTTTAGCAGGAGTCTGTGTAGATTCTCAGTCATCCAGGTCATGGTTATCCAAAGTAGATCTCTCTGTGTCAACTGGACTGAAAGGTTTTCTTGAAAACGTTTCGCCCTCTCTCCAGAGAGCTTCTTCAGTTCTAAGTTTGCTGGGGCAGAGCTTGAAAATATAGCCCTGTGGACCATTGGCATGTTAATGGCCCGGGTGGTCACCTGAGAGTCCTTGGCAGGGTGGTTGGCAGGGTCGTTCATTCAGTTTCAGTTGGGGTGCTTCCCCTTTGTCTGTTGGGTCACATGTTAATGAGTCTCCAGGTCTGGTCAAACAGCGTGAATGTTTGGAATGCTGACGAA